>JAYKKM010000379.1:902500-1000000 GCA_035772405.1 Chrysogorgia sp. JL179-B06
AAATTCTTGATGGTAGTTTTGACGGATTTTTGGTGAGATTGAGTGGGATCGGAATTCAACTTAGTATAAAAGATGGTGTCGCTGAGTTGACGAAGAGCCTCTTGTCGATACAAGTCCGCTCTCCAGACAACTACAGCGCCACCTTTGTCCGCAGGTTTTATGACAACGTCATTTCGGCATCGTAATGAATTCAAAGCTAGAAGCTCTTCTTTGTTAAGGTTATGAACTTGTTTTCTGCGCGGAGGTTGCAATTTATCAATGTCATGGCGGCATTGTCTTACGAAAAGATCAAGGGAAGAAAAATCACCTTCGGATGGAGACCAAGACGACTTCTTGGGGTTGAGTTCTTCGAAAATATCCTTATTGCTATTGAAAGTGGGCTTATCATGAAAAAAGGCTTTGAGGCGCATGCGGCGGAAGAAAGATTCGGTATCCTCTTTAACTGAAAATAGATCGATGGGCCCGGAGTTGGGAACAAACTTGAGACCTTTCGCAAGAAAAGATCTCTCGGGGTCAGATAATGGCAAATCAGAGGGAATAGTGAAAACTAGACGAGTGACTTCGTTAGAGGAACTAGTGCTTTGGGAGGGATTCGGGGAAGGACCCAGTAATTTGGCCAATTTGGACGCCTTAACGTCTTTAAGAAAAACATAGAGTCTGGAATTTAGCATGCGAATTTGTTGAACGATAGCGGTAAACAAAATAGGTGGGCAGACCTGGGAGAGAGAGGACTTACATCCCGAGATGTAGTCATCAGTATGTTGTAAATTACTGGACATGGATTTAATAGTGATACGCATCAAACGACGGGAATGACTCGAACAAGCCGCTGATATGTGATGGGAATAACGACGATCGATAGCGGGGAGATTAAAAGACAATAAATCAAAAGAGGATCTAAAACCGTAGGGAATGACCCCCCGATATAAACAACGACTAATAAAAGTAATGTGACTGGAAAAACGGGTTTTAGATAAAATAAGGTCAAACAAACGTAGAGCATGATTACTGATCGACGGTAAAAAAGGAAGCAAATAACTTACCATTTCGTGACGGAGACTTTGACGAAACTTCTTAAGGTTAGGCATGTCGCAGCGGTATATAGAATATCCGAGAGTAGTAAAAAAGTAGAGTGCTGCGTAGACAGTGTTTTGAATATATAGCAAAGTGAAAAGGTGGTAAACTGCCAAGAATTTAGTGACGAGATACTGACGTTTCGAGCGGAGCCCTTCATCAGAGTAAGACGAGATGAAATGAAATAAATGGGGCTTATATATATGCCAAAAGGGTGTCACAAGTAGAAAGTGGCCAATCAAATGCACGGGAGATAAACAAACTGATAATTAATGAGATGGGAAACGTTAGATCATTTGCTATTTTTAACAGTCGATCAGCAAGCAGACTGAGGGGGCGGGAGAAATGACAGGTCCAATATTCAAGGGGATTAGGCGATAATATTAGCATAAGAAACAAAAACTTGAAAAGGAATGAAAATGCATACGCGAATAATAAAAAATTAATAATAATAAAGGTTCCAAGCAAACTAAAATAACCAAAAACTTGTA
Organism: Chrysogorgia sp. JL179-B06; assembly: GCA_035772405.1. Classification (NCBI taxonomy): domain Eukaryota; kingdom Metazoa; phylum Cnidaria; class Anthozoa; order Scleralcyonacea; family Chrysogorgiidae; genus Chrysogorgia; species Chrysogorgia sp. JL179-B06. Next base: position 904,066 of record JAYKKM010000379.1, read on the forward strand.
GGAAATTAAATAAAAGAAAAACGTTCGTTTAGACCAAGAGGATGTGTGGTGCCAAGTTTAAAAATGAGACGCTTCTCTTGCCGCTTGCGGTTATCGTTGCCACCGGAGATGGGAAGGATGGCACAGACTTTCATGTCTGAAACCAAATGGTTGGAGCTGTTGAAATGGCGGGCTACAGGTTTGTCACCATCATTGATCCTCACGGAACGAAGATGTTCAGCAAACCTGTCTGAAAGACGTCGCCCAGTTTCACCGATGTAGATTTTAGGGCATTTATCGCATGAAATGCAATAAATTATGTTGGTGGACGTGCATGAAAAAGCATGACGGATAGTGTGGTCGAATTTGGGGGCAGTAATAACTGTAGTGGGATTGAGAAAAGCGCATGTGTTACAGCGGGAACGGCCGCAAGAAAATGTTCCCGCTGGTGCCGAGGTATTTTGTTTAAGGGCACTATGTACTAAGGAGTCACATAGTACATAGTGCCCTTAAACAAAATACCTCGGCACCAGCGGGAACATTTTCTTGCGGCCGTTCCCGCTGTAACACATGCGCTTTTCTCAATCCCACTACAGTTATTACTGCCCCCAAATTCGACCACACTATCCGTCATGCTTTTTCATGCACGTCCACCAACATAATTTATTGCATTTCATGCGATAAATGCCCTAAAATCTACATCGGTGAAACTGGGCGACGTCTTTCAGACAGGTTTGCTGAACATCTTCGTTCCGTGAGGATCAATGATGGTGACAAACCTGTAGCCCGCCATTTCAACAGCTCCAACCATTTGGTTTCAGACATGAAAGTCTGTGCCATCCTTCCCATCTCCGGTGGCAACGATAACCGCAAGCGGCAAGAGAAGCGTCTCATTTTTAAACTTGGCACCACACATCCTCTTGGTCTAAACGAACGTTTTTCTTTTATTTAATTTCCTACAAGTTTTTGGTTATTTTAGTTTGCTTGGAACCTTTATTATTATTAATTTTTTATTATTCGCGTATGCATTTTCATTCCTTTTCAAGTTTTTGTTTCTTATGCTAATATTATCGCCTAATCCCCTTGAATATTGGACCTGTCATTTCTCCCGCCCCCTCAGTCTGCTTGCTGATCGACTGTTAAAAATAGCAAATGATCCAACGTTTCCCATCTCATTAATTATCAGTTTGTTTATCTCCCGTGCATTTGATTGGCTACTTTCTACTTGTGACACCCTTTTGGCATATATATAAGCCCCATTTATTTCATTTCATCTCGTCTTACTCTGATGAAGGGCTCCGCTCGAAACGTCAGTATCTCGTCACTAAATTCTTGGCAGTTTACCACCTTTTCACTTTGCTATATATTCAAAACACTGTCTACGCAGCACTCTACTTATATATATATATATATATATATATATATATATATATATATATATATATATATATATATATATATATATATATATATATTATATATATATATATATCGTGATCTCATCTTACTCTGATGAAGGGCTCCGCTCGAAAAACCGGGACCAGTTCCCAAACCGGGACCAGTTGCGAAAAATGCAACTTCAAGGCCTTCCGGCTGGAATCGAACCCGCGACCCTGCGATGCTAGTACAGTGCTCTGACCACTGAGCTACGGAAGCCGTTGCCGAGAGCCAAGTCACGAGTTCTGTATATATGGTGGGTAATGCCGGGATAAGATTCTGGGTATATTATAGGTATAATATTACCTATACACAACAACAACAACAGACGTTTTACGGACGTTTTTTTCACGTCAGACACAGAGATTCAATACCCATTATTTCCCTCAGCTCCTCACTAGACACTCTATCCCTAAGCGATACGCCACACATCCACCGCACCATCCGCATCTCTGTCCTCTCCAGTCTATTATTCAGCTCCACAGTCATGGCCCACGTCTCACTTCCATACACCATAGCACTCCTCACACAGGCCACATACACCGTCCCCTTCAGCTTTAGCAACACTTCCTTCCTTGTCAGGATTCCAGAGAGCTCTTTAAACTTTCCCCATGCACAACGTACCCTTGCCACAGATGCTGAATTTGCTCCTCCACCCCCATTCAGCATATCCCCCAGGTAACAAAACTTTTTAACATTCTCTAAATGCACCCCATTGCCCAGATCCATGCTCTCATCTATGTCACTATCCTCTCCATCCTCTGCTCTTTCACACACCTTACAAACAAACGTATCCACAACTCTAGCCAGTGAGCCCTTCACGCCTGAGCACCGCTTGTGTACCCATCCACTACAGCCTGTGCATCGAATAGAATTATTTCCAACACCCTTCCCACATATACCACACGGCCACTTCCCTAACTTTTCAACATGACCACTATTCTTCCTTGACACCATCACCTTAGTCTTACCAGTGTTCATCTTCAAACCCTTTGCCTCCATGCATTCTTTCCATCGCATCACTTTCTCCTTAAGCTCCTCAAATGCTCTCAGCCATCAAAACCAGATCATCGGCATACAACAACTCCCATGACCCTCTCTAACTTCTTGCGTCAGCGCCTTCACGCATGCAAACAGCAATGGACTCAGGACCGACCCCTGATGGACCCCAACCTTCACCTCACCTTGTTTATCAACACGTAAATTCTCCTTACTGCGTATGATGGTGCCGTGATGTCTAATTGATGGCGTATGATGGCTAATCGATGGCGTATCACGATGGCATAATCCATCCATGTTATATAGCCTGATATAAACACGGTAACTGACCAATCACAGCGTGCGTAAGACACGACTTATTTTATAAATATATATATAAATATATATATAAATATATATATATATATATAAATATACGTGTAGGTTTTGGTCTACGAAATGCAAAGAGTGCTCAACAACATATAGTTAGAGCAAATAGATTTTCGCTTACCTCAAAACTGACAAAAATAACTATATAAATATATATATATATATATATAAATATATATATATATATATAAATATATATATATATATATATATATATATATATAAATATATATATATATATATATAATATATATAAATATATATATATATATATATATATAGTAGAACCTGAGTTTTACGACACGCCTTTTAACGACCACCTGCCGTTTACGACCACTTTTTCTGGCACGGACGAATTGTAGTTAAAATGTACCAGGAATGAGCGACCACCTGCCTAACGCGAACAGCGACCACCTGCCTAACGCGGCCACCTGCCTAACGCGACCAGCGACCGCTTTTTAGTGTCCCAAACACGAAATTTAACCTGTCACGAGCAACTTTTTACGAGATAAGCGTTCGTCTTTTTTTGATAGCGCATCAGCGACCACTTTTTAGCGTCCCAAATGCGAAATTTGAGCGACTTTTTCAACTTAAAACTGCCACTATGTAAACGAAATACGTTACAATCAACAAGCAAGAATTTTGACCACGTGCGAATACAGGTAACAAGAAGACGCAATTGTTGCTTTTTAAGCATTGTTTTGCTAAATACTTTCATAGGTAAGCGACCGAATTTCGAGAGTGCATAATAAATATCCTTATTAGCGACAATCCCAAGTCCTTAAACCATTATCGTTGTTGAAGGAAACGTTTCTAAATTGATGAAAAGCTTGGACTAATATTTGTTTGTTACTGCAATCTTGTACGGGTTAAACTTTGTTGTGCGTGATCGCAAATAACTTTGCTATTACAACATAAAGCTTAACATGGTTTACATAATAACGGCGGAGCGTGTTTTGAAGTTGGGGGTAGAAGCAGCGAAATTAATTTCCAAAGAATACACCGTACGGAAAAACCTTGATTTTAGAGAAAAATCTTGACAGCAACGCCGTGCATGCATATGTTGTATACCATTAAACGATCTTTGATTTAATATATCGTATGAGCTTTTGCGTTTAGTACAACACTTGAAAATGTTCGAAAACCTCGCTGGCGAGGTAAATTATATTTTCGTACCCGCCATCTTTGTTTATAACGCAAGATCGCCAATAACTTTGTCCATACGAATCTCAGTATAATATATCGTTTCTCCTTACTCCTTTAGTCTGTTTCTTAGATCAAATTGCTGTAAATAAAATATTTTTGCGATTAAAGATGAAGTACGTACGCATTGGGTTTTCTTTCACCGAACGGCGGGAATATCGCCCAGCAAGCCCAGCAAGCTCTGTTCAAACTGTGCTTTTTTCGAAATCTGGTTTTCTTTCTTTATTAAGAAATATCATATTGGTTTTAAATTATAAAGCCATCTTTTAGTCGACTAGCGAACACAGAATATAGTCGTTGGCAATATGGTTTTCCATGACGTCACATCACTAACTGCCATTTACGACCACCTGTCATTTACGGCCACTTTTGCTTGGCAACAGGGGTGGTCGTAAAACTCAAGTTCTACTGTATATATATATACAGTCAAATACATATATGGAAAAAGTGACTGCCCCAACCGGGAATCGAACCCTGGTCTCCGAATCAACGTTTCAGCGCTCTAACCTTTCAGCTATTGAGACACGGTCAGAACAGTCAGTAATTTCTCCATATACATATTAAATTTGCCGCTTTCACTCGACACCAGCAGGCAGACATCACATCTAACCATATATAAATTTTATAATTAATATTATGCCTTGTATCAGTTGTATGTTATGGTGTATTCAATCATGTATTTGAGTAATTTGTTTGATATTTTGTATCCTTCAAAACTCTCTTAGATCCCCTCAAAATGCAGGAAATGCTATTTGAGAGACTCTAAAAAACTGGGGAGAGTATCCCCCAGCAAGGACCCAGTTTGTTGCACATTCGATGCACCACTGCCAAGCGCTCAATCAGCCCCCCTTGTTATATTTTCTGAAATAAACCCTAATCCACCTACTTCAGAACTCAGACTGATTTTGCTATCAGTGTCGACTCTGAAATGTATGCTGCCAGCTAGAGAAGCTTCATTACGGTCAGCTTCATAAAGCTTCATTATGGGCAGCTTCATAAACATTTGATTACTTGTTAGCTTTAACAGCACTTATTTTTACATCATTTCTTCCTTGATATAAGCTTCACAGTTAACTGCTTTTGGCTATTATGTCCAGTGGTTTCATCAGGAAATTCAAGACAGATTTTGCACCATAATTTCATAACAGTCCCATCTTCTTCATCATAGCACAGGCACACAGCCAATCATACTTCCACTTTTTTACTGTTTTAAGATGAGCACACCATCCCTGTTCCTGATTCGAGATTCAGTATAACTTGAATTTGGTGATGTGATTGCCAAATTGCAATCAAGATTGCAAATTTCCAATGTTTTCCAACATACAGTAGTATTACATATTACAAAGTTTTGAATTTTAGCTACTGATAATTCAATCATCAAATTTAGGATATTCTATTGGTGGACATTTAAAAATCTCTATCAGCAGCCAAATGTCGATACCTCGATGAAATTTGAGGCCTGAGTGTTCTCCTGTCTACCTCAAGCTACACATGTACGGTAGCCACTATTTTGATCAAACCAGAAACATTTCCCAGGGACATTACAAACCCACATTGCTTTGGGGGTGTGCAATTAAATGTCGCCAAGTGCCTGGCTAATTTTAGAAGCAGGTTTTTCATCACAAGGAGTGTATTACATAGCCCTGGGCACACAGAAAAAGGTAATTCCACCACGCCATGGATAACTGCAGTAAAAATTTCACATTTCACAACTCTAATTGTTTATGTTTTTTGTTCTTGCTGCTCCATTTTTCAATTCATAAACATAGGAGATAGACATACAGTAGATATAAATGAGTAATAAAACGTGTTGCGCTGCGAAAGTGTAGAAATACAAATCAAATGTCTAAAAAGGTTGGTGTAGTGCCGAAATAGGGCTTTACCTCGGTGTAAGAACCTCACGAGTGACGTCACACCACTCAATATATATATATGTATATATATATATATATATATATATATATATATATATATATATATATATATATATATATATATATATATATATATATATATGCGAATAAATATAATTGGTTATTGTGGTTCACTTGGTTCACTTGGTTCACTTGGTTCACTTGGTTCGCTTGGTTCGCTTGGTTCGCTTGGTTCGCTTGGTTCACTTGGTTCACTTGGTTCACTTGGTTCACTTGGTTCACTTGGTTCACTTGGTTCACTGGTTCACTTGGTTCACTTGGTTCACTTGGTTCACTTGGTTCACTTGGTTCACTTGGTTCACTTGGTTCAATTGGTTCACTTGGTTCACTTGGTTCACTTGGTTCACTTGGTTCACTTGGTTCACTTGGTTCACTTGAGACTTTTAGTCAATTTTATGCAGAAACAATATATTTTTCCATTTTCAAACATTAGTTTCACGATTTTTTAAGTAAAAATAAAAGGTCAAAAATGTTTTTGACCACTATACGCCGTTTAGGGTACACTTGATAGAGTTTTCATTCTATGTGACTCTATTCTTCGTAGGTGTCAAATAGGTCTTCTGGTTAATCGTCGGGTGCGCGAAGTATTTTGTCTCATGACGGCATATGAGCCTGTTTTGCCGTTGCTGACAAAAGTGTTTCAGTACTCGACAAAATAGCAGCATTTTAGTGATTTAAAAGTCCGCGAGCGCTATAACAACCTATAAACTTGAAAGCTAAGTCGCGGAATTGGAAAGGAATCTTAAAAATAATATTATAATTTTCTCAATAAGGTCAGCGTGTGGCGCGCTCATGAGGTCCGCGTAGCCATGCCCACGGTTGTGATTAAATGTGGTTCACTTGGGTTTTCTGGACAATAAAACATTGTAAATTGTCTCTGTTGTGCCTGCTAGTGCTGCTAATGTAAAAGGAATTCGAGAAATCTTCCCAAAACTTAACCTCCACATCTTCTTAATTTTAAAACAAAACTCAATGTGAACTTTTGCTTGCAATGAAATAACGTTTTATTGATTTAAAAAATCTCGATTACATGCCCTGCTGAAATTTACCTGAAATGTTAAATTTTATAGAAAAGTCTAGTGATCGAGCCACCTTAAAATGAAATTCGAGATAAACGTTATTAGCGAACATTAACAATACAACAAACAATAAATCATTCTATTAAGCTAAATTAAACCAATTTTTAGAATCTTACAAAACTACACGAACCAATTCAGACGCACTTGTTCCTTTAACAAAGTAGTGAATAGTTCATTGTCATTCAGGTACGAGACTACTTTGCCCGTTACTTGCTGCTGGCTTTTTGGGAAAATCTCTTTGTTGTCAACAAATTCCATGTACTGCATATGAATTGCAGCAAGGTCGACATCATCATGAATTAGTTGGGCCAGGATTATTACCTCCAGAAATGACCAGCTATTTATACTTGATATACAAGGCCGCTTCAGAATAAACTCACTTCCTGATTTTAATTGTGTTGTTATTCCCGATGATCGTCTTTTCCTCGTTCCAGTGACAATCATTTGCACACCTTCAATATTTTTACGATAGCCATAGGGGTTTTTGCATCCTAAGCATTGACATTTTTCAGTACATCCCATAACACCTTGGAAGCACTTGCATCTCTTCTTGAATTGGTCGCAAGAAGATATTACTGTCTCTTTCTTCTTTGCACCTTGCCCACAACGACAACCATCAGAACTGACATGTTTTTTACAATCATCGTCTGTTGATTTTTCACTTGTTGGTTCAGATAGTTGCATTTGCATTACTGCGTCATAGTGACCAGCGCCAGTATGATCAAAGGCAATAAAAACTGGAAGAGATTGCAGACTTTCTCTTGGCGTAATCGGAATGATCGAAAAGTTATCCATTTGGGTCATAACAACTATTGGAATTTTCAGCACATTAGCCATAGCAAGAGGCATGGAATTTCCTAATTGTGAAGCAAAATGACCGTCGTTGAGAAATAAACAAGCTTCTGCCTCGAATTCAGTTTGACTATCAAGGAAAGGCTTGTACTGATCTGGATAATTCATCCATTCCTGAACAAGTAGGACTCTCAGAGCAGAAGATAGTTCATTCGTACCGCAAGAAGTTTCTTTTGTTAAACCAACAGCAGCGAGGTGTTTGTGGGCATCGCTTGAAATATTCTGATTAGGGATGATGTCATTTAGTAAGGCATGTGCAACTGATAAGAAAAAGCAGTTTCCATTGGGTGGAATGTTTACTCTGACCATGTTGTAATTGGTCAAAACATTATCTAGAGCTACAGGCTGCTTTTTACTTTGCAAATCATTGTTGAGGAGTGTCAACGAGCTTTTCGCAAACATTGCCATGCTAGGGTTAAATCGTTCGAAACCATGACCAACTGACCCTATATGTGCACATAACTGCTCCATAGACTTTGACGAGCTGATAATATAGGTTTTTTGGATATCCGTTAAAGAAGGTGGTGTTGTATCAGATCCATTGTCGGAGTCACACTGTTCCTCTTCATCTGATGAACTCGAATAATCATTTTGAACACAATCATGCAAATTGTTTACCATGTCAGGAGATGTTGTCTGTTGTTCTCCATCCTTGAGACTGAGCGTGTCTGGTGTAGTTTCGGTGGCCTTTGGTAGGTCGTAATGATGTTTTTCTCCAAAGGTTTCGGTGCTATCCGTACGTCTAAGTTCTTGTGCATTGAAATGTGATTCTATAGGAGGAACTACTCTGATATTGCGTTGTTTCTTATTGACCGTCAGTCGTTTCTCGTTCCACTTATAAAAAAAAATTCCAAGTAGAGCAAGGGCAAACTGTATTCCAATTCTTGATTTTTTAAGTGTTTTGTTAAGAACCCTGTGAATCCCCTCATTGCGGCTTGTTCCTCCAGAAGGCGCAATTCCCGACAGGCAACCTTTTCGCACGTGTACTAAAAGCTTGTCAATTTGTTCCAAAGCGACCTGGGGAATTATTTTTGTACCGTCGTATGTGACAGTTTTCCACTGTTGAAGAAATTGTTTTATGTTATTTTCAATCTGATCTTTTGATGGTGTTTCTTTCGTTCTCTTTTTTCCACAATCGGTTGGATTTCGTATGACTAGTTTAAAATCACAAATCATTCGATAACGTAGTTTTCTTAAAGGGCAACCCTTTGACTCCTTTTTTGGAATTTTGGATGTGAAGCGCTGAATTGCGTGAAATGGATCAAGTAATATCAAAGAATTCTTGAATATACTTTTAATTTTTGTTCTCCACTGGCAACAATTGTCTATGTAGAAGTTTTTAATGGGACATTGCAAGTTTTCTAATCGTTTTTGAAGGCTACTTAACTGGTCTTCTACTGCTTGAAAGCTAGTTCCTCTGCAAAACTGCCATGTCAATACAATGCCAATTTCATTCATAACTATGAACAAACTATTGTACAACTGTACCCATTTTCCTCTCAACCAGAAACCAACATTGGCTGAAACTTTAAAAGTATGATCTGCACTCAGCGATACGGCAGTCATTTGGCACATTCTTCTCGCATACAGGTGTTCCTTTTTAAAGTAATTATGCATATAACATGCAGTTACTATTTTCTCACCCACTTTTTCGCCATGTACTAAAAATTCTGGAAATTGTTCGATCTTTCCCTTTACTTCATTCGCAAAACACACTTTTCTTAATCCATAATTATCGTAAAGATTTTGGTTCCATAGGATCAACACGTCAGCAACCGTCATTCCCGCTGTTATGTGAGATGTAAAAAAATTAAAAAGTTCTCTTGTAACTCCAGTTTTATAAAACAGCACAAAGGGTGGGAGAAATTGATCGTCTATTTGCGTCAGAATGTGATTATCGTGACTGAGAATTTGATGCTTGTTCTTACACAAATATGTTCTACTAACAAGGAGCACGTTGTTGGAGAGGCCATAAAGAAAACGAGGCTGATCGTTGATTGTACGGCCATCTTTCCATCGAATTGGGTGAAGACCCACATTCATTCCAACCTCGGAACAGGACGGGCAGACCAAATTGAGGCTTGAGAAGTAAGAAAGTGGCTCCCATAAAACAATATCAGGTACGAGAAATGCTCCTGGGGAAAGTCCAAGTCTAGATCGAATCTGCTCTCCTCGTGGTATAGCTCTATATAATTCGCTCGAAATACATCCACCATGGTCATTGTGAGTTTCAATCACTAATTGAATAAACTTCTTCGTTATTTCGTCTGTGTTTACAGCAGAACAATTTAAAGAATTAACCAAAAGCATAAAAAACACATACAAGATCGTCATAGTGAATAATATTTGTCCTGTACCAGCGTGACAAGGCTAAGGGTTATAAACAAGACTAATTAGTCTCCGGATATAGACATCTAACATTGTTTAATTATGTTTGCAATTATACATAATATATAGTTTATGTAAAACACTTGACACTGTGACAATCTGATGAAAGATACCAATTAAAAGGTGTTTAGGTACAAATCAAGGGCGAGGTCTCTGCCAGGCTATCGTCATGCATATAAATTAAATGCTAAGCCTTAGCCCTTAGGTGATAATTGTTGTTTATTCCTAAAGGCACAAAATACGCAGGTGACAGATTATGGTTCATATTTCTAGAAGGAAGGAAATTTGGAAAGGCCGTTTAACGTGTATGTATGATAAACATGCTAGTGTCTATGAGAGCCGATTAAGGTGTTATTTATTATTTTTCGGTATATGTAAGATCAATTAGCAATATAGATTAATCCAGAACTATACGTACAGACACAAAAACGTGGTTAATAGCCTACAAATATATCTTCAATTGATCTCATACAATGGACAAAGGCCAAATACTTGAAAATACTTAAAATTTTGAGAAATACTTTGTATTTATAGCACCAGACTAGTCCATAAGTGTAAAAAAAAAACGCCCGCCATTTTCCTGGCTTTGTGATTGGCATAATATCCCATCGCCACAGTTCGACTTCCCGAACGTTCGAAAATTCCATCTTGTTTACTTTAAAGTTCGATTTCCTGTTATTTATGTTTGTGAATGTTCCAGATTATTTATAATTATATTCTATTAGTACAAGATTATTGACATGCAAATATAACTATTACTAGGAGTAACAACAGGTTAGAAGTGCGACCACGGAAGACCACGTACACTCTGGATTAGAAGTGCTGTTTTTTCTTCGGCAGAAGCGTGGTTGAGACTGGGGCCTGGGGGTTTATGACTGGATAAAATAGGTTGTTTCACCGTGTAGCAGAGCACAGAGTGCGTCACAGATAATCAGTTTGTAATCACGATAATCGCTCAAAATATCCTATATTGCATGCTCCACAATCACACCAACACGTCGTCTGAACGTACATACTTTAGTGCCAGAGTGCCAGTTGGCCAGAGTTATATTGCGCACTAACTTAGTCGGCCAGAGTGCCAGTTGGCCAGAGTTATATTGCGCGCTGACTATAGTCGGCCAGAGTGCCAGTTGGCCAGAGTTATATTACGCACTGACTTAGTCGGCCAGAGTGCCAGTTGGCCAGAGTTATATTGCGCACTGACTTAGTCGGCCAGAGTGCCAGTTGGCCAGAGTAATATTATACACTGACTTTTGGCCAGAGTACCAGTTGGCCAGAGTAATAATATACACTTTCGGCCAGAGTGCCAGTTGGCCAGAGTAATATTATACACTGACTTTTGGCCAGAGTGCCAGTTGGCCAGACTTGTTACGTTCGGCCAGAGTGCCAGGTGGCCAGATTTGTTACTTTCGGCCAGAGTGCCAGAGTAATATTATACACTGACTTTTGGCTAGAGTGCCAGTTGGCCAGAGTAATATTATACACTGACTTTTGGCCAGAGTGCCAGTTGGCCAGACTTGTTACTTTCGGTCAGAGTGCCAGTTGGCCAGAGTAATAATAATATACAGACTTTCGGCCAGAGTGCCAGTTGGCCAGAGTAATATTATACACTAACAAGTCTGGCAAACTGGCACTCTGGCCTAACGTAACAAGTCTGGCCAATTGGCACTCTGGCCAAAAGTCAGTGTATAAGATTACTCTGGCCAACTGGCACTCTGGCCGAAAGTAACAAGTCTGGCCAACTGGCACTCTGGCCAAAAGTCAGTGTATAATATTACTCTGGCCAACTGGCACTCTGGCCGAAAGTAACGAAAGGCCAACTGGCACTCTGGCCGAACGTAACAAGTCTGGCCAACTGGCACTCTGGCCAAAAGTCAGTGTATAAGATTACTCTGGCCAACTGGCACTCTGGCCGAAAGTCAGTGTATATTATTATTACTCTGGCCAACTGGAACTCTGGCCGAAAATAACGAAAGGCCAACTGGCACTCTGGCCGAACGTAACAAGTCTGGCCAACTGGCACTCTGGCCAAAAGTCAGTGTATAAGATTACTCTGGCCAACTGGCACTCTGGCCGAAAGTCAGTGTATATTATTATTACTCTGGCCAACTGGCACTCTGGCCGAAAGTAACGAAAGTCGAAAGGCCAACTGGCACTCTGGCCGAACGTAACAAGTCTGGCCAACTGGCACTCTGGCCAAAAGTCAGTGTATAATATTACTCTGGCCAACTGGCACTCTGGCCGAAAGTGTATATTATTACTCTGGCCAACTGGCACTCTGGCCAAAAGTCAGTGTATAATATTACTCTGGCCAACTGGCACTCTGGCCGAAAGTATTAAACAAGTCAGTGTATTATATTACTCTGGCCAACTGGCACTCTGGCCGACTAAGTTAGTGCGCAATATAACTCTGGCACTAAAGTATGTACGTTCAGACGACGTGTTGGTGTGATTGTGGAGCATGCAATATAGGATATTATGAGCGATTATCATGATTACAAACTGATTATCTGTGACGCACCCTGTGCTCTGCTACACGGTGAAACAACCATAAAATATCTGTCGTGTTTGATATTTTTAGCCTCGCGAGGCAAAATCCTCAACGTGTGCGGGTGTCAGTTGGGCGATATTTCAACATATCGATATAATCGTGATATTTTCACTCACGATTATCGTATGGAAGGTGAGAAACTTGAGCGGCGATTGCCGCGATATATCGTTATTATCGTCGTGCTCGATGACTATCGTGATATAGGTTTGCATGTGTACTTATTTTTTATAAAATCATAAAAAAATCTTTCAATTCCTTGAGGGACAATATTGTTTCTTCACGCAATTATATAACTTTTCGAGTTCATTTCCATTTTTAAATATCGCATGACAGCATTTATGCGCAAAACTTGGAATGTGTCGAAATCTCATTTCCTTTAATTAAGCACTGAAATTATACACGTCTATATGTAGGCTACACCTTCCCGACTAATTATGAAGTTCTTTAGAGTACCTTTACCCATTTCCATCAGGACTGGCCTTAGTAATTCATTGTTGTTAATACCAGGCGATTTTGTTTACTTGCATGCCACAAAAATTTTATAAACAGTGATTTGTACAGGTTTAGAAATGGATCTATCAAGAAGACTATTAAGAACTTATTATTGTCAATAAGATTGTCATCAAATTCTATTTTTTAATTGGATCAATTAGGATTAATGAGATGCAACATTTAAAGTACACGCACACAATAAATGCATCCTAATCACATTTCTTGCGCTATGCGCAACTAACCAAATCGGGCATTCCAAATCGATTACAAAAAGGCTCGGCTATCTCAATCTGATTTTGATCAATCGGATATTAATATTATTTTACTATGGTTTACCTTCAAATTCTCATCGATTTTTGCATATATAATAAGCAATTTAGAAAGTAATAGAATTTAACCAAAAAATTGAATTACCCTATAATTTATATCTTTTATTTTTAATGAAGAAATAGGAGCACAATGGGTGTCACCCATCGCCCACACTTGGCCCAAGTTGAAGCAAACCCCTACGGCTTTTTGCAAACGATATCCGGCAAAAAATATCTTGTCATCCCAACAGTATATAATACGCTTGTTTTTCATTATTCTCTCGACCGTGGTATACTGACTTTGCCGAGTGTATAATTTAGTTCAAGTATATATAATATGGAAAACGAAAGCGAACTTCGAAATGTATTTGACGTGGAAAATAAGATGGGAGAGATTGCTCTTCCTTTCAACGAAATAGTTCCAGATACCATTGGGAAATGGCTTGATGTGCTAGCAAGAAGTCACGGTACAACGCGTGAACTCCTTTTGATTAGCGCTTTGGCTTCCACAAGTGCTCTTGTCGATAAAAGCACAATAAAGGTGTTTGCTACCTATGAAGAAAAATCCAACTTATTCTTCATAGCTGTCGCTCCATCGGGGTCAGGAAAGACACCTGCTTGCCATCTTGGGTGCATAGATCCAATCGTGGAACACTTGGAACCAAAGTTGGAGAAAAGCATCGTTGTAGACGAAGCATCCGCCAATGGTCTTTTCAATCACTTCGCGGCGGGTGACACTGTGCCCATTCTATGTGTGGACGAAGCACACTCCTTTTTAACGAAGATAATAAGCATCTCGAAAGCACAACACGCCAATTTAACAATGGAGAGACTGTGCAAGTGCTTCGACGGGGATTGTTGGTATGCTCTAAAAGGGAATAAGGGAAAACGAACAGGTGTAAAATGTGCGAGGCTTTCGCTTTTGGCGTTCACCACCCCTAGAGAATTTTTTGGTAAAGTTTGGCCAAAGATCCTAGCCGCTGAAAATGGATTGGCAGAAAGAGTTCTGTTGTTTTACCAGAATATGGCGGTAAGAGATTTGGAAGTGATGGCGAGAAGCTGCGACGAGCTGGAAGAATATGCAATCAAGTCGCTGAACAACATACTGGAACAAGTGTATGCAGATCACACGAATGACGGCCCAGTTCAGTATACGCTTGCTGAAGCAGCCCGTGATGCATTCTTTAAATTTTCCAAGCCACACGACGATGTTCCACCATCACAAGCATCGGTATCCAATTCGGACGAACAGTCGCATTGCAAGCACTCAAAGAGAAACAAGCACGCCCTTCGTCTGGCATTGTCAATGCACGTTCTTTACGATCGTCTTCGAAAGGCACTTGCTCGTCAGACCGGACCAACAAGTCGCGTTATAAACCTGGCAACACTGAATATGGCTATCACAATGGTGGAGAATCTAGAAATTTTCATGGGTATATCCGAAACGGTAAGGCATCATCAGTTCGCTTTTTTATGTTGCCGGACTGCAAATTTACTTTCATAGTAAGAAATAATAAAAAAGTACAGCTCATATATTGCAGGTCGTAGTATTAACAGCCTTGCCCTTGTATGAAGTATCCATAATTAAAGTATATACTTTATATTATATCAAATATAACTGTAGAGTGTAGTATAAGAATCATGTGGATTATTTTTGTGATAAAAAGTGTTATTCTGTAATAGACATGCAAGTTTACCCCCACTAACAAAGTCGTCAAAGTTGGTGTAACAGACGAACAGGTGAAAGATAAAATTTTGAGGATGAAAGGGCCTTTCACAACTGCTCGTCGAGTGTCAACCAGTTTCTCATCCCAATGTCGCCCCGGGGTTAACATTGTACAAGCATCAATGGAGGGATTGCAAGTTTCTGGTTTAGGTATATTCAAAGTAGTCGGGAAACTTAAAGTATTTTACAAGACCTTGCCCAACAATGAAGATCTTCAAGCTGAATTGGCTAATTTTAATATTTCATTGGAGGACTATTCGTCCATTTTTGATATGGAAGACGATAAACTCACCAGACGTAACTTGCAGACAATTATGGATGGACATCCAGCTAGGGAAGCCTTTGAAGAATACCAGGAACGTGACATTCAGCCACAGGCAGTCTAAATACTACATTGGGTTTATTCATATAACTAATATTTCAACATTAAACGGATATTGCTTAAATAGATATAGGGTATAACATTAGAGAAATACTTAAATAGATACTCTTATGCGATATCAGACCATATTATATATACATGAGTCTATAATTGTTGAAGAAAGCGTTGTTGAGGAAAGCATATCTATAATTAGGTTGTTTATGTCAGTCTTGTAAATTGTCCAAACCACAAGGTTCACGCATCATTAGGTTCCTATGAGTCACAGGAAACCCCAGGTTCCTATGACGCATAGGAAAGGGGTGTATAAGATTAATTTCGTGGTTAGTTAGTTACCGCAATGACATAGGTCATTGAACGAACTTGGCATAGTCAATGGGAAGATAAATTGTTATAGCTATCAATATATAAATCGGTTGTAGTAAATAGGAAACGGAACACTGTTATGGTAAATGTAGTGACGTTGTAAATATAGGTATGTATTTCCGTAAGTAGGGTAGATAAGGAAGGAGATTGCGAGAGATAGAGAGAGAGAGAACGAGTGTTAGATCGTGAACGATGTCGATGTAATATGAATTGTTGAATTAAAAGTAGAACAAAGAAAGATACAGTCCCTTGTTTGTGTATGAGAACCAGCGTGAGAAGATTCTCCTTAACGCAGTGGAGAAATTCAGACAATAATGTGTAAATAATTGGCGGCTTTTACATAACACCTTATTACATTATCGTCATTTAATTGGATGTTTATGATCACGTGATATTTAATAAAAATTCCATGTTACTGACCGTGTTCCATTCCACGGACCAGCCGTACCAATATTTCTTTTCCATTGCACGGTTGTTTTGATTAAATTCCATCACTCAAAATGTTAATCGTACGGTGCTCGCAGCCATTTAATCGCTGATTCCAATGATATGGTCGATTGGTAGCCTCGATCCTTCGCAGACATCTTGCGGGCTGGGTTAAAAATAAACCCAGCCCGCAAGACATCTGCGTAGGAGGTTAGCTGATTGGCGATGGGATATTATGCCAATCACAAAGCAAGGGGAATGGGGTGCGTTTTTTTAACACGTATGGACTAGTCTGGTGCTATAAACACAAAGTATTTATTAAAATTTTAATTTTAAATTTTTTCAAGTATTTGTCTTTTGCCCATTGTATGAGATTAATTAAAGATATATGTGTAGCCTATTAACCACGTTCTTCTGTCTGTCTGTCTGTACGTATAGTTCCGGATTAATCTATATTGCTAATTGATCTTACATATATACTGAAAAATAATGAATACCAACTTAATCGGCTCTCATAGACACTAGCATGTTTATCATACATACACGTTATACGCCTTTCCAAATAACTTTCTTCTAGAAATATGAACCACAATCTGTCACTTGAATGACAATGAACTATTCAATACTTTGTTAAAGGAACAAGTGCGTTTGAATTGGTTCGTGTAGTTTTGTAAGATTCTAAAAATTGGTTTAATTTAGCTTAATAGAATGATTTATTGTTTGTTGTATTGTTAATGTTCGCTAATAACGTTTATCTCGAATTTCATTTTAAGGTGGCTCGATCACTAGACTTTTCTATAAAATTTAACATTTCAGGTAAATTTCAGCAGGGCATGTAATCGAGATTTTTTAAATCAATAAAACGTTATTTCATTGCAAGCAAAAGTTCACATTGAGTTTTGTTTTAAAATTAAGAAGATGTGGAGGTTAAGTTTTGGGAAGATTTCTCGAATTCCTTTTACATTAGCAGCACTAGCAGGCACAACAGAGACAATTTACAATGTTTTATTGTCCAGAAAAACCCAAGTGAACCACATTTAATCACAACCGTGGGCATGGCTACGCGGACCTCATGAGCGCGCCACACGCTGACCTTATTGAGAAAATTATAATATTATTTTTAAGAATCCTTTCCAATTCCGCGACTTAGCTTTCAAGTTTATAGGTTGTTATAGCGCTCGCGGACTTTTAAATCACTAAAATGCTGCTATTTTGTCGAGTACTGAAACACTTTTGTCAGCAACGGCAAAACAGGCTCATATGCCGTCATGAGACAAAATACTTCGCGCACCCGACGATTAACCAGAAGACCTATTTGACACCTACGAAGAATAGAGTCACATAGAATGAAAACTCTATCAAGTGTACCCTAAACGGCGTATAGTGGTCAAAAACATTTTTGACCTTTTATTTTTACTTAAAAAATCGTGAAACTAATGTTTGAAAATGGAAAAATATATTGTTTCTGCATAAAATTGACTAAAAGTCTCAAGTGAACCAAGTGAACCAAGTGAACCAAGTGAACCAAGTGAACCAAGTGAACCAATTGAACCAAGTGAACCAAGTGAACCAAGTGAACCAAGTGAACCAAGTGAACCAAGTGAACCAGTGAACCAAGTGAACCAAGTGAACCAAGTGAACCAAGCGAACCAAGCGAACCAAGCGAACCAAGCGAACCAAGCGAACCAAGTGAACCAAGTGAACCAAGTGAACCAAGTGAACCAAGTGAACCACAATAACCAATTATATTTATTCGCATGTATATATATATATATATATATATATATATATATATATATATATATATATATATATATATATACATATATATATATTGAGTGGTGTGACGTCACTCGTGAGGTTCTTACACCGAGGTAAAGCCCGAAATAGAGTGTATTGAGTAGTCTAACGTTTCGAGCGAAGGCCCTTTGTCAGAGAGTGAAACGTAAAGTGACAAACTACCAAAGGGGTACTTTATACACGCTCGGAAATTTTGAAATTAGGATCTCGGAAATAGGATTTCCTGACTTCTGAGAGTAATTTCCAGCAAGTTTAAACGGATCTAAATTGGCAAGAAATCGCCACAGCAAATTATTGGGGGGAGCGTTTCGGCAGACTACAAGATATAGATTCCAGGCTATCGTTCATAATCTATTTTCTTCAGCAGCAATTACTACAACACTATCATGTTAATAAACGTTTACAAATTTCCTTTAATAGCTATTTACCTCTTTTTGGACCACGACAAGAAAGGTTGAATAACAGAACTAAGCCACGCGTTTGCATCCAATCTCCAATCTCGACCCAGAGCCTGCGTTCCTTTTGGCCTGCGGCAAAAGGAACGCCAACCCAGTGAACTCTATAAGGACTGGAACCAACCTCGTCCCCAGGGCCTTCGCGGTGCCGCCCGCCCAAACCCGCAGAGAGCCTGCTCGCAGGCTAGTTTTATACCTACAATTTGTTTTAAAATTGTTTTATACCGCCCGCTGGGCGGGAAATTTGGCTTCGTCCAATCATACGGTCGGGTTAATGGTGTTAGCGTTCCAGTCCTTATAGAGTTCGCTGCGCCAACCTCGTACCCCGGGAGATCTCGTTCCCGATCTCAGAGCCTTCGCCGCGCAATCGGCTCTCATGGGATAATCGCCGGAGTGTTTTGATTGATTAGCTAAGGACTGCCTTTAATTAATTAGATTAACTCTTAAAGGTGCCGTCATGTCCGTTCTGCGCATGTATGATATTTCATAGTTTCAAACGTGGGGGCCTCCATATGTCAACAAACTTTATAAACGGAATAGATTTAGTTCACACTCAATAACTACATTTTGAGTATTTTGTGTGAGTTTTTTCAGTCCTTTTTTCTCCCTTTCTTTCCCTCCGTTGTAAATCATTACTTACATCTTACTGGTGAGCACTTTGCATGGGGCTTAGTCCCGTTTGTGCTTTGCCAATTTTTTGCAATTACATTAGATTTACCCTTTATTATTACCTTAGATTTATATATCCTCTGTACATACATACATCTTTGTATTAATAGTTTGTATTATAATAGTGTATGTTTGTATTAATAGTGTAAGTTATTAAAAAAACAAAAACATTTGCGATAGTTCGTAAGCGAGTATTCATCAAAGGTGGCGAAGGCACGAGTGGTAGTTTGATATATTATCCACATTTAGGAATAGAACAGCTAATTCTTATAACACACTTTTTAGGCGGAAAAGCTAAAGCGTGGAAAACAAATCCGCAATACTTCATGTTCAATGTTTATATAATGCAATGTAAACAAACTATGTAAACAGAAACGTGGACATGCGCAGATCACGAAGTTAACGGAACCTTTTAAAGTATATTTCACGATGTTCCTTCAAAACAAGTAATATTAGCAATTGCGGTATATTGTACTTACTTTATATAATCTATCCACACCAACAATCGGGGTAGAATCCCTGATACGTCTTAGTAGACCCAATTTGAGTAGACCCCTAGCTAGATATTTGAACGAATTTTATTTTTTAAAGGGGACCTATTGTATGATAGATGCACTTTCAACTTTCTTCCTTCAACAGCCTTTGGTGTCTGTTAATTATTATACTAACTACTGAGTTGATTATTTCATGTGGAATCATCAATTGTGAGACAAGTATATTTTTTTCTTATTGATTGATAAAACAGACCCAAAAATTAAAAGGTTTGGGCTATTTCGTTATTTAGTTTGATGTCCTATGAAACAATTAAATTCAGACAACGCAAAGCTATCAGCTGAGATATTGTCCACTGAAAATCTATTCAGTTTGGCAAATAAATGGGCTATTACCTAATTCAAGTAAAAGAACGAAAATAAGTACTGCAACTGCGACTGCGCTACAGTAAGCAGGCAAGGGGTTGTTGCGTACACGTATTTCTAGTAATATTTTGTAATTGTATATTTTGTTGTTGAAAAGCTATAGCGTGTTTAAATAAAGTTTACCTACCTACCTATCCCATGAAGGGTAACCCTACGATTTCGGAACCGTGCTGCCAAACGTCGCACATAGCTAAGCAGCCAAATAAACGGCCGAAAACATAATAACCATGGTTAATTGGAATGTTAAAGATTTCACACATATCCACATAAACTTCGCCGGGAAACGCTACAAAAAGATGCATTTCCTGTTATATTTCTGGAGGGAGCGCACTGGATTAGCCTGCTTGAATGAGAGCATTTTACTGCGCAACTGAGAAAAAGTTAGCTTCTTGTCTACCGGCAGAGGTCTGGTGGCATGAATCAATTAGCAATCTCAAATATCGAATCTGCGTACCTGGCTGTAGAACGCATTTGCTTAAAGCCAAGAAGTACTCCAGCCATGCAGATAAACTCCCGGCATACGATATAGAGCGCAGATCCGGCGGAGCAAAGACTAAATTATTGGTTGCGCTGTAATCGATTCGATCGTTGATATATAAAGAACAGGCAATATATACCCCGGCCTGTTCCCACAGAGCGAGCTTGACATGATCATATCCTGATTTATAGTCGAGATTTGTCACCTCTGTAAGGTTTATCCAAGGAGAAAGGTGAGTCCTTCATCCAAAAGTTGAGAAAACGGGCTTTGACGGTTCCACATCAGGGGCGTACCGTACGGGGGGGGGGTGTGTGGGGGGTCTCACACACCCCACTTTTCACTGAATTGGTCGGTAAAACGCGGAGTCGGTCGGTAAAGCCTGGCATCGTCGGTAAAACCGATTGGTCCGACCGGAAGTTGGGAAAACCTTTTAATAGTTAAGGCTGTCGGTAAACTGTTCGTCATATTAGATCGTTGGTAAAATTGACTTAATCGACTGTTTAAACTTTGTCGGTTGTATAAAATTCGATTTAATTGCATGGGTTAATGTTAAATTAACATTCCTGAGCTTACAAACCTCCCTTTTCCCGATTTCCAATCCAACCTAGCACCCAGGTACTTTTCTCCGAAGCAGCGCCGAGACCAACCTCGTACCCAGGGTTTTCAGAAAATCTGCGCCCACTCTGGGGGGCTTCATTTTAAATTTAATGGTTTTTTTCTCAATTGTATTGGTAGGCTAGGAGAGAAGCTACTTAAGAGTTAAGGTAATCTACCTACGGGCTTCATCTACACGAGATTTTACAAACGGTATAACCTGAAGTGTTAGCCAACCCCTAAACCCTTGCCACGCGAGTGTTAGATTAGTTCCCAGACCCTTCTGTCAGTACTAGGCGCAAAAATGGCGTCACGGTAAGAGGCAGCAGGCAACTCTTGGATTCATTTGAACTATGATCGCTGCAGAATTAGATGAAAAAGTTTGCTCAAATTGCTGCAAATTGTCTTTCCGAGCTTCTAGATTTCAAAATTTTCCGGGGAAGGACCCCCGCACCCCCCTAAAAATGCGGTCACTTATTACCTAGTTGTCGACTTCAGCCCCCCTCCCCAACTTTAAATCCGCTCCTACGCCTCGGCGCCCACGTGTTCGTCGGTAAACTAAGACGATACACCCCCCATCCAAAATGGTCACGGTACGCCACTGTTCCACATGAAAAGGGGAAGGACCAAATGGGGAGGCTTCACCTCTCCCACCTTGCCCCATATTCTAACTTCCCCTGAGAGAATGCGCAAACGAAGGGATTCTCCTATAATTTGCTTGAATTTTTGCAGGAGTTGCAGTGATTCGGAAATATCTTTCGAGGAGGCGCGAAATATCATATACCACTCCCTTATACATACTGAAGAAAATCGAGTACGCAGACGCCCTGTGTGATCCAGCGTAAAACGAAATCCTTGTCAGGATAATCCGACAAAATATCTGACCTAGCCCCACATGCCGGTGAACCACCCGGCGGTTAATGTCGACGAGTCACGAAATGAGAGTGTGTCGACCTTGTCGGGTTGACCTGATAATGCAGTATCGATATCAGTGTGGATGAACTAATATAATGGGTCATTTCCTCTGGAGCTGGGTTCCCATGGGGTTCCCATTGATCGAGAGCCACTCGCGGACTTCGCGGGGGAGTTGGTTCAATAGTATACCCCGAAGACTTCGATCTCTTCACTCGGGTATACAAAAAGAGAAAAAACCTTTCTTTATTTAATTTTTCTATTGTGTAAAAACTGTTATGTTTTTGTTTCCTTTTCCTCCCGTTGATCTCCCTATATATGTACATCTGTCTATGGATCTCATCTTTTTTATTATTTTTATTTAGTTTAGTTAAAAAAAATTTCCCCTCTGGACCCAGCTCCAGAGAAAATGACAACAACAGCCCGAGCAAACCGGAGCTACAAGTGCTGCCATGTTAGACAGACAGTTGCTGGATAATTTCTCTTGAGCTTCACCGAAAACGCGTTCCTAATGAATGAATGTAAAAGACCTGCCCGTGGGGCTGGCCTGTAAATTAAAACAACAAAGACATAGATTAATTCAGACACCATTCATTAAATGCACCACAGGGTTGTGAACTTGTGGCCTACCCTAATTTGTCGGGTCTCGCTTACGTCGCCAAAACCTTGCAATGTGCCCGAATTGGCCACAGGAATAACACTTTACTGTCGCCGGCGCTGGATAAGATCGGTAACCAATGGGCCCTGGAGCCGAGTACACAGAGTTGAGTGACTTGAGGGACCACCATGGCCAATTCATCTTCTTTTTGGCTCGCCACCAACTTAATAAGAATCTGTTGCAGCGTTGGGAGTTGATCAACGGCGAAGAGGATTAATTAAGAAAACTTTAATGTTAGACTATAGAAAAATACGGGTCATGACTCACCCCGTTTATATTTCCCAAGTACGTACAAAACGAAGCATAAACATACGAAACCTAAGCCAATGCCAAACTGCTATACACCTAATTCTAAAAAAACTGCATCGAGCGAATGTATCCATAATATATTTCCAATGTTAAACCATACAATGTTAAACCATGAGGCCATTAGTTCAGCCATTCTTTATTTATCTTCTCAATATAGTTAAGTTCAATCTGTCAAAATTAGTTTGTTTTTAAAGAGATATGTAATTCATAATTATAAACATCTCATATAAATGTTTACAAAATCATCTTATTACGTTACACAATGCATCACAATCATGGTTAGTTACAACAGTGAGCCTTTAATTACTTTGTGTCGGTCGTACCAAAAAACCTCTGGATTGCACCTTTTACCACTGAATCACCAGTAACATCCACAAACTTCTTCTTCAACAATTCTTCGTAAATTGTGTTAGTGATATAACGTAAATGTGGTTTTTCTGCATTTACCGCGTCAATGATGTACCCTGCAACTTCATCTGGTGTCTGCACGACGCCTGGGGTCTTCGATAAACTAAAAAGCTTTTCAATGGTTTTCTTCATCAATTCTTTTGTTGTATCGTCGCAGGTTTCCAAGCCACTTATTTCTCGCGATCTTACTGTCTCACTGAAGGCAGTGCGGACTGGTCCCGGCTCAATGACAGAAACACTAAGAAAATAAGAGACGTGAATTGAGAGAGAGTTGTTACTATAGGTATATTATACGAAGCATACAGAGTAATTTGTGATTCTGATGTCATGACCAGTGGTTCAGCAATACGTCGCTGCATGCATCACTTCGTTGACCAACTGGAGCTGCCATGATTCATTACATCGTGTTTCTTTAGTTATTACAGTGCCTGCAGCTAGCATGCGTTACAAAAAGGGTAAACTTATACCACAATGAATGAGAACAAAAACAACAAAAATACACTACAGCTGGGACATAAAACATTGCAGGCATAGGCGTAGGAACCGGGGGGCATAAACCAAGGGGGTTTAAATGGGGGGGGGGGGGCAAGCATTGGTAAATTTAATGTTTTTTTCCCAATTGTATTAATAGGACTATATAGAATACGACAGAAGCTACTTAAAGTAATCTACCTACAGGCTTCATCTACACGAGATTTTACAAACTGATGTAGCCTGAAGTGTTAAGTTAGCCAATTCCTAAACCCTTGCCATGCGAGAGTTAGATTGGTTCCCAGATCCTTCCGTCGGAGGCAGCAGACAACTCTTGTATTCATCTGAACTATGCTCGCTGTAGAATTAGATGAAAAAGTTTGCTCAAATTGCTGCAAATTGTCTTTCCGAGCTTCTAGATTTCAAATTTCCTGGGGAGGACCCACGCACCCCCTTAAAATGCGGTCACTGATTCCTGTTTGTCGACTTCAGCCCCCCCCCCCCCCCCCCCCCACCCCCAACTTTAAATTCGTTCCTACGCCTCTGATTGCAGGTGGAAAATACTGAAAGCAAAGAATGTAGGGCATACTATACAGGCCGGGTGTATAGCTACATCGCAGTTTTCTAGCGCCAATTTGTGGCGTTAAAATGGTGTCATTGAGACAGTGTTCGCCGCACAACTGTGCTATCTGTCAGTATTCTTTATGAATTCAACTATAATCGAACTGAATATGGAAACTGTTTCTTTCTCCTTCGTCCGCGGTTTAGCTGTACACCCAAAACTGTAATGTAACAGAAATGTAACAGACCTGAGATTACGAAACATGTATACTGTAGACCTACATTAACTACAGTATACCTACATTAACTACAGTATACCTACATTAACTACAATATACCTACATTAACTACAGTATACGTACATTAAATACAGTATACCTACATTAACTACAGTATACCTACATTAACTACAGTATACCTACATTAACTACAGTATACCTACATTAACTACAGTATACCTACATTAACTACAGTATACCTACATTAACTACAATATACCTACATTAACTACAGTATACCTACAGTATACCTACATTAACTGCAGTATACCTACATTAACTACAGTATACCTACATTACCTACATTAACTGCAGTATACCTACATTAACTACAGTATACCTACATTAACTACAGTATACCTACATTAACTACAGTATACCTACATTAACTACAGTATACCGACTTACTTGATATTGAACTGTGCCAGTTCTGGAGCTAAGGATTCGCTAAGACCTTCTAACGCAAACTTTGTGGAGCAATACACAGCATTGAAGGGAACACCACCTAGTCCAGCAACAGAGCTCACGTTGATGATATGACCTTTCTTTTCCTTTTTCATAGAAGGCAAAACAGCGCGAATGGTACGAATGACGCCGTTCACATTGGTATCAAACGTAGTTTGGATGGCTTCCCAACTTTGACTCTCCAACGCTCCCATTAAACCAACACCAGCATTGTTAACTAAAAGAAAACCATAACTTGCTATCTTCAGAATGCGAATACTAAAAATAATGATTATAAATGTGGAGGAGATTTAAAGTGCCTATATCACTTGTGGGATCTTTACATATTTATAGTAATTGGAACATTCTAAGAAGATTTGTAATATATCTTCTCAGGCGAAAATGTCATCTTCATGGACTTTTTTGCAGTTAAAGTTACCGGATATGACATCAAATGAGGAATTTTTGAAGCAAGAAACAAAAGAAAACTGATTTGCATTGCCTCATTTGATGTCATATCCGGTAACTTTAACTGCAAAAAAGTCCATGAAGATGAAATTTTCGCCTGAGAAGATATAGTACAAATCTTCTTAGAATGTTCCAATTACTATAAATATGTAAAGATCCCACAAGTGATATAGGCACTTTAAATATCCATATGAAGAATCGAATTACAATTTTCTAATTATCACTTGCAGTTGTCTAATTATCACTTGCAGTTGTCTTGAAACTTGAGCTTGATGACGTTGTTATAGTTGGGTCAGTCAAATCAATTTTTGTCTATAATTCATGAAGTGTCACTTGGACAATGGCGAAACTTGACTGTCAAGTTGGTCACCCGAATTCTAATATTTCTGTTAAGTTTCGTCATTGTCCAAGTGAAATTATGAAAACTGAAATGGGATTCTTTATTTCTCCTAACATACATTCAAAAGAAGAAGAATATGGAAATATTCAGACCCAAATAAGTTTCATTCTTAATCCTGACATGAATCAGTAAATCCACAGTCACTTTGATATAGCTGATCTCATGTGTAGCAACTTCCCTTTCTGTAAACAGTCTTTACCACACTTAATTGGTCATAAAACGTGTTGTGCTGCGTAGGCAGTGTAAAAATACAAACCAAATATCTAAAAAAGGTTGGTGTACTGCCGAAATAGCACCTTCGTCAGAGAGTAAACGTATTAGCGAAATAAAAACTGAGTGAGACTTTTATAGAATAAATAATCGCGTAAGACAAAAATAAGCCACCAATCAGGTGCGAGAAACAATAACAAATAATAATGAGATGTAAAAATAGGAAAGTAATTTGCTATTTTTACTGACAATCAGCAAACAGACCATACAAAGGATGTTAATGAGTGGGAGGTGAAATAAAGAAATACCCATGGGGATGGGGAAAAGATAAAATAAATCAGTGGCATGACGGAGGTTGTATATCTGAAACAAAATCGTGCTTATTTACATAAACTTTCGTTCGATTTTCTCAGCCAAAATCATTTAATATATTTATAGGATTTTCGATGAATATGAAAGTTTACATGCATTCGTATCACATGCTATTTATTCGTATCACATGTTATTTATTCGTATCACATGCAATCTCTTGCCTTCGACTCGAGCTTGTATATCCGATACAACACTTCCGCTCATGTTGTAAATATAGTAATTATATTTCTCTCTATCGGCTCATCCCTAGTTAGTAGTTAATATGTATATAAACATGGCTGACCTCTTTCTCAATTTTGTGTACATAACATAGCAGCAAATTAGGTAGAAACATTTGTTGACGTTCAATTATTGGAACACTTAGTGTTAACTAAGTTAAGTTAGACCATACATTATTTTTTTAATACCTAAGCATTGAAAATAATAAGCTTTGAAAGCATTACAGCCTTGAATTAGGCAAGTAAAAGTAAAATAAATGAAGTGATATATAATAAGTCTTTTCCCTGGTTATGGATATATTGGGAAAATCTAGTCTATTAAGTCACTATAGCTCTGCATGTTTACTGGCTTCAGAAGAATAAATAAAGAAGGATAAAATCACACTGTCTGTACATCATAATTTCTAACAATTATACAGGTCAGTCAATTCAAAGTATGAATATATACAAATGAAGTCAGTTTTTTCCCTGGTTCTAGATATATTGCAAAACAAACCTAGTCACTAAAGTCTATTTTATATAAAGGACACAATATATTATATTTATATGTAACTCAATCATGCAAAGGCTATAAGTGCCTTTTTATTTTTAAAGTTAAAGTAATACAAATACAAATAGCCATACCAATTCAAAATACAAATCGTTGTAGTTACAACATGAAAGTACAGCCAACAAAATTAGTAGCAATATAATGAAACGTAGCAATATTAATGTTGAAACTTAGCAATATAAACAAAATACGAAAGTTAGCAATAGTTTATTTAATAATAAAAGACAAATTCAATGTCACTGTAGTAATATAATTAAAATGTTTTCAGTCTCCGGTTCTTTCTTTGTGCCCACAAATGTACAGCATATCATTGACAGAAAACTCCTGAACTGGAGGACCTTCTGATTTATTTATCCGATTTCTCAAAGCTGTCTTAAAAAATTTTAGCTGAGAAAAATCTCGATCATAGTCCGCTGTGTGTGGTGGAATAACACAGCAAATTTGGGTCACACAAATTAACACAGCAAAGCTGTGTCATCGTTTCATTCGTGGTTTAAAGATACTGTACTATGTAATTTTCTCATTCGTGTCAGCTAGTGTGCGACCCAAGAAATATGCCAAATACAAGACGAATCTCAAGATGAACCTGTGACTCCTTGTCCTAGTCCCTCAATGGAAACTGTGAATATGATGATGATGATGATGATGATGACGATGGTGATGATGATCATGCCAACACTGCGAAAACGCCAGCAACTGCAGTCAAGTGTCTCCAGGACCATGGGGATGATATCAGAACCATATGTTCAAGTTTTCGAATCAACATGGAGTTATAACACAGCAAATTTGGGTCACACAAATTAACACAGCAAAGCTGTGTCATAGTTTTATTCGTTGTTTAAAGATACTATGTAATTTTCTCATTCCTGTCAGCTAGTGTGCGACCCAAGAAATCTGCCAAATCCAAGACGAATCTCAAAATGAACCTGTGACTCGCTGTCCTAGTCCCTCAATGGAAACCTCACGATGGTGATGATGATCATGCCAACACTGTCTCTGCAGGACCATGGGAATGATATTATCAGAACCATGTGTTCAAGTTTTGGAATTGACATGGAGTTTTCACTTGTGGAGTGGGGAGATTTTAACTGTTTTCCTCAGACCATCACGCGAAGATGTCTTTAAGACGTTTCACAGCATTTCCAACACTCGTCCACCTTGTTGACGATGGTGGTAGCAGCTTTAGATTCGGATCATTCTACAATTCCTGAATTAACAGCTCCAAGACCAGCTGTGTTGAAACTGTTGTCAAAGAAGTCGTACAGCTTTCTCAGGATATCTTTGAATTTCTTGACGTAGGGAACTCCATCTCCCGCCTGTGATGTAGCCAGGCTTAGCTTGTGTGCAGCACAGTGCACTCCTACTCATGATTTACTTGGAGCAGATTTTACTTGGGCATCTAACTGAAAATCTACTATATGTTTAACGGCTTTATCAACATGAGTTATGTTTTATAGTCATGACTGTAGCCCCATCTGTTCCGAGGCTAACCAACTTTGAAAACATCAAATGATTGGATACAACATAGTCTTTACACCACGGGCAATGTTAGTATAGCATTCAGACTTACAATACGGTCGTTATACTCGAGCTGTCCTCGTCACACTCAGCAGGCTTGAGAGCATCAAGAACTTGACTTTCACTGCACATGCATCTGGATCGATGAACCTTGTATGGATCACAAACTGCTCTACAATGATACGATTTGTTGTCTCATCAAACATAAGGGCAAACTCGTTAGATTTTTTTAGATCATCTAATATTTGATCTTCAATCAAATCACTGATGGTGAAGAGCATCTCTTGAATGGATTTGTCACAAATATAGTTGCATTCTTTCCAAGATATTTTTTTTATTTAAGGTTCATACCTAAGAAACCAATTAAGTCCAGTAAGGGCTCAAAATTGCTTGTAAACGGCAATTCTGCTTCTGCAGAGAAAATATAGACAAGCAAATGTTTTGACCATTGAACCTAGACAGACTTTTGGTTATACAGTTCCCTGGAATTGTCTCGCATTGTGCAATATAAAGGGCTAACTGACGAATAGCATCCTTGCGCGCAACGCAACTCTGGTGACTTTTTATGCTTTCGAGCCAGCTTATAGACGTGTGGCAGGAATTTTGTTCCACGTAATGATACAATTTGTTGTCTCATCAAACATAAGGGCAAACTCGCTAGATGTTTTTAGATCATCTAATCTTTGATCTTCCATCAAATCACTGATGGCGACTCGCCAAAGAGCGTCTCTTGAATGGATTTGTCACAAAGATAGTTGCATTCTTTCCAAGATATTTTTTATTTAAGGTTCATACCTAAGAAACCAATTAAGTCCAGTAAGGGCTCAAAATTGCTTGTAATCGGCAATTCTGCTTCTGCAGAGAAAATATAGACAAGCAAATGTTTTGACCATTGAACTTAGACAGACTTTTGGTTATACAGTTCCTGGAATTGTCTCACATTGTGCAAAATAAAGGGCTAACTGACGAATATCTGTAGCATGCTTGTGCGCAACGCAACTCTCGTGACTTTTTATGCTTTCGAGCCAGCTTAGACGTGTGGCAGGAATTTTGTTCCACGTGTCGCGATCAAATGGATGCTTGTCAGCTATTTGACAGAATGTGCAGTACATCCCTTGACCTTCTACATGCACAATGATAAGCCATGGTCGATTGGTTTTCCAGCTTGTAACAAACGATCGATGTTGCTCGCTTCTTATTTTTCGCAGTGCTAGAACCTGACTCGAATGACTTTTGGGCTGGTTTGTTGAATCAGACTGCTTTGTCTGTTGCTGTTGTGATGTTCTCGGAATATCTTCATGTGTTTCCTCAGACTCATTCACAACTGAAAATAGATTACAAAATGTTTTCTAGGCCAGATAATTCCATTGTTTATCTACAGACAATAATTGATTTTAAGGGGCTGATGGTACATGTTTAAACTGTTTTCGATCAGGAACTTCCAAAATGTATACCATGGACTTGGTAGTTTTAATTTGTACCTGTCGATTTGCAAGTTTTCAAATGTATAATTAACTCAAGGCTTAAATTAACTATTAATGAGAAATCTATTCGAATCTACTACATTTTTACAATATAAATGTCGCTTCAATCACGCAAAAAAATTCACAAGTGGAAACCTGGCATCAATAAATATCATATCACGGAATTACAAAAGCGTTTGAAAGGTCGCGGCTTATCTAAATTAGCTATTGCGATGCGTCAAAACACGCGCGCTAGGAGACTCAGACTGTCTAAAGAAGAGTAAGCATTGTTAAGACGCCATAAAATGAAAGATAATAACCATTATTTGGGTCGGCTGGTTTATTGGCGAAAAACGATGTCAGTGGTTAATGACGCACAACTGCTTGTTTACAACACACAACCACACGTGCTGCGAAGAGATTAACCATACTGTAGATTAACCAAGTGTCACATAATCCAATCTGGCTATGGAGGAATATCGTATTTCACCGAATCGCCGATCCGGTAGCTAATATTGTTAGCGTTGTGGTGCTGAATTTCACCCAATAATATTGTTTAAATAAAAAAATTTCAAAAGACAAAATGATATATATTAATTAAAAGATGGACACCCTGTTTCTCATGATGATTTCACCATTTTGTCTTCCTCATCTTCCACCTCTGCCTCAATCCTTCCCTTAATGCTAACATGGGCACTTTTCCTCTTTCCTTACTTTAACTTATCGCTTGCCTCACACTGTATATTTCCCTCATACGCCAATAATATACATCCTGTAATATATCCTAACTAAAGTATCATGTAACTTAACCGCTGTAATTTTGAGCACCTTTGTAAATAATTTATTCATTCATTCTCTAATGATGTTGCGCGTAGCAACTAAACGTAAGATCTTCTCTTAATAAACTTTTAAATATGCCTATATTTCGAGTGCCGGGCGGAATGCTCGGTTTTGGCCTGAGTTCCGGGCCGCCCACCGTGGACAAAACCCTGAATTGATTAAATTGTTTTGAAACTAGTGTTTTGGGTCATTAAGGGTTAACTTCCACCTTAATCGTTTATAGGTGCATGCACCACCTGAAATACGAAACTCAATAGTTAATAACATAATAATAATAATAGTGCCAAAACCCACTGGCTGAATCGAAGGCTGAATCGGGGTTGAATCGAAGGCTGAATCTGGTAAGGACACATGCCAGGAAGACTATCTGCGACACGCAAGGAGATTTCCTTTCAATTTATATGAGTTTAATTCTGAAAATCACAAATTTACAAAGATAATATGTTACACATTCCGATCATATTTTACAATGAATAATAAAGTTCGCTAAAATCGAGTAATCGACTATAAAGTTAACTAATAAAACAAATAAAACTAAAGACTGTTCACGGAACCATAAAACTATAAATAGTACCTGAAGGGTGGATCTCCTCACGCTCGAATCTTTCTAAACTTAAATTATTTCGCCTGCTTTCATACGACGTGTTCGTTTGCTTTGTATTAATCTACTCTGACTGTCTCGTTTCAGGTTACAATGTCATATGACTTTTCGATTACGTAATCTATAAATTGCTTAATAACTAACTCAATATGAAACTTAAAATATATAGAAGTTATAAAATGTCATAAAAATGTTAACTGTCCAAAACATACCCTCCGGGGGCGCCACTCACGAATCTGATCTTACTTGGCTTCCAGACGTATACAGCATTTCTGGATCGATCTCTTCAGTTCTCCATTCTCTGTCTTCAAACGCACGTTCCTCACTACGCCGTCCTTTCCTGGAAAGACTTCAAGGACTCGACCAAGATTCCACTTTCCTCGTGGTACATTGTTCTCCACGATGAGAACAATGTCATCCTGATTGATTTGAGACTCCCTTTTCTGCCATTTCGGTCTTCCAATTGCTATCAACTTGGGGATGTATTCTACGACAAATCTTCTCCAGAAATTGTTCACAATTGTCTGGACGTACTGGAAACGCTTGTGAGTATTCTTGGTGTCTTCATATGGACCATGTGGAATATCTGCTGATGCTCTGCCTAATAACAAGTGGTTAGGGGTAAGAGGACGTAGGTCGTTGGGGTAATCTGACATGTAGGTTAAGGGACGGCTGTTAATGACCGACTTTACTTC
The DNA here is from genome assembly GCA_035772405.1 of Chrysogorgia sp. JL179-B06. Classification (NCBI taxonomy): domain Eukaryota; kingdom Metazoa; phylum Cnidaria; class Anthozoa; order Scleralcyonacea; family Chrysogorgiidae; genus Chrysogorgia; species Chrysogorgia sp. JL179-B06. The sequence goes on from JAYKKM010000379.1 coordinate 936,843, forward strand.
CGCAAAAATTGTAGCCATTTCGTTCCAAGATAAAATCTGCTCTCTTGTACTGACACGTAAAGCTCGCTTCGTCACTTTGATCAATCTTTCATACATTCCGCCTTGATGAGGGCTGAGGGGGTGATAAACTTCCAATGGATCTTGTGCAACACTGCAAAATCTGCTAGACGCTTCTTTCCTTCGAGAAATAACTTTCGCAGTTCTACCTCTACTCCAACGAACGAACCTCCATTGTCAGAGATAATTGTATCTGGCCATCCGTGGTGGGATGCAAATCGTCGAAGTGCTTCAGCTGATGCGTTTTCCACTATCTCCAAATGGACTGCTCTGGACGTTGCACACATGAAGATAGCTCCCCAGGCTTTTCTTGACTTGTTCCTGCCGTACTTGTTCCTGCCGTACTTGAGAAGAAAGGGTCCAAACAGGTCTACGCCGGTCACTGTGAACGGGGGCGCATGTACTTTGACTCGATCTGGTGGTAGACTTCCCATCAGCGTTGAATGCGGTGGTTGACGTGCTTTCCTACACAGCACACAATTATTTGTTAGGTCCTTGGCGAGTCGTCTGCCACTAAGGATCCAATACTTGGCTCTTGATTCGAACAAAGTTCTCTGTCGACCAGCATGCTTCACCTTTAGGTGGGCGCTTCGCATGATGAGGGATGAAATGTGGTGGCGTTTTGGGAGAAGGACTGGGTTAACTTGCTCGTACGGTAACTGGGACTTATTCAATCGACTGCCGACTCGGATCAATCCATCTTCAATGAAAGGGGATTAGGTTTGGACAATCTGCAACCTTCAGTTCGCGCTGAGCTTCTCGAATCCAATAATTTTCAGCTTCTTTACATTCTTCTGGTTGTAACTCTCCCCTTCTGACCTTTGATGGATCTTGCGTCGTATATTTTACTTTGTTAGCAAAACGGTGAAAATAGGCAGTCACTCTTATTAACTCTTCCCAATTCGAGAAATGCTCTGGATTTAACAACGGTTGGGGTTTCACGACTGCTGCCAGGGAATTTGGCGACTTTATCTTCTCGAGATCTTCACTTTGAACGTCGGGTTCTGTTCTTCTTTCACTTGGCCACTCGGTCTTCGGCTTCGAGAGGAAGGGCGGACCATTAATCCAACGGCCTGAACTTAATTCTTCTACCGTAATACCGCGACTTAGATCATCAGCTGGATTATCTTCGGATGGAACGTATCGCCAGAAACTGGGACTCCAACATTCTTGGATCTCGGCCACTGGGACTCCAACGAACGGCTTGAATGAAGCTGATTCTGAACGTAACCAATTGAGTACTATGGTATAGAATCTGACCAAAATATGACGCTTGAGGGCTTTAACTTGAATTCTTCGCAAATGGTGTGAGCAAGTCTAGACGCGACTAGTGCACCATCAACTCCAGCCTCGGGATAGTGACTCTCTGCAAGGCGTATGTTGTTGGCTCCCTTGTCGTATCTAGGTACCTCCAAAGGAAACGATGGACATGGGTATCTTCTTCCGGCAGTAGGATCTGAAGAAACATCTTTGAAATGTCTCCACTAAAATCACGTGTTCCTCGCAGAAACGTATAGCAGAACTCCGAGTAAGTTGCCCATCAGACCTGGACCTTTATAAAGGAAGGAATTAAAGACTCACTGGATCGAAGACAACTCGTAATGGGGTACTTTTCTTGTCTGGACGGTAGACTCCATGATGCGGTAGGTAATAGATAGGCTTCGTATCTGCTTTAAGATCTTCTTCACTGAGGGGTATTGCCCAGTTGTTCGTTGCGTACTGCATTATCGCTTTATCGTACATTCTCGCCTTTTCTTCATTCTTGCCAAGGCTCTTCTCTAACGATCGAAGTCGGGTTTCTGCTAGAGAACGGTTATTGGGCAACAAAGTCTTATCCTTTTTCCACGGAAGACCAATGACATAACGGTTGTTTTCGAGCTTACACGACTGCTCCATAAGCTCCATGGCTCGCTTATCATCAAGTGACAGGGCTGATTTGGGAGACGAACAATTGACTGCTTGCACTCCAAGTGTCTCAAATTCATAAAACTTATCCATGTCGATCTTTAGTACAAAGTTAATTGAATAAAGTTCATCAGAGGTTCTTCGCTCCTCCTTTGCTCCCATCACGTACCATCCAAGCTTGGTTTTGTTGGCCACCGGTTGGAATGCTTTTCCATGCCGAATCTCTTCTTCTGCGTGAAGGTGGGTACAGTATAATGGACCCCCAGGATGAGATCTATTGGACCGGACGCATGTCGCAACTCTATATTTCGAAGATATGGAAATGAATTGAGCCATTCTCTATCCAAATCAGGGACGCTAAGAATGGTTTTCTCGATCTCATGGGCTTCGATCTTGAACTCTTGACCGCCATTGATTGCGGAGATCCAAAAGTTCACTCGTCTGCTGTGTGGTTACTCTAACTTCTCTCCTCCAACTACTGCTAAATCAATCCGCTCCCTTTTCCCATTCAATCCGAGATCTTTCGCAAACTGCTTTCGAATAACTGTCGTTCCGGCGCCACTGTCAATCAACACGTTCCCTTCGCGAACTCTGCCATTGGGGGCTCTGAATCTGGCTCAGATTACGGGCATCATGCTTGCTTTATCTAAAACTGAGGCAATTCCGGGTTGTGCTGCATTGACTGGGATCATGTCGCCGACTGGAGATGGACTGGGGGAATTGGAATGTAAAAGAGGATGATGAAAGTAAGGGCACGAATCACCTTTTTCGCATTTCTTCTTCGATGGACAATCATTCTTGGAGTGTCCACGATTCAAACACGAAAAGCAAAGTCTTGGTTTCTTCACTAGCTCTAATCTTTCAGGAACTGAGGCTTTCATTATCACTGGACATTCCATAACACGGTGCTCTTCTTCGCATACATAACACTTTAATGGCGGTCTCTTTGAATCACGACCAGTAACATATATACCTCTTCTCGGTAGGGGATGCTCATTTCTCGGGGATCTAAAATCTCTTTGTAGATCACCAAAATCTGGATCAAACTCTGCCTTCACTCGCTTTCTTACGAATCCACTTATGTGGCTGACTGCAGGTGTCTGACCTTTCTCTCGAATGTCGGCAACGACAACTCTCCACTTCTCAATCATGTGTTCTGGTAAACGCATAACAATCTTCCGTAAATTTTTATTAGCATTGATATCTGCTGTATATCCGATACGCTTCATTGTCGCCATACAATTCGATCGAAAACTCTCGCAATTTCTTCCTGTCGCTTCTACCGATTGTCTGTCCTTTGATAAGGTTATTCACCAATGCACGCGCAATCGAGCGGCTGTCCGAATTGTTCCTTAATTGTTTTTAATGCTGTTGCATACATCATCCCTTTCGAACCCAATCCCGAAATTGCTCTTTCCGCATCGCCACTAACATGCATCTTCAGCTGGATCATTCGCATATCATCAGTGAGGTGGGGCTTGTTGTGAATATGGATTTTGAAGCGATCCATAAAATCTGCGTAATCTAATGGATTTCCAGAGAATTTAGTTAGGGTAACATTTGGTATATCTCGGCTTGCTTCCAACTTTAAAAGCGCATCTGCGATTGACATTTGGGATCCATCAACCGTTAATGTTATTTTACAGTACTACACATACGGCTTGGGTTCCGACTATTTCCGACATGGAAAGCGTTTAGTTTAAAATGTAGAGAAGGCACCAAAAGCAAAAGAGATCTTCATGTTTGGCTTCATTCTTAGTAGTATAGGGAACAGGGCTGCGGGCTCAATTGATGTCAGCCGTGAGTATAAATACCAAAACGTCACCAAATTTATAACAAATCACGATTCGACAAAATTTAGTGTCGTTTCGGTAAATCTACGTTTACGGAAAACATCGGAAAACATCGAATAAGCCCACAACCCTGTTCTCTATACTACTACAGCAATCGTTAATCGAGCTAAACACCCCTCCCGTTTTCCACTCAATTGATGTCAAACACATGCGAGACTAGCGAAACAACACCAAATTTATACCAAATCACAATTTTCACTAAATTTGGTGTTATTTCAGTCATATTTTAAAATAGAGAGTGTCGTTTCAAAATTCTCGCAAATTACATTTAGGAAAAAATAGAAAGTGTCATTTCAACATTTTCGCGTGTTAAAATAAAATGTGGTGCGAGCGGTCTCACATATTAAAAAATAGAAAGTGCCATTTCAACATTTTCACAAATTTGTCGAATCACGTTTAAAAAATAGAGAGCGCCGTCTCAACATTTTCACAAATTTGTCAAATCACATTTAAAAAATAGAAAGTGTCGTTTCAACATTTTCACAAATTTGTCAAATCACATTTTCACAAATTTGTCAAACCACATTTAAAAAATAGAAAGTGTCGTTTCAACATTTTCACAAATTTGTCAAATCACATTTAAAAAATAGTCGTAAAAGTGTCTCACGCGTGATAAAATTGCCACCTGTTAATAATAGATTAGTCCGTTTGTTCACTATTTTCAGCGTTTGTCGCCTTACTTTTAAAACGGTGATCGTACACACATTTCAACGTTGTGATCCCTCCTGACAACAAACCCAAGAAAGGCACGCTCGGCGTCATAACCGCGACAATGCTCTCGACGTCTTTCTTTAGTAACGGGTCTTTTTGCAACTCGTCATTTAGTTCCTCAGGGTTCTCGATAGCGTTCAACCCATCTAGTAAGCTGGCGAATTTGCTGATTAGCAAATCGGTGAGAAAAGCGTTTGCGATTTCCATTCTCTTCAACTCATATTGACGCCATATCTTGTCGATAACCTTTGCGGACGCTTTTTTAATATACGCCTCAGATTGGCTCACCACGCCATCGCCAGACAGTCTAATTAGTTCGGATCTCCTAACGTCAATGTTGTCTTCCACAGTCGAAGTGTCAGCGGTCTCCTCAACTAATTCCTCAATCGTAGGGTTTTCTTCACTTTTGCGTTTTACCATCACACTATTACTTACACCTATATTTTATTGCGGAATAACAACTTCGTGGCTGTATGGATAGCGCAGTGAGATTTCGAGTCTAGCGTACTTGTTATTTTTTAATGCGGTCACAATCGCCGACGCTTCCTCTTTGCTAATGTTTCCGAGATAGTCGTCAATAACAACCTTCATATCACTTCTGCTCGGACAGTAAAAGCAAATGAGCTTACTAATGTTTTCTCTATACGGTTTTGCGATCGACGTCAGTTGTTGTGTGATGACAATAACGCTCAACATAAAATGTCGCGCACTAAAAGCTAAGTTGACCAATTGACTAGTCCTATTCTTGACGTCCTGTCCACTCGCACAGTCGTCCAACACAATCAGAGTGTTAGTGCCTTTAAAAGTGTTTGTTACACACTTGAGAACAGCGTCGACACTGTCTTGTGTGCAATCTATCGCTAACACATCAGGGTCGCGTACATATTTCCAATCTTGATACGCTTTGTTCCACTCGAAAGTAGGGCAAATCAACACAATGTAGTCGAATTTACTAAAGTACTCAGATTCCAACGTCTCCAGCAAATAATGCGTCTTACCACAAGCTGTCATACCAACAATTAACATATTAAACGGAGTCTCCATTAACTCACGTTTGATTTAATACTGGATTGATTGCAGCCCATTGTTCATGAAGTTGACCAACCCATCACTTATCACAAACACCCTGCACATGACATTTGCAGTCGTCGCTTTCTTAGTGATCTCAAGAAGCACACCGGATTGTGTGTTTACAATGTTCTTGCCAGTGGCGACATTGCGATTATCTTGAACGCTCCTCAAGTCAATGACCAACGCAAAGCCATCTTTATAGAACTTCTGTATGGTCATGAACTGAGCGTGTTCTTCACCCAACCCAAACAATCGTTTCGCTTCTGCGTAGAACTTCGACTTTGGGATGCCTTGTGAGTGCACACTATTTGGCACACCTTCAATTGTGATTCTAACACTCTCGATATTTGGGTAAAGAAACTCCTCACTGTCTGTTCGCACCTTATTCGTGAATAGCAACACAATCGCCTTCATGCTTTTTCTTGGAAGATTAATGTTTTCGTTCACAATGGTCGTGCCCTTATCCCATTCAGTGGTTTTCATCAATGTAACGTGTTCGTATGACAAACTACGACCACTTGCATAGCCTGACGTTATTTCATCAGCAAGCTCCTGATTATCAATCGTTTCATACTCGAGCTCAAGGTTCTCCAGAGTGTATCCACCCACAGCGCTACCGGATTGCGCCACCATGATGTCTGTGGCCTTCGGAAGTGTGATCACATACTGCAAGTTGTTGTTCATGCTAAAAGGAGCGTACAACCCGTGGTCGTTCATGATCTTACCGAGCTTAATCCGCTGCTTCGTCCCAATCACACCAAACATCAACGCGTCACTAACCTTAACAACGTCTCCACTCGTCGCGCCACTGTCGTCCTTAGAAATTAGCTTTCTCAAGTTCTCACCAGCAATACCATAATCAATCATTTGATTTCGCATAGTGATGCTTTCCCAAAGGTCGCGATAGACACTAGTGTAATTTTCCCCACTGTTGTCGTACACAGCTTCTCCAGCTAGTCTCACAACAAGTTTCTCAACCAACAACTTGCTAGCGTTATTCAAGAACCAGCTTTTGGCGTTCGCGTTCTTAAAGTCGAACACTAGACCCAACGATCCAGGCACCAAACAGCTGCTAACCTTAAGCTTTGGTATATCAATGTAAAGTTCCTCACCAGGACTGACCTTATTAGGGTTTAACGTGATCACATGCTGCGTTCTCACCCCTTTTATGACACCCATGGTCGCTCGTCTAAAACCGGGGCTCAACTCTGCTGACGTGACGTTCATATACCCTTACATATGTTTTATCGCTACCGTTTTAGCTTGTAATAATCGTAAGCAAACCACGCAAGTACCACCGCGAGTACCCACAGATTTTGAGCCAACCATGCGAGACCCTTTGCACCCAACGTCAACGCGTTGTAAACTAAATTAGCCAACCCAACAGCCCATGGACCCATCTTCGTTATCGCGTTCTTAACAGCCTGTGCGAATGACCTCGTGGCCATAGCGCCTTTCATAACAGCAGACCTCCCAGCGATAATAATAGTTGTTATAATCCCAGCCACTGAAATTGCCACAGCGCTCAACCCAACCATATTTTCTTTAGCCCATTCCTTGAATCTCTGAAACCTGTCAATGTCGACTTCCTGCTGCTCTCTAACCTCTTCTGTTTGTCGCTGTTCAATAGTTCTGTCTCGCGCTTCTTTAAGCCCCACGATACGTTCTCTCAATCCAAGGATAATGCTTTCGTCGCCCTCGCCGTCTAGTTTGTCTGATGTTGTATTTATCGCTTCTTGAAAGTGGTCTGCTTGTATTTGCAGTGTGCCACCATCACCTACTCTCGATTCGCGCAACACACTATCGCTTGGATTAAGCACACCATTCAGCTCGCGGTTTTCGTTTTGTGATAGCCCACGTATGTCATCGTGACCCACTCTTGTTTCAATTACTGGGAAGTCATCTGAGGTCGCTTCTGTTGTGACGGCTGTTGTTTCTGCACTCTCAGGGATTTGACCAATTAACTGTTTGAACTGCTCAATAGCCTTTTTATTATTGTTGTCTTTACTGTAGATCAAACCTTTTTTCCCAGGTATTAGAACTCGTTTGGGTGTCTCATATTTACCATCTTTACCCACCGGTTTGAAAAGAATAGCCCCCGAGTCCGCCACGTACGACCTGTTGACTATACTCCTTGACGCGTCATCTTGACCGAGTCTTTTTTTATACAACCTACGTATTTTCTTATTTATTAGCTTGGCTCTTTTTACTTGATTTTTTACTATCTCTTTGTTGAGTGCATTTAGCTCATCAACTCTCCTATAAAGCCCGTCCGACTTCTCTCCAAAAGCTACATTGAAACTTATGTCTTTGACGTCACCATATGACTCCTGCTTGACGAACTCCACTGTTTGGACTTCTGTGTTGGTTCCCCTTATTGTCACCGTCTTACCATCATCAGTGTCGATAAATGACGTCTCTTTTTCTCGAAACCTTCTCTCTTGCTCATCCTGAAATCTGTCTATTCTCTCAGACAATTTATCGTACTCGACACGCTCGATGTGTGACATGCCACCGCTGGGGTACTTATCATCAAGTAAGTTGTGAGCTTTAGTGGTACTCTCAAGTTCGGCGTTTAATTGATCATCAGTGTGAGCTCTACCAAGGTTCTCCATCTCAATCTCGTCAAAACCTTCCCCACCTTCAGCCATATTACATTAGCTCACATTTTGAACGTCACTTTCTGGTGTCCATGAATCACATTTGCTTTTAGTTTAAATAATTGTACGCAAGCCACGCGAATGTCACCGCAAACACCCACAGATTTTGAGCTAACCAAGCGAGACCCTTTGCACCTGTCACCAGCGCGTCGTAAACTAAGTTAGCTAATCCAACAGCCCATGGACCCATCTCAGCTATCGCGTTTTTAACAGCCTGTGCGAACGACCTCGTGACCATAGCGCCTTTCATAACATTAGACCTCCCAGCGATAATAATGGTTGTTATAATCGCAGCTACTGAAATCGCTAAAGCACTCAACCCAACCATGTTTTCTCTAGCCCATTTCTTGAACTTCTGCAATCTGTTAATATCGATCTCTTGTTGCTCTCTAACCTCCTCTATTTGTCGCTGTTCAATAACCATGTCTCTAGCTTTTCTAAGTCCAATCACTCTTTCAGCTAGATTGACGAACTCCTCATTCTCCGCAGTCGTGAGGTCTTTCCCCTCAAGCTCTGCTACTCTTTTGTTCGCTTCATTTATCAAGTCTCGATAGAGATCTACCTCTATTTGTAACGTACCAGTGTCGCCTATTCTTGACTCAGACATCACACTCTCACTTGGATTGAGTAGCGCGCTCAACTCACGGTTCTCGATTGGTGTTAGTTCAGGTATGTTGACGTACTCTGCGTGTGTGGTGTCTAACAATGGCGCACTCCTCGCGACGTCTTCGTAGTCTTTTGCGTTGTTATTAATCCGCGTCTCAATATCTCTAAAGGCCTCCTCCATGTGTTGACGCGTTCTTCTACCACGTTCACGAGCCAGCCCACTTCTCACTTTAGTTAGTCTAACTCTCTCACCGACTGCGACGTCTGGGTCACCCCAAGCTAGCTCACTGTCTTGGGTGGCTTTCTCAAGACTACGCTCTAGTTCATCGTCAGTGACATCTTTGTATTCATCAGAGCCCTCCGTCTCGAGGTCGTCGAAGCCACTCTCAGCCATATTACATTAGCTCACATTTTGAATGTCGCTTTCTGGTATCCACGAATTATGTTTGCTCTCATAACCCAACCATTTGACCAGCGCCATCTTCTTCCCTCTGACTTTCTTTCTTTTCAACACCTTTTCAACTCTGTACACATCGTCGCCATGTTTCTTACTGACCAGCGATAATTCCTGTTCATAAAATTTACCAATAATCTGTTCACCACTTATGTCCTCAATTTCGTACACATTCGGATCACCACGAATAACCTTTGCCACTTTAAACAGCTCTTCAGTGAAGTTGGCTTCATAGCCCTTTGTGAACACACTCTTGTACTTACTAATTCTCACCGATTGACCAACTCTAAGCTTTGGTAATGGATTGTCTGCAAATTGGTGACCAAACAAAGTGGTCCAAACTTCACCCTCATTTGACTTATTGACATCCTTCGGCTTCATCATAATACTGCGGTTCACATTGCTATTGTAATTGCTCACAAACTGGTCGAGACCCCCAATCCATTTGTAAGTTCCACGGGTGTAAAAGTACTTCCACATAATGCTCTTCAGACTTCTATTAAAACGCTCAACAACAGCGGCCTTTTTATCACTCTTTGTGCTGAAATATTCAACACCATGTTCTTTCAACAAACTCTTCACCCCAACATTGTAGAACTCAAGTCCATCATCAAATTGCGCTAACTTAGGCGTGGTCCCAAACCGATCTTTAAAATCACTCAACAACTTTCTAACAGCCTCAGTCATACTCTTAGTGTCTTTTCTATAAACTGCAATACCAAAAGCGTATCTACTCAATATTTCAATGCCTGTCAATATCCAATAATAACCACCATTCTGTTTTGAATACTTACTCATGTCCACTAAGTCCATTTGGAGCTCTTCACCAAGAAATCCAACAAAGGTAGCACGGAACTTATGTCTTCTCACAATAGGTTTGTACCTAGTGTAAGTGTCCTGCGCTGTCAACCATTCTTTCACTGTTTTTCTAGTTACTTTCAATCCGTCTCCCAATGCACTTTGATACAGCCTCTCTACACCACTGAACCCTGTCTTGGGATTATAGTAAATATCTCTCAACCCTTGCTCTGTCTCCACACCAAGCTCCATATAATTCACACAATATACAGTTCCAATAGCACCGCGCCAATTTTAACAGCGCCGTTATTTGATCGGACACGAAACGTCATACTTGAGTAAACACCTTTTTTAATTCTCACCTTAGACTCAATGTCCACATGACGTTGCACCGACCCATTCAAAGACTGTTCAGTGGGTATTGGCAACGTTGTGATCACACTGCTTCGCTTCCCATCAACACCCACATTGCTCTCCGTCTCAACAATGTCACATAAGATTTCTATGTACTTCAGACCACTGTTTATGTCGACCTCGTTTGGACTAACGCGCCACCGTGAGCCACCCTCAATCACCCTATCCTTCGCGAAACCAAATAGAGGCCCAAGGAGCCCAAACCTAAATGGGGCGCTAGCCCTAATCATGCATCTACTTGTGAACGGTAGTTTCTCTATCTCAATGTCCACATTATTAACTCTTTTAGCCTTATCTTTTATGAGTTTGACTAGTGCGTCAAAGTTAGCGTACCCTCCACTCGTTATCGTACTTTTAAGATCACTCGAAGGGTAACTAAACTCGGAGAGATGAGGGGCGTCGCCATCTAATATGTTATCGTAGTCCCAAAACACAGTGGCTGTCTTGACCATAATGTATGGGTTATCGTGCATAATCATCACACTGTTGTCAAAGGACACAACTTTTTCTGCGCCTTCAATGAATACCGTCAACTTTCGCATTATGTATAACATACGGTATATTACATGCAGAGAGCCCTTCGTGACTACTATGGAAAGTACTACAAACGTGCGATGGCTAACACATCAAAGGCAGACCTCATCAAAAAGCACCCTCACGCTACTTTAAGCAAATTCAAGTTCGATCCAAATATTTCGCAAGATGGGGGATCTGAGCCAAACGTTAAAAGTGCCTCTGGTAGATCCACAGTTTCCGTTGGACCTCTAATCAACACTACGACCCTGACCACATAATGTAGTGTATGTTATGTAGATGCTAACAAAAAGAAAGCAAGGTGAACTAATTCTTCTTAGTGAGTTTCCAAACGCGCAACTAAACAAGTTTGAGTTTGGGTACAACCTTGCAGACGACAATAAAACAGTCAAGACCGTCGACATTTACTTCAAGTTAGGTCCAAAGTACTCTGACATGATAAACATAAAGTCATCAAAGTTCACGAAGAACAAGGGCTTCACGAAATTCCTTAGCAACACACCAAGATTCCCAAAAATATGGTCGAGCGATGGGCGTGTCCTAAAGTTACTACTGACGGAGACCCACAAGAGCTACAGAGAAGTCGCAACGTTTCCACCATATGTCCTAAATTACCCAACCCACAATTTTGACGTCTTTGTTGATGACAATAACTCCTTCAAATCAAATCTACCGAAAATATTCATCGACACCAAAAAACGTTACGACGACAAAGCAATTGGTGGTAACGTTAACACAGTTTGGACTCTAACGGAGAGTTACTATCAAGCGATCGCAGGTATGTACATCGCTACATACCGCTCAGGGGTGTCTCTACAAAACTTAAGTTATCACGTCGACGTCCCAAAGCAAGTCGTGGGTCTCATGAGGTTTCACGTGTACTTCACCATTCGTCGTGTGATGTTTCGTTTGAGTAAGAGTCAAGTTGACATTAACAACATCTTAAGACTGTACCTCCCTGACTGGCGACTTTTGAAAGGTCACCTACCATTGACTGATGTTGACAATAGATACATCAAAGACATCCAAGGTGATTATCGTCGGTATTGCCCAAGACACTCTGACGGGTTCACACCATTAGGACAAGAACTACTAAACCAATCGATTGAAGTTTACATGTACGCCATTCTTGGAGCCCAAGCGAGGTCAAAGCAAAGCATCGTGGGAACTAGAGCTAGTGCTCGAGAAACACAACAAATCTTTAGAGACATCGTTGAAAACGCTGTGGTTCAATATTCACCGAGTGTTTGGATCAACCTTATGAACAAAGCGATTAGTGACACCAACGTTAAGCTAGACACAGCTGTGACACCCAACACTTGGCTGATCCCCAGAAGCATGGTCTTGTTAAAGGACCCCATCGTTGGTTACAATAACGTGCTAAGAACTTCGTCCGAAACTGGGATGACGTTTGGGTATAATGACGGGTTGAACTACCACCGAGTGCCAAAAGCGAAGCACAAAAAAGTCCACCAAGCGGCAGGGCTCCACTTGGAAACTCTAGTTACGCCACCTGCAAAGAAAACAGTGGTCACCACCAATCAAATAGCGCAGACCACCACAAGTAAGTCAGACACCACGACAACGCTGGCGATAATCTTAGGGTTCTCAGCAGTCTCTGGCTATTTAGTAACCAAATACACCTTAAAGTAGTAATGAGCCTAAACTATGGGTATGAGTCTGACGACCCTCACGATAAAATACTAAAGAGAACGAAAAGACATCTGGACGAAGATCCCAAATTAAGTGCGACTGGTGGAAGGATGTCTGGGATAATAGACATGCAAGGCTCAGCGATAAAAAACGTAGCAGACCCAGTCGATGACTCAGACGCTACCAATAAAAGAACTCTAGAGCAACTACTATCAGGTTTCCTCAAGAGTCAGTCCTATAATGTTGTTCTTGACTTCAACGTTAGCACACACGCCTTGAAAAACGTGGAGTTTCACACCAATGGTTCAAACAAAGTGAAAGCCATTGGTGAAACAAGTAGATTAGTGCAAAACAACCCAGCTTATGGTCCTATTGTCGGCATCAGCGGTGTGAGTCAAAGTTTTCTATCCCCCGTGTTAACACCAATCCCACTTGAGTCAGGTCTCCATTTTAATTGCCCCAGTATGCAATGGTGTGATCTTTCCATTTTTGTTGTGGTGAGGTTACCCATGAGAACCGCTGGGTCAAATTGGGAGACAATTATATCAAACGACGACGGTCAGTGGGACAAGTTCATAGGGTACAAGACTGGTATGACCAACGGACTCGCGTATGGTGGTAGCATCCCAGCAATGGAGAGCATATGCACTATTCCAAGTGGTGTTGACCTCACCAAAATGCATATGATATCAATACACTGGCAAATGTACAATTCACATGTCAGGGTCAACAACGTCAAGTCAGCCGACTCAGACTTCGTAGCAAACATGAAAAAAATAGGCACACCCTATGGAACAATTTTTGGAATACATCGACCAAGAATACCACTCGCACCTTATGCATACCCATCGTTGATAGAATTCTACGGTGTGAGAATTGTGAGTGGCTACATGACGAACCGAGACATCATAATCATGGGTGGAAAAATGATGAAGGAATATGGTGTAAAGTAAATGGGAGCATGTATTTCGAGACCTCATGAAATATATAAGATAAATAAGACGACTGATCACATGTTCAAAGCTGGTGGATCATTTGGTCGCGGTGACGTTACTCTCGAGCTCCACGCTGAGATTGGTATGAGGTCTAAAAAGACTTATGGCGAACCTATTATGTTACCAGAATTAGACACTGTGGGAGTGGTAGGAGACGTGACCTAAGTTATGTAATGGGTTGGCTTAGGAAACTGGCTCATAACATTAGAGACTTTTTCAGACGACGTAGAAAACTGAGGACTAATAAAACGTATTTGCTGCATTGGTACACAACAAACCAGATCTATAAAAAACCTGACACCTATGTCGAGTAGTTTTTGCGAGGCTATAGTAATGGCAACCAACTTGGTGCAATTATTCGATGGTCACCAAATCACAACGGTTAATCACAACGGTGAAATATGGTTCAAAGCGAAAGAAGTCGCGAGCGCTCTAGGTTATGCTCGACCAAAAGACGCGGTGCACGACCACGTCGAACCTGACTGTAAAATGAAGATGGAACAGACCTCGTTTATCAACGAACTTGGGGTCTACTCATTGACGTTCTCGAGTAAATTGGAGCGCGCGAAACACTTCGGAAGGTGGGTGCACTCAGAAGTCTTACCAAGCGTTAAAAAAAGTTTAGCTGATGTCGGTCTCAAACACAACCAGTTTAAAATGATCACTGAGTTCGACCTTCATACGAAAGTTGTTGGTTTTCTTAGGAAATACTATCCAGAAACTATTTTGATAGCCGCTTGTGGTGAAAATCAAGACACTTCGAGTAAAAGAATAAATTCGTGGAAAAAAGGTTACCAACGTGGAACGCCTGACTTGATTATTGCCAATGCAAACCGACAGCATAGCGGGCTTGTGATTGAGTTCAAGAACCCAGGTGGCACAGGCAAGACATCTGAAGAGCAGGAGTCTCTGCTACTCAGATACAAATCCGCTGGTTATCTAACATTGTTGTGCGACTCATACGACGACGCTATTACCACAGTAGTAAAATATTTCTTTGACGTTGGGTTTCAGTGCTCCCAGTGTTTTCGTAAATTTAAAAATAAATCAGCGTTGAGTAACCACGAGAGACACTATTGTAAAGAGACTTTTTAGACAGCGAGTAATAAGTCGAATTAGCACTCGTTCTCGTTGTTGAGACGACGTTTGAAGTGACAACTGTTCTAGCATTTTTTAAAGACGTTTTTTAACTTGATAAAGGTGTCTGCGAAGATTTCTCTGACCACTGTGTGAAAAAATGTTTCTACGATACATTGGACGCTTCATGTGACCAATGTCTAAATTTAAAAAGTGGGGTATCCGAGAACACCCCTAATTTTGTGTGGAAGGATGATGACGTCTGCACACTGCTCTGTATTGCTCAGCACCACCAACAAACGATGGCCCCGGGTTGTATCTCCAATTGAATGGTGCGTCAACAGTTGTTCCGTAAGTGTCGCGACAAACGGCGCAATACGCTTTTAGAAACGTGATGTCGTCTGCCATTGGGAACAGTGTGTCAAGTTCACCAATTCTTTTTAAATGCTCCGTTGATATGAGACCACAAATAATGACGTGAATGCCAGCTTTAATGTATTCACGGGTAATTGGGAGTAACCCAGAGTACCAATGGCCCTCATCAATGCCAATGACGTCATAGTCAGCTATCTCGGAAGAACTCGGAAGGTTGGTGATTAACTTCGCAGGTAAACTGTCTGATCCAACAACAATGGTCTGACGATGTGTGGAGAATGCGTGGTCAGTTCGCCTAGTGTCGCCTGTGTTGTTCATGTAGAGGACTTTGAGCCCTGATTTACTTAACGTGATTAACCTACGAAGAGTCTCTGTTGTTTTTCCTGCAAACATGGGACCAATCACGATTTCTAGTTTACCGGTTTTCTTCATGATTACTATACCTCCAGAGAAATGTTCTCTCCTGTTGCGGCAACTGTTGTTCGTTGTTAAATATCCGCTGGAGCTCTAAGTTTCTAAGATGGGACCTCGAGCTCTCGTGTCTCAAGCGATACAGTGGGTCGTTGGTGGCCACACCGCATGGGTGACAGGTGTACACGTTTTCGTCTCTTGCGAAGTGTCTGTGGGCGGGCGAGAGTACGTGGTCCCTGATATCGTCCACACCTAGTATCTCCTTACACCCAACCTTGCAAACGTGAACGTCGCGGTTCGCGGCGAGATCTAGCCACGCTTTGGCTTTGGTTGGGCATGGTTTCCATATAAGGGTCACTAAGAACACTTGGAGGAAGCTACCGAGTAACGTACCGTTGGACCCACTAGGGTTGTTCAAGTAGACATCACTCGCTAACATAAGGTACTTGAATGATGAGTAACACCACACAGGGATTATGCTAGCTAATCTATCAGCAATCTCCTTGGCTCTATCTTCTCGAAGATCGATCCAAGTGTCGTGAAGATGCCTCGCACAGTCGACCTGGGGGATAGGCTGTTTTATTAACACCTCTTCACATCTGAGGTCGAGCAGATCGTATATTGAAAAGTACTCGTTTAAGACGTTGGGTCCATTGTCGACTCGTGGGGTAGACACACTGACAAAGGCCGTTCTCAGCAAGCGGTCAATAACTTCTTCGCTAACCTCTCGGGCTCGAGTCATTATGTTATACTCTCAGAGAAAATCCTAATCTTAGTGCGTTTGGTCTGGGACTGTGAGACACCTGTGAGGTCATCTGTGAGATACCTGTGAGGTCATCTGTGAGATACCCGTGAGGTCAACTGTGAGTAAGATAACACGTGATAGTGTATTAGATGGTTGAAGACCCACAGACGGCTGTTGAAGCTAAGATCACAGCTGATGTGAAAAGTGTTAAGGTGAAGGACCCAAAGCGTGTCGCCGCTGGTAAAAAGTTGGCTGAGATATCGAAAGCTGCGAAAGAAAAAAAAATGCGCGAAATGATAGTTAGCGAAGAACAGGGTGGTGAGTGGAGCTATGGTTACATTGTCGGAACACTTGGTGTTATCATTGCTGCTGCTTCGTTATGGCACACAATTAGTAGTGAAAAAGAGACACGATTAGAACCTGTGAGTACCACACCAGCTAGTGTGTCAGAGAACCACAAAACTCGTCGTCCAGCGTTAGACACATTTGATTCTTGAACAAAACACACGACAATGTATATGGCTGCGATCGATCGAAAAGAACTTATGAGCGAATTGTACGACGCGCTACTTGTTACGACTGGTGCTGTGGCAGTGAGTATGATTTCTAAAAGGGCTTTGGGAGAACCATTGGGAACACCAGAGACTGTGAAAGGCACAGTGAAACTTGCTGCAGCTGTTGGTGCAGGAACGCTGTTAGTAAAATGGCTGCAATCAAAAAAGTGGATACCGACAGATCCATTCAAATCAACGTAAGTTAATGGTGAGCGTTGTGGCTGGAGGGATTTTTAATGCAGTGGCTTTCGCAGGCGCTGGCTTTATGTTTTCAAAGTTTAATCACACAGGCTATGAAGCTGAGATGGAGAGACACAACCATGCGTTGGAACAGTTAGCCAGCGCGAAAGAAGCGTGGTATGAGAATGAGGTCGCCAAGAAAGATAAGATCCAGCGTTTACGGCAAATGCTCTCAGACGCTAACGCTGACATCAATGACACAAACCATGCGTTGGGAGAACTTAGGAGCGCAATGACTATTCAGTACAGCGGACGAGTGTTCACTGACCTCCCAAGGGTTGCGGATTACTACCAACCGAGTGCGGAAATGAAGGAGTATCAATTATTGTTTGTTAGCGCGCTAGGTTTGGGTAGTGGAATAGTGGTGTGGGCGCTAACTCAATAAAAAAATGTTGGAGTAGTATAAGAGTGATGGACAAACTTATGAGGCAGATGAGTTATGGCTTGACAATTGACGAGATCGCGAGTGAGATGCAAACTGAGTGTGGAGACACCCTCAGAATTTACCACTGCTCGGATTGTGACGTTGTGAAAAACATGACCAACTGCGGTGGGTACGCGTGTCCAAAGTGTGGCGACACCGAGTGGGGTTACACTCAGAGCTACAGCGACATGAGACTCACGCGATTAAAAAGCGTTCACAAACGGTCTTGGTGGATGGGGAGGAGACTACGGAACGTTGTGAAGGGTGAGCACCTTGAGTTGATAAAAGAGGACTTCTTGAAAGTTGTCAATGTGTTGCACTCATGCAATTTGATAAAGGGTAGAAACGTCAGCAGATACGGGTACTACATTATTAGGTTGTGTCATAGAAGACGAGTCAAGACACTTGAGAAGGTGTTAGACCTCAAAGACGGGAAGGTGAAAGACTTGTTCAACGATAATTTGTTTGGGGTGGTGTACCCAAAACTAGGATGGTGTGAAAGTGGCGACAATTATTACGACGAGTGGTTTAGGAAAAAAAACAAGTGTAGTATATAGAAGCCAATGAGTCGGACTGTGAAAAACCCACTGACAAAAAGACGGGCGCACAAGACGAGTGCAGCCGTTGTCAATTCACTAACAGATAAAGCGACCAACGTTCACAGCTTTTTTGGAGACCAAGAAACACAACCTGTAGTCGAAGACCTCACACCGTCAACGCATCCGTTAGATCAAGCGTTGTGGCTGGAGGGATATTTAATGCATCCGTTAGATTTAGATCAAGCGTTGTGGCTGGAGGGATATTTAATGCAGTTGTCTCCGCAGGTGGTGGCTTTATGGCTTCAAAGTTTTAACCACTAAGGCTACGAAGCTGAGATGAAAAGACATAACCATACGTTGGAACAGCTGGCCAGTGCGAAAGAAGTGTGGTATGAAAATGAAGTCGCTAAAAAAGATCAGACTCAGCGCTCGCGACAACAGCTCTCAGATGCTAATCCCAAAACTAGGATGGTGCGAAAGTGGTGACAATTATTACAACGAGTGGTTTAGGAAAAAAAACAAGTGTAGTATATAGAAGCTATGGGTGACGTCACAGAAAACTCACTTGTTAGAAGTGGTGCAGCCGTTGTAAATCCACTAACAGGTAGAGCAGTCAACGTTCACGGGCGAGTCTACAATCAACTTGTTAGAGATGGTGTCTTTAGCAACACGACAAATGTCAGCACTATTAACCCACTGACAAACAGGCGAGCTAACATCAGTAGTCGGACGCACACCCGTCTTGTTAGAAACCAGGAAGCGCAACCCACAGTTGAAGACCATAGCCCACGGCTGTTGGATCGAGCACTGAGAGGGTTCACAAGGTCTTATGGAGTCGAGGTAATTGACGACAGAGACATCAACCAGGTAAGCGGTAGTAGAAGCGCTGTCATCAACCTCTTGAGACGTGAGTTGGGTGAGACCAACGGAATGAAAGTGGTAGAGACAGTCAAGGTCACTTTCGAGAAAGCTTTAGAACTCAATAAGACCACATACAAAACTGCCTACTTTAACAGCGAAACGTTTATCGTCATTAATGAGCGTGACATTGAAGGTGTTGCCAACCGTGGATCGGAGCAGATTTTAACGCGGATAGCTGGGTGGTTATCTGAGGGGTCTGGATGGACTATCGACAAAATAGACGCACACTACGTTAATGTCGCTATTTACAGACCTTTGCGTGGGAGTAGCTACATTGTGTTGCCAAAGGAGCTGCGCAACAGTATGAAGGGTCTGATAAACGTAAATAACGATGATGACAACGAGTGCTTTAGATGGTGTCACCTCGCACACAAATTTCCTGTTGGAAAAAACTCTGACAGAACGTCAAAGTACGCTAGGCATGTCGGTGAGCTGAATTATGACGGAATTGACTTCCCAGTCACACTCAAAGACTACAACAAGATCGAAAAGGCTAACGAAATTAGCATCAATGTTTTTGGGTACGAAAGTAAGCAGCCATTCCCTGTGTACGTTTCTAAGGAGACGTATCCTGACCATATGGACCTACTGTTGATAACTAATGACGTGGGCAACAAGCATTATGTGTACATTCGCGATTTCGACAAATTCATGTACCGTCAGACAAAGTATAAGGCGAGAAAGCACTTTTGTAGGTATTGTTTGCAGTGTTTCACCCGTGCGGACGTGCTTGAAAGTCATATTGAAGTGTGTTTGGTCATTAATGGGAAGCAAGCTATTAAAATGCCACAAAAAGGCGCGAAAGTAAAATATGAGAATTTTAGTAGGCAGCTAAACGTGCCATTTGTGGTGTATGCAGACTTTGAGGCTATCACACAGAAGGTGCACACAACAAAGCTGTCAAGCGAGAGTAGCTACACAAATGCTTACCAGAGACACGTTGACTGCGGTTATGGGTATAAATTAGTTTGTTGCTACGACAACGAGTACAGTAAGCCAGTAAAAGTGTATCGTGGTGAAAATGCAGTCAACAAGTTCATTGGGGAGATGTTAGAAATTGTTGAATATTGTAAAGAGACATCTGAGAGTCACTTTAACAAAGAGATGATACTGACTGATGACGATAAACAAAACTTTGACGAGGCTAAGAGTTGCCATATTTGCAGTGTTGAGTACACTGGTGCTGACGTTAGAGTGAGAGACCACTGTCATGTCTCAGGTAGGTATAGAGGGTCCGCGCATCGCGATTGTAATGTGAACTTTAAGTTGACTGACAAAATCCCTGTGATCTTTCATAACTTGCGCGGCTACGATAGCCATTTCATTATGCAGGAGATTGGTAAGTTTGGTCAAGACATAAATGTGATACCAAACAACATGGAGAAGTACATGGCGTTCATGCTTGGAAAAAACTTGGTGTTCTTGGACAGCTTTCAGTTCATGGGTAGCTCTTTGGACAACTTGGTGAAGAACCTACCAAGAGACGCTTTCAAATACACGTCAGAAGTGTTTCGTGAAACAGGGTTAGCACTCATGACAAGAAAGGGGGTCTACCCCTATGACTACATGGACTCCTTTGAGAAATTCGATGAATGCGAGCTACCCTCTAAAAAAGACTTTTACAGCGTTCTGAACGACGAGCATATTACGGAAGAAATGCATGAGCGCGCCATTGACGTGTGGGACTACTTCGACGTTGAAAATATGGGTGGGTATCACGACCTGTATTTGAAAAGTGATGTGCTCTTGCTCGCCGACGTTTTTGAAAACTTTAGAAAGACATGCCATCGTGAGTACAAACTAGACCCGTGTCACTATTTCACATCACCTGGATTGGCTTGGGATGCTATGTTAAAGATGACTGGAGTGGAACTCGAACTATTGTCCGACATTGACATGTTCCAGTTTGTAGAGTTAGGCATGCGTGGTGGTGTGAGCTACATATGTAACAGACATGGTGTGGCGAATAATAAATATATGAAGGGGTATGACAAAGAGCGAGAGTCGAAGTATTTGATGTACCTTGATGCCAACAATCTGTATGGATGGGCGATGAGTCAAAGTTTACCTACGGGTGGCTTCAAGTGGTTGACTGAGAAAGAGATAAAAAAAGTTAATCTATGCGACTATCACGACGGTAGTAAAAAGGGTCTGTTGCTTGAAGTCGACTTGGAATACCCAAACCATTTGCATGACCTACACAACGACTACCCGGTGGCCCCTGAGAAGATGGAAATAACTGTCGACATGTTGTCGGAGTACTGCACGAAAATTAAAAATAAGTTTAATGTGAGTGTTGGCGGTGTGAAGAAGCTGGTGACTAATTTGATGAACAAAAAAAAGTATGTGTGTCACTATAGAAATCTGCAGTTGTATGTAGATCTTGGATTGAAAATCAAAAAGGTGCATAGGGTCCTACAGTTTGACCAGTCCAAGTGGTTGGGTAAGTACATTGACTTTAACACAGTCAAAAGAACTGCGGCTAAGAACGCTTTTGAGAAGGACTTTTTCAAGTTGATGAACAACAGTGTGTTCGGAAAAACGATGGAGAATTTGAGGAAGCGTGTGGATGTAAGATTAGTGACCACCGAGAAAAAGTTAGAAAAGCTTGTCTCGAAGCCGACGTTTGTGTCTTGCAAAATATTTAGCGAGAACTTAGTCGCTGTCCACAAAGTCAAAGAAACGCTGACATTAAATAGACCCGCATACGTGGGTATGTGCATACTAGACTTGAGCAAAACGCTGATGTACAATTTTCACTATAATTATATTATGAAAAAGTACTCTAGCGACACCTGTAGATTGCACTTCACTGACACTGACAGTCTGTTGTACTCAATCAAAACTGGCGACGTCTACTCTGACTTTATGACGGAGCGCGAAAAGTTTGACAATAGCGACTACCCCGTAGACAGCCCATTCGCTTTTAAAGAGAATAAGAAAGTTATTGGGAAGATGAAGGACGAGTGCGCTGGAACACCAATTATTGAGTTCGTTGGGTTGCGCAGTAAAATGTATAGCTATTTGAAAGAGGATGGGGGTGGTGGGAAAACCGCTAAAGGCATTAGAAAGAATATAATTAAAAAAGTGATCAAGCATGAAGATTATAAAAGTGTGCTACTCGAGCAGAAACAGTTGCGACACACAATGAAGACCATTAGAAGTGTCAAACATCAGCTCGGTAGTTATGAAATTAATAAAGTATCGCTATCCTGTTTTGATGATAAACGATACCTTCTAGAAAATGGTATTGACTCCTATGCGTATGGTCACAAAAACATTGAAGTGAGAGGCGACAAACGCTGAAAATAGTGAACAAACGGACTAATCTATTATTAACAGGTGGCAATAACCTAATTTGCATAACAGGTGGCAATTTTATCACGCGTGAGACACTTCTACGATACATAAATTTGTGAAAATGTGATTTGACAAATTTGTGAAAATGTTGAAACGACACTTTCTATTTTTTAAATGTGATTTGACAAATTTGTGAAAATGTTGAGACGGCGCTCTCTATTTTTTAAACGTGATTCGACAAATTTGTGAAAATGTTGAAATGGCACTTTCTATTTTTTAATATGTGAGACCGCTCGCACCACATTTTATTTTAACACGCGAAAATGTTGAAATGACACTTTCTATTTTTTCCTAAATGTAATTTGCGAGAATTTTGAAACGACACTCTCTATTTTAAAATATGACTGAAATAACACCAAATTTAGTGAAAATTGTGATTTGGTATAAATTTGGTGTTGTTTCGCTAGTCTCGCATGTGTTTGACATCAATTGAGTGGAAAACGGGAGGGGTGTTTAGCTCGATTAACGATTGCTGTAGTAGTATAGAGAACAGGGTTGTGGGCTTATTCGATGTTTTCCGATGTTTTCCGTAAACGTAGATTTACCGAAACGACACTAAATTTTGTCGAATCGTGATTTGTTATAAATTTGGTGACGTTTTGGTATTTATACTCACGGCTGACATCAATTGAGCCCGCAGCCCTGTTCCCTATACTACTATTCTTTGTCTGTTTCATGTCCTATTGGCAAGAATACACTCGTGCAAGACTTCGCAGTTGAAACGTAACGTACGCTGTGCTTTCGCCGTGCAAAACCTAATTCAAGTAATGTTCGACTTATACTGCACTCGTGGCACCGTTTGCAGCGAATCCTCGTCGAATCTAATGAATGTGATAGTATTACGAAAATATAATGATTGAGGCAGAGTGCGTGTCCGTTTTAATTCCTAAACCGTTTTCCCCGATCATTATTATTTATTGCAGTGTGTCAGTCGCGTATAGCATGGCAGAAACTAGAAAGAGCCTATATCTCTGATGAAGGTCTTCTTTAGAAATTGTAGACCTATTATTCACGATTTCGGCACTACACCAAACCTTTTAGCATTTTCAATTCCTAATAATTCACGTGTCGAAAAGTGGATTGGCATGAAGTTTCAACCATTTCTGTGTTTACATGAAGCGAATCAAAAATTCGATCGGCTTACAATGCCGGATCGACTCGACTTTTCAAAACAAAAGAAATCGACACTATTTCTTTTGAGGGGATTGAGTGTTCCAATGGGATTGAAATTTCGATCCGACGTCATTGAATACTGTATCTGCTAGTGAAAATATGTTAAGTTAATAGGAAGTCAAAAAATCATCATTAACAAAATTAGATTTGAACGGGGATTCGAATGCCTTTGTTGAAGAAACTAAAAGCGTCGTAAATCAAAATACCGCCTGACAGGTTTGAATTAGAATTGGCCACAACACGAGGAACGTATGAATATATTGAATAATAATTGTATTCTAGTGCTGTTTCGGGCGAAGTTGTTCACACAGCCCACAGGTGAAGCTTTTTCATGTCTCGTTTACACGGCGACGGAATTTTATAACGAAGTGTCTATTCGTCCGGCAGGATATAACAACAATATATAGAGGCGCGATTTCCGGTCGAGTTTGATAAAAATATAGTTTGGTATAGTTTGCCTTTTCTGCATAGTTTTTTTGGTTAGGATTTGGGTTATGATTAGGTTTTATTTTAGAATTATTGTTACGATTACTGACTGCCGGACCTCTAGTTTTCCCGAACAAGTTCCGGTTGGTTCGACCGATGGATCGACCTAGGTTCGACCGCGGTTTTCGTTAGGTTATTCTGAGCAGTACTGTAGTTTCTTCGAATTTTTTAACTCGTCTATCCAAGAATCAAAGGTAGTTGATAAAACTGTTGTTTCTACGGTGCTGTTTATATTGTTTGTAGCTGACGGAATCTCTTTATTTTCTTCTTGTTGTGCTGTAGATGTAGCTTCCGGTGTTGACATTTGCGATGACGTTTGAGGTGCTTCCGGAAGTTGATGTACTGACGCGTTTGCCTGCGGGGAAGTTGCCTTGTTTTTCGCAGACGTTTCGCCATTTGATTTCGAAATACTACGCGTATATTCTTCGACTATTTCTTCAATACCATACACGTCGCTCGTTAGGTCGTCTTCCCACTTATCTAAGGTGTTAGCATCTACGTCTGGCAAATCGTAAAACTGGCTGTGTAATTCACGCGCGACTTCAAAGTCCTTTCGTAATTGTTCAAGCTCTTTCTCAAAACGCCGCAAATTTCGATCTTCTTTCGAAACTCCTTCGTTTAGACGTTTTATACTGCGAGTAATCTTTCCTCGAACTTGTTTACGCGTATTTCTCAACGTGGTTTCGCTTGAACTATTGTCTATTATCGAAGCTTCGCTCGATTCTCCCTCGGGCATTGTGCTTGCCAAATATATAAACACAGGTTGATGCGATATTACTGATATAGATGCTACATGATGTGAAAAGTTGAATGCCAATATATTTTATGATTTGAGCTTTGCGTTGATGTGCTATAAAGATTTGTTTGTAAGAAATGGTAATGAGTGTGACGTCATTTACGGCATTTGGTTTTCTTTTCTGCTTTCCGTGTGATAGACTGGTTGAGGATTTGAGTGAAAAAGTTGATCAAATCTTTACTATAGTGGTCAAGTACATCATCAACGTTTGAGTTAGATTAATTTGTTTTAACAGTAGAATATTGTATCCGAAATGATGCCGTAAATGACGTCACACTCATTAGCATTTCTAACAAACAAATCTTTATACGCAATGCTAAAATATTTTGGATTCATGTAGCATCTATATCAGTAATATCGTATTTGGGGTCATGGGCACTTTAAGCCTTCAGAAGTTGGTAAGGACACATGCCAGAAAGACTATCTGCGACACGCAAGGAGATTTCCTTTTAATTTATATGAGTTTAATTCTGAAAATCACAAATTTACAAAGATTATATGTAGCAGGATTAATATAATAATAAAGTTCGCTAAAATCGAGTAATCGACTATAAAGTTAACTAATAAAACAAATAATACTAAAGACTGTTCACGGAACCATAAAACTATAAAATAGTACCTGAAGGGTGGATCTCCTCACGCTCGAATCTTTCTAAACTTAAATTCTTTCGCCTGCTTTCATACGACGTGTTCGTTTGCTTTGTATTAATCTACTCTGACTGTCTCGTTTCAGGTTACAATGTCATATGACTTTTCGATTACTTAATCTATAAATTGCTTAATAACTAACTCAATATATAGCTAGAAGTTATAAAATGTCATAAAAATGTTAACTGCCCAAAATAGAATCGAAGGTTGAATCGAAGGCCGGATCGAAGGCAGAATGTGGGGCGTACTTAACACTGGTATCACTTACTTAACACATCAACTCTTCCTTCTTTTTCCATCACCAGTTTCATTGCACCGAGCACAGAGGATTCTGAACAAACATCCATCTGAATAACAAACAACGTTTGGTTCACGCACTCAGCTGCCTTCTCAACAAGTTCACCTTTCTTGTTAAGGTTTCTCATACAGGCGTACACTTTAAATTTCTTCTCGGTATCTTTAGCAAGAAGTACGGCCGCACTTAAACCAATTCCAGTTGAACTGCCAGTAATAATAACTATACGTTGCGCCATCGTGTTTATGTTGTCAACCAGGAATAGTAATTTGATCTGGGAAGTTGTTCCCGAGAGCCTCCGCCGCGCCATTTAAGAAGATGCTGGGTACGAGGTCCAGCGATGAATATGGATGAACGATATGCCGTGTGTGGCTAGGGTTATTCCATTCGCCACAACATTAAAATTACACTAGATAAAATTAATTACACTAAATAACAAAGTAACGAGAAGTAAAAAAAATTAAGATAAAAGTGACAGGTGGCTGGGAGAGAAAAACAGGGCTTTAATTCGTCCCAATTGACATTTTCCCCCAAACAAGATGGTAAAATAATTACTAGATTACAAGTAAAAAACATTAATAAAGAAACTAAAACACTGGACTAATAGCACTAAGTAAATAACTAATTAAAAAGAGAAACATTTGACTATGGCGGCTGGTAAGATGAGAGATTATCCTTGTAGCATAACACTTTAGCTTATGTTTGAATTGACTAACACTAATGCAGCACTTGAGTAGACTAGGTGGGCTATTCCACAGGTTGATGGTGCGCGGAAAAAAAGAATATCTAAAATAATTTTGCTTATGGGTGGTCAGAGGATGATAATTATTAGAGTCAAATTTTCTAGTGTTGTGAGAAGAGCGAGTAGCTGTAAAGTATTTATCGAGGTTGACATTGATTAGACCATTCCTATATTTAAAAAGTAGTACAATGTCAGACTGATCACGTCAAAAGGATGAGACACCCTCCGAAGTTACGATGAATAATAGGTGGTGGTACGCTCAATTACCATCTTGGCAACGGATCAATCTCGTTCCCAGAGCCTGCGTCCCACCTGACCTGCGGGGGGAAACTGAGCGGAAGTATTTTGATTGGCTGACTATAATTGGAATAATTAACACTCAGGCGTTTACAAAATGTTTTGGAAGACCGCTCTATCTTCTATTTGGGCGAATATTATTTGGCTTGGCTGGACAATCTGCTCATATAAAGATACTGCACCTTTCGTTGTCCGTATACGCTAAATTGTAGAATACCCGTCCACTTTCGCTATTTGTATCGTTGACAGCTGTTGGTAAAAGGGTCAAATTACGGAAAATTCATCATATACAATTGCTTCGTTCTATTGTAAAACCACATTTAATTTGATAACTATCAACAAGTACACACAATATAAACCTTCGACACATATTTAAAGAGATTTTAGAGATTTCTGCCTTTAAGTGCGGTTTCAAAAGTGGACGGCCCGAACGGATATTCTATAATTGCAACCAAATTGTGTCTTTTTCTCGGACGACTATACTCTTGAGCGCTTCATATTGATGCTCCTTTATTACAATATCCCCTTTGTTCAGTTTTTGTAAAGACTTTCCTAAAGCAGCATGAAAAATATCAATATCCTCGTCGACAAATTATGCCAAAAGCAAAGTAAATACTTGTTCGCAGGCCTCCCGGTTTATTGTCACGCGCCTTATTAGCCATTTATACTACTACATGGTAATAAATAAATTGCGCACGCTGTGTGCATGCCATTCAAATTTCTAATACAAAGTACAATCCTCATTTTCTGGCAATGAATGTCAAATATTGCTAATTCCGGCATCTCAGTCTGTTCATACGACACTTCAGTCACCAGCTTTCGGATATATCTGTCTCGAAATCAAAGCTAGTGATTCGACCATAGCTCGACAAAAGACTTCACTGCAAAGAACGGATTTAGACTCCGTACTTATTGAGTCAAATATAATTAAATGCATCTTCATATTCATATTATCGGTAATATCATACATTAAACATTACTATATAATGTACGCATTAGATGTTATAAACGGCACATAAAAAATACGTTGTTTGAATCGAAGTCGTACCATAGTCGAATAAGACAACCGCGACGGCCGTATGGCCGCACTTATTATACCGAATTGCCGTATTTAACTGATTCAGACGGCGTATTTTTCATGAATTTAATTTCAATATTATTAATAAAAATATTATTAAATTAGCATTATTATGTATTGTTAATATTAATATTGAATTTTAATGAATATTATTATTATTATTATTATTATTATTATTATTATTATTATTATTATTATTTGTTTTTATGTTTATTATTTGCTGTTCCGGTGTTCCGTGTTCCGCTGTTCCGTCACTAAACGCCGAAATATACAGTGTGAGGCAAGTGATAAGTTAAAATAAGGAAAGAGGAAAAGTACCGATGGTAGCATTAAGGGAAGGGTCGAGTTAAGGTTGCAAACTATTATACGTTATACTAACATTGGCACTTTTCCTCTTTCCAATATTTTAATTGCCTAATTGCACTGCATATTTCCGATTTTTATCCACATACATTACGCCAAATTCAAGTTCAAGTTCAAGTTTTATTCACACTATTTTTGAGATATTATTTACATGTAGATTAATAATTAGATACAAGTTGATATTTTTATTACTAAAGTTGCAGATTGGTGTAATATATGCAGAGAACAAAGTAGCCTAGGCTTTCGAGTTGTTCTCTGCCTATGTTTAAATACAATTAAAATTAATGACCGAGCTAAAAATAGTTAGTCTAATCCCTCTTGGCCACCACTAAATCAAGAGCGACCACAAGGGAAACCAATAACTATATATATATATATAAAATAGTATTTCTTTTAGTTACAACCACTGATCAAGAAACTGGTCAGCGATTGCAACTGAACTTGAAATTTTACAAAAAATAAGAAATTATATACAAGATAAATAACAATACACAAGAGCAAAAAAAAAGACAGGAGGATAAGCTCGAGGATAAGAGTAAATATTTTCATTATTTTTAAATGAGACATACAATCAGGATGAACTTTGTATATTGATGAGGTAAGTTTTAAACTGACTTTTGAATTGACTTGTGTTTGTCAATTGTTTAAAATAATAAGGGACAGTTACGCCAATAATATACATCCTGTAATATATCCTAACTAACTAAAGTATCATGTAGTTACCGCTGTAATTTTTAGCACAATTTGTAAATAATTGCTGCCGACCCTCAGGGAGGCAGCACACTATTGGATGGATGTCTGTCCAGTTTTATGACGTTTTGTGACGTAGGTTTCAGTTTCGTATACTATTCGTTTGTTCGATTTGAGTATGACGGCTCAACCGCCAGATAAGTCGCTCAATTCAGAAACATTACAAACGTAAAGTTCGATTTGGCAAAAGGGTCACTTGAATGGAAAATTTATAACCTCTTTTCGAGTAAATGTTGTTCGAATTAGATCGATGGCGTTCAAATGGTTATGATTACCCTATGTTATTTTAATATTAGAAGGCTATAAATATGATCGCCTTGATACGTGGTTTAGATTGTTATCGAGTGGAACACGGCAACGACAGCGTCTTAATTCAAGGAGACACCATAACCTCAATGTTTTTTGACAACGGTGATTTCCGTATGTTATTTTATAATTGGAATGATATTCTCGTTCGTTTGTTCGATTTGAACCGCCAGATAACTCCGACATTCAGCAAATATTGAATGTGAAGTTCAAGAGTGTTGCTTGAATGGAAAATTTATAACTTCGCGAGGCTTGCTCTTTTGAGTAAATGTTGTTCGAATTAGATGTATAGCGTTCAAATGGTCACATTGAATTTTGACATTATAATATGATACCGTATGTTATTATTTTTAATATTTCAAGTGGTTCAGATTCTACATTCTATTTATTTTATCCTCTATAAGTATAGAAAATTTCTAGCATCATTCTGTTGGCATGTCTGATCCTGCACACTGAAACTGCTCCAGTCCAGAGCCAGTCACTTCTGATAAGAACTTCTATAGTTTATTCATTATATGCCTATATTTCGTGTTTTTGCTAGGCTTTGTTATTTATTATTAGCAATGAATTTATTATTAGCAATTTATTATTATTATTTTTTTATGATTAGCAATGAAATAGGTTTCGAGTGAGGGAGTCTCCGCTCGAAACGTCAGCCTTTTGCTATAGCCTGCGTCACAGACCAACTTTTAAATTAGGCTGCGACGCAGACGTTCATCGTGATGACAATCGTATATGACAAATTGACAATCGTAATTAGATCGGAACTTTGAGGCATGGCACGTGCAGTCGTCCAATGAAATCTGATATATATCTCGTATATAATTGTGACAGTAATAGATAATAGATATGTTACTCTTCCAAGACAACAGACATCTGGAATTTGGTAACGAACTTCTCTTATAAACGCTCGAGAAGCAGACAGGAGTACCGGACGTGTTTTATTAGTTCGTTTTGTGATCACAATATTTTTAAGAAATAGCGTTCTAACTGAAAGAAGTGTGAAATGGAACATGAGAAATATTGATAAGACCTTTGATGTTATGACAAGTGGCCTGAAAACATACAGATGTGCATGCGTTAATGGGGCGCAAAATGTTTACAGCAACGCGTAACTTTTTGTTTTTTTCATGAGTGTAGGCGGTAGGCTTGAACGTTTGTCTGACTGACTCAATAAAACATAACTTCCACAGAATTTTGGAAAACGAAGTCAATCGTGCGCATTCAATTGCTGCTGAAAGTACATCTGTTAAATTTCGACTAACATAACGATTTACCGAGGGTTTGTTGCCTGTTGGGTGGCATATGGGCGCCATGAAGAGCCTTCCTAAACGAGTTCGCCAAGATGAGGAGAAGAAAGAAGCTGATGGACAACAACAAATCGTTCTTTTCACTGGATCGTCTGAAAAAATGGCCATTTTGTACGCACAGCGGCTCGCAGCCGACTCGAAGAAACGATTCAAAGTACTTGTTGCTGTTTCATCCCTTTGCAGTAGAGAAAACCTGAGTGAGACGAAGGTACTAAAGTACCTGAACAGCACGCTGTTTATGCTACAAATGGACATCTCTGACGATGAGGACGTGCGGAGTGTGGTGGAACGGATAATATGGGAAGATGGTTGCTTAGATGCAGTAGGTAAGTGGTAAAATTAGATGACTCGTTGTATCTGTTTCTTCAGAATATCAAGCCCGTTTCAAACCGCGTTGAACTTTTCGTGTACCGTGCCACATATATGTACAACACATGATATAAACACTGTTTAGTCACGTAGGGTAAAAACTACAGTAATTGCTTGTGAAAACGGTAGATGGAAAGTTATTGAGTCGACACTGACTGATAAAACTAAAAAACTAGTGGTTGTTCTTAATTACGTCGAGACACGGCATTTGTCCTGATGCAATCCAGATGATCGGGGTTAACCGAGAAACTTTTCATGATAGTAAACATGTGTATACTTTGCTTTAAACTAGAAATCACCGAATCACAGACCTGCCACCCAGCTGCAGCCCTTAGGCTTAGTATATATTGGATCTAGTTTAGTTATAGGATTATGTTAGGATTATGCGTTGCAAGTCTGCAACACTGCGGACGCAATAATCATCGCAACTCTAGATGCTAGAACGGTGACTGACTGACGGCGGATAAAAAGCAATGTAAATTTTCAGTATATTTGATACTCGCGATGCTAGTTTGTTTTAAGACTTCCAAAACACACGAGTAACCCTAAAATGACTACAGTGTCTGTTTTCTAAGGGACAACTCGCATCTCTGTGTGAGTAAACGTTGTCGACTTTCTGAAGACGTGCTGAAAATGCTCAGAGTGTTTTCGGATATAATGTTGCACGCAGAGACTAAACTGATTAATGTCTTGATGACAATACGGCAATTTAACAGTTCATTCAAAGGTCAAAATTCATCTCATTGTAACATAGTTCTCATAGTTTAATTTCAACAAGTACATCTATAATCCGTGGCCATCGAATTTTACACTTTTACAGACTTTTACAGTCTGCTGCACTCGCATTCGTGCCTATAGCATAATGAAAAGTTATATTAATCGATTCTAAAACGAATTAGCGCCAAAAATCGCGGAGACAGTACTACAGGTTGGTCGCTTCCACTGCGATATTTCGATACAAAATATCGTCAAATAAGCAGCAGGTTTTTATTATCAAATCACGTTTTCGTTTACTGGGAGGGGCGTATAGACCCCTTTCATCATTATGAAATTAAATTAAATATTCTTTTATATTCATTTAAATTACCCTTTCTGACCTCGTTCTTGTGTCTATAATTCCAAAGAACCTTCGCTTTGTAACGAGGCCAGAAAGGCTAATTTACATGCATATAAAAGAATAATTAGACTGGCCGCCATTATGAAAGAGGTCCATAGAAAGAAAATTTATGTTGGGGAGCACAAGCTTTCAGGGCATAAATATATATTATTGACGATATATTCTTTGTTCAAAAAGGACACGTTTCGTGTTTGGAAAGTGTCCTTTTTGAAAAGTCGAGGTGCAATGCCTCGCGGTTCAAGAAACGATGTTCGTATCAATATATCTCGGTTGATTATCTGCACTATGGGAAACAGCAAAACGCATGTCATTCACATGTCCTTGCGTTATAGGGCTTTCAAATTATATTACACATGATGACATACCAATTTGATGTGTTAATTCTCATTATAGGTTTTGGAAGTAATATTGAGTGCTCATAAGACAAAAGAAAAAGTCGCTTACCATAATTTCTCTATTAAGCCCCCGGGGGGCTTATTTTTCCCAAGCATCATCGAGTTGGGGGGGGGGGGGGGGGGGGGTATGGCGCGCCGTTTCGGCCAAAAATGGTCGAGAAAAAATTACTAGTCGAGAATCGTCAATCATGTGTCGAGAATAATTTACATGTCGTTAAATCGCCCAAAAATGATGAAACCACTAGTATGCGCCGTTGTTTATAATCGTACATGGGCAAGGCTGTTTGCTCAGCTGTTTCTTCTCGTGTGCGGCGGAGTTTTCGTGAGAATTTCGCTACGCAAGGCCGAGAGGAAAATATCTGTCATGTTTGATATTTTTGGCCTCGATAGGCAGATTCCTCACCGTGTGCGGTGAACATGTGAATCGGGCTCAGCCAGATTAACCAATTAGCCAATGAAATTGGATTACTTGCTCACATGATTTCAAAGTTGAAGATGGCGGCGACTGCAACAAGGGGCATACCCAAATCTTTTACGCGAATTGAATGCGGAAGACCACGATGCATTCAGACAATTCCATCGATTGGATTTATCCCTGTTTTTAAAATCCGTGGATCTCATATCGTATAAACAGCCATAATCTGGCCATAGCTCAACAAGCTTCTCCTCCAGTATGATATCACTCAGCAAAGTTTCCGCCATCTTGAACTTTGAAATCACGTAAGCAAGTAATCCAATTTCATTGGCTAATTGATTAATCTGGCTGAGCCCGATTCTGCCTGGCGAGGCCACAAATATCAAACATGACAGATTTTTCCTCTCGGCCTTGCGTAGCGAAATTCTCACGAAAACTCCGCCGCACACGAGAAGAAACAGCTGAGCAAACTGCCTTGCCACATTTGCTAAGCTGTTTCCTCTCGTGTGCGGCGGGCTTGATTATCAAAATTAAATCAATGGCGATATTTTTGGTTTTGTGAAATGAAACAATAATGAAAAATAAACGTTTAAAAGTCAGGTATCCAGTGATCCAAAAAACACCTTGTCACAGTAGCCACAGCCAATAATCACGCAAAACATTCGGTTTCGGTGATTTCCCGCGGATTCGTTTTTTCCGCCCCGTGTTCTCACGGTCCCACGGCTTTCACCGGACCCGATCCTTGGAAACTTTGTGTTATCGGCATTGTGGAATATAGCTGATTCGAATATGTCTGATTCAAATACGCCTGATAGTGGCAGAAGATGGCTACGTGGTTTGCTTGAAAACGAGCAAGTCCTTTGCGCACTTTCAGGTGCTATACAAGGGGACTACGGACTACCCAACCTGCCAGTGCAGGTAGTGGTAATGCGACAACATCTAACTTACCAAGCAATGACAGTAGGAACGAGCATACGAACAGACAAAATCTGACGTTCAAGATGAAATATCAAGAATATTTGGACGCACTCCGAGGAGTAACGCAACTTCATCGGAAATAAAAAAGGAAAAGGGTAGCTAGCTTTGTTGTATACACCTGACCTGATTTGTAATATTTTAATGGTATTACCATTTTTAAGCCTGATGTTTTGGACCTTGTTAAGGCGTGGGGGTACGAACTGATTACGAAGCGAAGTTGTTCGCTGACCAAATATATCGATGTCACCCGCAACGAACGCCGTTTGTATTCAACCCTGAAATTGCGCAAAGGGCTTGCTCGTTTTCAAGCAAACCACGTAGCCATCTTCTGCCACTCAGGCGTATTTCAATCTTATCAGCCATATTCAAATCAGCCATATTCCACAGTGCCGGTATTAACACAAAGTTTCCAGGAGAAGGAAACTTTGTGTTAGGGTTGTAGCCTGGTAGGGTTGTCAGTTGTGCTTGACAAGACGAACTGAACAAATAAACACACATTGTAACTGTATCATTTAGCAGTTTAATGGGTTTATTATGATACAATTTCAGTTTACCACAACCAACCCAAGCGATTGGTGAATCCCCTTTAAAAAAAAAATGTGACACTCCCCGTATCGATTCTCGACTAACTCCGAAAATTCGGTTGAAAAAACAGCGTCGATTAAAACATTTGTCGACTATCACGATACAGCCACGCGTAACTCAAAAAGTTCGATTAATTAAACAGTAGGGTAAATGAAATATCGACTATGATGGAGAGGGGGGGGGGGGGGGGGGGGCTTATTTCAAATATATACAAAAAGTCTGTTTGCATGTTATTTTAGTTAGTATTTTAAACAAGGTACAGTGACGTTACTTAAGTGGTCACCACCGAACCCTCTGACTACGTACTGAACTAAGGTAATAATTAACATAAATGTTGAGGTTAACATAAAAGTTTTTATTTCGTGAATGAGTTCCCTTTATCTCTTTTAAGCCCGGGGGGCTTAAAGAGGGGGGGGGGGCTTAATTATTTTCTGATTCCAAAAAAGGGGGCGTATTAGAGCGGGGTGGGCTTAAAAGAGAGGGGGGTCCAGTTTAAACGCCGCTCTTCTCGAGCGCCGAAACTGGTTCGCACGAGCGACATATATAAGCATAAGCACAAGATCAATTCGAAAACAAGGCATAGTCTATTAGTCTGTGGTACATGCGCAGGCTACTCATTTTTCTTTGTTTCGTCTTTTGTTCTTCTCTTGGCTTATGCTTGGACTATGATCTTATGCTTACCTTATGATTACCGGGCGCCACTCCGAATAGCGAGTATAACTATATTTTAATTTTAGGAAAGTACTTTGTTGACGTTGTTGCGCGCCTAAACAGCAAGATGGCGGGTCGAACAATTATAACTTTGCGAAAAACTAAAGGTATTATCCAGCTTAATATATAGTACGAGGAATGAGGCTGCAGTACTTTGCGATATATATATAATATATATATAATATATATATAATATATATATAATATATATATATATATATATATATATATATATATATATATATATATATATATATATATATATATATATATGTAAGATGTATGATTCTGACCTTTAGTATCTTATTGTTATCGCGGTCAAATGCAACGCCTGGCCCTGTTCTCAGTGTTCCAGTTCACTAACGTTTGTGTCGTCGTTTTGAATGCATCAACGGCTGGCGGAATGTAGTTCGGCACATGAAAAGAGCGCGGGCGTCTAAATCGGAGTCGCTCCTGCCTCCGCAGGCAACTCTGTGGCTTCTTTTTTCCGAAAGGCTGTGCGAGCAATGTTTTGGCTGGGATTGCAGGGAAGTATAGGGATTGTGAAGGGATTAATTTTGGCCACAATTAAACTAAACCGTTGCAAAATCTCAGGCATGAACGGGTGTTGGTATATTTTTCTTCTGCAGATGCACAATATTATTCTGAAATTTTAATTTTTAGATATCTGATCACTAATAGCGCGACAGTCGAAATTGTTTGAACAGTTGTCGCGCGGTTGGATCTTATCGCACATCAATCAATTTCTTATATCACGTACGCAAGAACCAGCTTTAGTCTTGAAGTAATATATCTTAAATCATTAATAATTCATGAACCAAAAACAAAGAAAATCAACTCCGTGACGGACAACTGCATATGTGATCTTAATTAGCATAGGATTTTGACAATTTCAACCTCAAATTTCTCTGTAAATTATACTGACTTGTTTGAGTTTGAGATGCCATTTCAAAGCATCCAATTCGGCCTTGACCGGATTTCAAGTCCTTGTAATTAGTTGCAGTCTGGGGCCATCTAATTGCGCGGCTTTGAAATATTACATGAAACATGAGGAAGAGTAAACACCGAGAATTTTGCTGAAAACCGCGAAGCCGAGGTTTTTTAACAAACTTCGAGGTGTTTGGATATCCTGATGAATTAGATGAAACACACTGCCGAGTGTTTCATATTACATCTCAAACAAATCAGTATTTTAAGAGAAAATCGAGGTGAAAGTTGGCTAAGTTTATGTAATTTCTTCCTCCGATATTTAAACATCTGTCTCGGTGCTGATTTCCTTTGTTTGCGGCTCATGGATTATTAATGAGTTTGAGATTATAAGAATCTCAAATCAATATTAATAATTCATACAGATAATACAAAGGAAATCATTACCGAGACGCAGGTGTGGACGTGACCGGATTTCAAGGCGCAATTTCATCCAGTCCGAGGCGAAGCCGAGGACTGGAACTAATCGGAAAGACTTGAAATCCGGTCCAGTCCGAATTGGAGGATTTGAAGTGACATCTCAAACGAGTGATTTTGGAAACTTAATATAAAATTAATATTAAACTTAATATAGTTGTGTGACAAATCAATAAATGGCTTATTCAACTTGTCTGTTTGCAATGTATTGCTCCGTTTGACGTTAATAAATGCCAATTAAAATCACCGTTTTTTGCTTTGTTTTTATCGATTGCGATGCAATAGTTGAGTTCCAATTAATTTGAACTTCACGGATGTTAAACAATTTTTCACTCAGTCCAAGAACTAAATTAATTTATTGCCGTCCTACGACTGAATTAATTTTGATCCAGTCCTAGGACCACTGATCTCTAAATAAAGACTGGATCGAGCAACTATTGTTCAGAAAATGAAGCCGGAAGTCCGCCATTACTAAGGGACCAACTGAGAATCCTATGAGGTTTTTTGATGGTTTATTTGCTCTTACCATCGACAAAATAAAATAATATTACTATAAAGAAGACCAGAAAACATTTTTCAAATTACTGGGTAAAACGATTCATCGCCTACCTACAGATTTACTGCGACTTTGGTCCCTTAGCAATGGCCGCCGTCGGTAGCTCTAATTATCCAATGAGAGAAGCCTGATATGAGACGTCAAATTAGGTTGAAGATTTTATGCATTTAATGTTAACAAAGAAACTATATTGGCCAGACACTAAACCTATTTTGCTAGCGTCACAGTTTGATTTGCTTGCAAACTCGGAGTTTCTAATGATCTCTCGTTAATTTACATTATGCAGATATGCAGGCTTCAAAATCAGCTCATCAGATACAATAGAAAGCTCAATCCAGTCTTTATTTAGAGATCAGTGCCTAGGACTGGATCAAAATTCTTCACCACGTATCCAGTATCATCATGTGACCCAATTAGGGTAGTGTGATTAGCTAATTTCCTTATGAAGGCTTACATAAATTAACCAAACTTTCCTGTCAATTTTTTCCTAAAAAGCTAGTTTATTTAAGATGTTATATCAAGCACCAGGAAGAGTGTTTCATCACCAAGAAGTGTTTTTCACGCACGAGTAAAAGACGACGAAGTTTTTAAAATAGTTTATTAAAAACAAGTTCCGATCGACCCAATTTATACGAACGGAATAGTCCTGGAAGGGACTCTTCGCCTTCTACAGAATATAATCATCATCTTTAGTGGCTAAATGCTTAAATGTCGAACACCGTATGACCGTAAAAGTTCCGATTTAATGTCTCATGTGAAATCAAGTAAATCGAGAGTGATAAAACTATATACTTTGTTACGTGCTGAGCTAGGCGTTAGACTTAGCGCACTTGACACCACTACTCCGGAATAGAAATAGACATGGACAACCCAGAGCCAGAATGAAGAACTCTTTACAAAACTTATACCGTAGAATTTAATTATACCGTAGAATTTAATTATACCGTAGAATTCCCAAAGTAACGGCACCCCGAAAGTGACGGCAAATTTGTGATACTTCTAAAAATTTTCGAAAGTAGCGCCTAAATACTAAATACTCTCTAAACTCTCTAACAGTTACTTCGCGTTGGTCTGCCGTAGAACTAATCGGACTCACTCATCTTTTACCAACATAACTATATCCGTTTTTCTACACTATCACATCTTACTTATTCTATGCACCGAAATACTAACAACATATAGGATTCCTAAGCTTCCGGAATTTGACTAAAAATTAAAAATAATAAAAGTACAGGCAACTTTGAATGTAAAACATGCAGAGTTCATAAAATGCTTGGGAGGACCAATTACAGACAAAAAACGCCACGCGACCACGACTTCAAAGATGGCAGAACATCACATTATAAAATAACATGTACACAACAAGCGCTCTGATTGGTCAATACCTGTGTTTGGATCAGAGTATCCTGTTAACATCTTCGTTCAGCAAGCTGTTTACCGAGGGGGCCTTGAAGCGGGTAGTGGTACTTGCATTCAGGTAAAGATCCAGCCAGGTAGCTTGCACCAATTACACCAATAAATTGGTGGAAATAACTTACACTTTAGCGATTTGAAGAGAGAAAAAAATTCCACAAAGCTCCAGAATATACGCGTCACTGCTAGTCAAGTAAGTGCGTTAATGCTGAATATGGAGTCGTTCCAGTCCCTTAGCCTACCCCCTCGGTGCACGTGCTAGCGCCACTCATTTACGACGCACGGTTACCTATAGCTCAGTTAACCTTGGTTATTGCATAACCTCACTTAACATCTTCGTTCACCTTTTACTTACCCGTTTGGATGGTTAGGTGCAAGCTTTTACCGAGGGGGCCTTGAAGCGAGTAGTGGTACTTGAATTCAGGTAAAGATCCATGCAGCCAGGTGGTATCTTGAGCTGACCACCAAGAGTGATGCAAAGTATCACCCTCCCAAGCAACAATCCGATAAAAGCAACAATCCGATAATTCGAAGAAACAACCGATATCCGCGAAATAACCGAAGCAATATTGGGTATCAAACCTTGACAAACCGGAGCAACCTTGGATATCAAATCCTGACCAGTAAACTGAAGCAACGTTGGGTCTCAAACCCTGATAAACAGAACTGAACATTGGGTATCAAATCCTGATAAACAGAGCCAACATTGGGTACCAAACCTGATAAAGAAGCAACATTGGGTATCAAACCCTGATAAACCGAAGCAGGGTATCAAAACCCTGATAAACCGAGGCAACATTGGGTATCAAACCCTGATAAACCGAAGCAGGCTATCGAACCCTGATAAACCGAAGCAAAATTGGGTATCAAACCCGGTATCAAATTCTGATAATCCTAAGCTACATTGGGTATCAAAATCTGATAAACCGAAATAACATTGGGTATCAAACCCTGCCGATAAGCAGAAGCAACATTGGGTATCAAACCCTGATAAACAGAAGCAAAATTGGGTATCAAACCCTGATAAACCGAAGCAACA
Organism: Chrysogorgia sp. JL179-B06; assembly: GCA_035772405.1. Classification (NCBI taxonomy): domain Eukaryota; kingdom Metazoa; phylum Cnidaria; class Anthozoa; order Scleralcyonacea; family Chrysogorgiidae; genus Chrysogorgia; species Chrysogorgia sp. JL179-B06. Next base: position 976,426 of record JAYKKM010000379.1, read on the forward strand.
CTGGGTATCACACTCTAATAATCCTAAGCAGCATTGGGTATCAAAATCTGATAAACCGAAGCAACATTGGGTATCAAACTCTGATAAACCGAAGCAGCATTGGCCATTGGGTATCAAACCCTGATAAACTCTGATTGGTCAATACCCATGTCTGGATCAGAGTATTCTGCACACAAAGAAAACCATTTAATAACATTCTACATATGCACAATATAACTATAAATAAAATATTGCAATCTTCCCTATTAATTTTCACAAGATTTGGAAAAAATAGGCCGAAAATATATGGGAAATTATAAGTATTTAAAGTGGACAAAGCAACACTAAAGCGAACGAGAATTTCGGTGTATAATTTATGAGGGAGAAGTTTACCTTATTGATATTGAAAGTGTCGATAAAACCAGAAAAGACAACACTTTAATAGATACAGTCCAATGTTTATTTTACCTCTCGTCGGGCAGGAAATTCACGAAGAAACCATTCATTTTGTTCTTATATAACCAACAAAAAATCACACAACAAAACAACACTTCGACAGTGAAAGAAAACCACAAAAAAGATTCCGTGTTGTAGAATATGAAGGACTTCATCTGTTTTTACCTCAAGCTTATTTTCGGCTGTTTGCTGTCGTCCCGATTAGCCTAAAGAACATAAAAGACCTCCCCTGATTAGTAGAGTTGACGGTTTTGGGGAGAATTGTAATGTTGATCTAATTATATTAATAACTTTTAGTGATATTTCTCTCTAGTTATTTTATAATTTAAAGAAATACCTAATGGTTTTCGGAGCTTTCCGTGTTTGGATACTCTGATCCAAACACTTGGGATGTTACACTCGACTTTTGAAAAGCTAAAAACAGTCGCCTATAGCGGCTCGTGTTTTTTACGCTTTTCTCAAGTCTCGCAACATCCCGCGTGTTTGGATCAGAGTATCCAAACACGGAAAACCATTAGGATTTAGGACACAAACAAAAAAAAAACATCTGCAAGGATATGACGACAGTTCCATAATATTTGCAATTCATTTATTCTTAGTTCCATGACTCAATCTCGATCGGCTAGACGATTAATTCGGATAGATGCTCAAGAATTATATCTCTCTAATTACTGACTATAAATTGCGTGGTAACGACAGACGAACTATCACGAATGGAAGTTAAAGCCAACTTTGCGAAATTTTTGGCACAACTACGATCGCTTGTTTTTGCGAAACGATTTGCTCGTTCGGTCGAGAGAAATGCGTTCTCTATACCCGAACTATACGCACTATATATTCATTCCAAATTCTCTGGTACCCGAAATAGTAAAACGGGTGCACGATAGCCCCTTTTGCGGTCACTTAGGTGCTACACGGACAGAAGAGCGGAAGTTAGTATATAGCTGATTACACTATTCGGAGAAGTGATGACTTGCACGTTACGTCACGGCGGCCATGTTTGTGGAACTTAAACAAACGAATATCATCAACTTCTTTTGTTTGTGGCACCAACATGGCCACCAAACCTTTGTCTTCGAAGTCTCAAGGGATTGGTTGCAAAAAAATTGCAAGTGGAAATCCAGCATCCAGCTTAAGTAGGCGAACCGTTTTCGTTTGGGGCTCTTGATATATATGGGACCAATTTCTGAAACTTCTCATGGCAATTTTCACTAAGTGGTACGAAGCCTTTAAAGTGGCACTAGGATGAAAATTCACGCCCGTCTTTTAGATTTTCTTTAGCATAGAATAGTATTTCAGGGTCGAAAGTGATCATCGATGTAAAAAAAAACTAAAAAATGGTATTTTGAAGTAAGTATTTTGAGCTCTGAAATCACTATTATTGAGGCCGTGTTCCAAGTGAGCCCGCAATTTCAAAAGGTAATATTGTTTGTGACGTCTGATTCTCAATGCTGCGCCTGAATTTCAGTCGAGGTTACTTGTTTTCTTGTTTTCTTCGAGAAGTAGATGAAATGTTTAGCCTTTCAGACGAAGAATTTGAAAAAACGACCTTGATTTACTTGAATAATTAGCCATGTGGAGTCTTCGCGTTGAGAATCTGACGTCACCGCTTCGTTACGCTGGTCAGGAACATGAACGATTAATGGCGGACATAACAACTCCAGATTCGGAGTCAGAAAAATAATACTTGCCACCGTCGAATCGCAAAACGGTTTCGACCAAGTAATATTTAGCAGCTCTGCTTTATAAATACGTAAAAATATCGATAGGTAAAATTTGATCGTAGTACCAAAGTTTTAAAACGCGAACCATTGCATGCCATCCGAGAGGAGATGGCCAAGTTGAACACCAAAATAGGACAATTTATAAGATATGCTCGCTGCTTTTGTCTCAAAACGAAGGGATGACTGGGATTTATGGCTAGACCCCACGCTTACAATGGTAGCCGTCAAACAACGAGACCTGCCCCTTGAACTTGAGCTTGGTCTATCCCTCACAAACCCTAAAACTCACACAGAATATTCAAGAACAACCCGATTAGTTCTTCAGCATGCCTAGGAAATAGCTAAAGATCTTGTTAGGGAGATTAGAAAACCAATATCAGACAACGAAGTTGCAGTCATATGTAGTCAGTCGGAAAGTTTGGTTGAAACGACCAAATAAATGAAAGTTCGGTCCAAACTAGATAGGTCCTTATACAGTGTTGTCCAGATTAGGAGTTATTTGTGCACTTTCACGGTTACTGAACACATTGTATTTTCGTTATCCAATAAAAACGTCTAATGTCGTTTAAATATTAATAAACCTAAAACAAAGGATTTGTGCACGTTTCCAGAGCTCGAATATTTACTTGAAAAGACAGCGTTGTTTGTCATGGCCAAGAATTTGGCGATTTAATTGATGTTGTCCCCGATTTGGCATCTGGGCTGAGCACAACGATTAGACCAGCACGTTTACGTCAATGCATACGCATACGCCCATCAGTTTATACGGTGACATACCTCATCTCTAGCGCACAGTCAACGGATTATAAGTGCACATCGATTAAAATATCGAACGTGTATTTTAGTTTTCGGGTTGAAAATAAAAGTAATCAGAAGATTATGACGATCGTGAATGATAGAAATTTCTATAATCTTGTATGTTATTTGTCTTAATTGTTATGTTATTGTAATCTAATAGTTATACCATAAGGTAGAGTTAAAAGGATTAGTATAATAGTGTAAATAGATTAAACTTAATTAGACAAGTGTTCTTAATCACCTTCTTGGGTTTGGTTCGATAGGATTCATAGGAATGACAAACATGCAAACTTCAACATATTGTAATGATATGTATGTTTACCTTTTGCTGCGAGATATCCAGTGTCAACACGCGATTATTAGCCTGCGACGCAGACGTCCAAACCCTGCGTCGCAGGCTAGCGATTATCAGCTCTAACAAATCTGAAAATTCCTGCTCTTTGCCTGATGATTTGCAGGATATTGCAAGTCACACTGTTATTTCATATAAGAAAAAACTTAAAAATTATTTATTGCCTTAAATTACAAAGTTGATTATGTTAGTAAATTTAGCTGCTATGTTTGTAAACATGTTGTTGTTTGTCGCTGATGGTCACAGCGACAAATAACTACATGACAATAGAGGGCCATTAGGTAGAATACCGTTGAAAATGCTAAAGTGTTGAAGCAGCCATGATAATAAAAAGGGAATTCTAACCTTAGGCTTACCTGATACAACTATAGCTTGAGAAAGTTTCGAAACTTGTCGATACATCCGTAACTTATTAACCCCGCCCTAATCAAATATAAATTTCTGCCCAAGTGAAAAAGTCGACCACTCACTAGGCGGGGTTTTCCGCGAGAAGCGACTTTTTCTATTGTCTTATAAGCTCTCGGCTGTAACTAATTAGAAATCTTTTCAATTTGAACAATAAAATGTCGCTTCGCGCGAACAAAATCGCCAAGTGGAAAACCGGCTTAAGTCGCTCGATGTGGCGACACTAAAGGCCGTTTTCCATACAGCGAAATTTTCCGCGCGAACTATATTTTCCGAGCGACATTTTCCGCGCGGCGCCCAATTTGAATTTCCATAATATTTTGAAACGCGAAAATTGAAAGATGTAAATAAACATGCCGTATTAAACAAGAGAGAGTGCCTAGAAAGCTATTACTTTTAACACTTTTGCGTCGTGGGTTGCACCACATATCCATAAATCTTTAAAAGTACGTGAAGTCTGTCACGAGCTCAGCAGAGAGGTTATGTATTACATTAACATTACGATATCTAGCAACAGGAGATGCTCAGACCTCTCAGATGCTCATTCTTCGATTGATTCTTCGTCGACTTCATGGTTTTCAGCTCCGACTGTATCCTCTGCTTCGCAGGCTAAGTTTGACCAAGATGTTGCTCCGCCATTGCGAACTGGTGTTTCTTTTCTTGTTTCATTTTGATGGTTGAATTATTTGTTGAATTAATTGAGTTTTATGACAAGCCAATCGCATTATAGAATGGCCCAGCCGATCCCAGGGCCATTTTCGCCGACCTTCAGCCGTGGAGGCAAAATGCCCTGGGTACGAGGTTGAGCAAACCCCAAAATTGACGGTACCAAAAATGGCGACTGGTTCATTTAACCATAATTCCTTGCGTGCAGTAAATATTGAATCTCGTAGAAATAGCAGAAAATAGTTTCAAAAGTGGTAAAAAGGAAGATTTTACGTATTTAATTCATGCCTATACAAGGACAATGTTTAGCTATTATTACAGGTGGTTTAATGTCGTGAAGCATTCTGGTAAAATGTGCAGCCGCCTTCTTTCTCGGTGCCATCAATTCTTATTTATTTCGGTAATAAGTTCATGTCCAATATATAATACTCAAATAATTTCAACAATATTTCATATTTTTTATAATTTCAATAATTTCAGACTGATCAATAACAGTGTTCAGTAAGTCAGCTGAAGTCTTCTAAAAGCTTCGAGAACTCTTCGTCAAATCAAGGTCAAACGCCAAGCTGTCGAAAAGAAAGAACTTGGCTGCCGAGCACGCTATGCCTCAGTATGGCAAGGCTGGTGGGGAAAATATCGCGCGGCCGGGAGACTAATATGCTCGCGACGCAAAAAACAAAACCTAGACTCGGCTACCACAGTAGCCCGAGTAATTAGTGACATATGTAGATAACCAAACTATATTGTAAATGTAATAAATTATAAGTATAAACGAGAGTGTAACATAAATATATAGTGGATCCATAGTGTGATTAGAATTAGATTTAGAGTTAGGTTTATGTTTAGGGTTAGGTTTAGGGTTAGGATTAGGTTCAGTATGGATACACTATATCCCATAAAACTGTTTCTATTTATTTTTTTCTAAAAAATGTTTTTTGAACTGAACTTTAAATGAAGCTGAACATTAAATGTTTTCGCTTTTTCTGTTTTTTTAATTGACTACATTTGTGATATTTTGTCGTTGAGACATATTTGACATTTAGTCATGAAATAAATATTCAATGTGAAATTCTATGGTATTATCTATATTTAGGTTAGACCACTCTAAACACTATCTAGAGCCTCTGTACTTGATAAAGTTGGAGATTTGTTTTCTCATTTATGTATTACTTCCAAAATGCTAGACTCCTAGCTCTTACCTTTGCGTAATGTACAGTTTCTTGTCTTTAAAATAAGGTGTCGCCATGGAAAAGGGTGTGTCTGCTTAGGAATTCAAGATATAGCGACATAACATTTTCTAAGGCCCGGTTCAGACGCCGTACTTCTCACGAGCTGTAACTAATATAAATTAACAAAATTATTTGTTCAAGCTTATTTGCATTAGGTTCGGCTCATGAGAAGTACGGCGTCTAAACCGGGGCTATACGTGATTACTATCGGACCATTGTAAGTGGTTATGCAAATAAAATAACTATGATGAAATTTGTAGTATAAGAAATAGCGATCTAAAAAATTACCCTATTTTGAATAGGGAACCACCTTTATCAAACTAATTATTATTTATATATATATATTTATTTCAGTTATTTCATCTGACATCCGTCTTTCGGGACCTTTGGAAGAGCACACATCGAGTCAGATCGAGTCGCTATTCGAAAGCAACGTGTACTCAACCACTCGGATTATTCGAGTTATATTGCCAATGTTGAAAAGACAAAATCATGGGAAAATTTTGGTGACGAACACCCAGGCTGGCATCTGTGGTTTGCCTTTTCACTCTGCCTATAGTGCCACAAAATTTGCTGTCAATGGTCTCCTTGAGTCGCTAGCTCCAGAATGTTTGAGATTTAACATCTAGTAAGTATATGCATAATAATGAAAATCTTAAAAAAGTAAAGAAGCAGAAAATTAAAATCTCACTTTCTGGTCACAAGATGAGCTTGTGACCAGAAAGTGAGAACAGAACAGAAAGAGAGACCTAGTTAACCCGCACTCCCCCAGCCCGCAGAGGGCCTGCTCGCAGGAAGTGCTTATGCTTCGAAATTTTACCCCAAGTTTTTTATGATTGTATTTGCAAGAACAGTTAAAATAATGAAGAATGGCTTTTACAGCCCTTTGAGCTATAACGTTACAGTGAGGACGTGGTATTGTAACAAAACTGAAAATCATGCATATCTTTGAATTGATTTAACTAAATTGGTTTAAACTTACTCAGTCAACCAAACTAAAAATGATTACGGTTTGTGGTTGACATAGGAACAGATTAATTTACAGGTGTCCCTCTTCCATCAAAATTGTTCTTCGTTTTCAACAATATATAAATATGGAATTTTATAAATAAATTTAAATAAAATATGGGATTTTAACCATTTGGCATCGTTTCTGTGTAACTTGCAATGCAACATAAAAGTTTAAAACAAAATTATTATTATTATTATCAACATTATATTTATACAGGGTAAACCCCTGCAATGTGGGCCCTGTCTAGGTAAAAATTATACAAAAATAATTTTACATAATAAAATAAATTTGTATATAAAATAGAAAAATAAAAAATAGTATATAAAATAGGAAAATAAATTATCATTACACTAGAATTTTTAAAAATTATAAAAGTTCAGATAAAGATAACCATCTTTGACAGCAGTCACAAAAAAACATTTGACTGTAATGAACGAAAATGGAATTAAAAGAAGCTTGTAAATTCATCTGTTGCTATGGCAACCACATCAAAACTATATTAATGTTTAGTTTTCTTGACTGAGTAAGTCTACAAAGTTTGAGTCAATTTTGTCAAATCAATCCAAAGATATCCATGATTTGTAGTTTTGCTACAATACCATGTCCTGACTGTGACGTCATAGCTCTAATTACATAAAACGCAATAAAAAAAACTCGAGAACGGGACGACAAATGAAAAGCTGTAAAAGCCATTCTGTTGGAAACTGTCCGACAATAAGTAATCGGGATATGGGGACTATGATATATTATATCACGCGACGCACAATTGCCGGAAGTCTGTTATCACTCCGGCGTATAGTCCGGGCGGTGAGTGAGGTAGGTATCACCTGAGCGGGTAATTTACGGGAGTAGGATTTTCTAGACCAGTTTTTGACGAAGAACTCGAATCTGGATGTTATTCAGGCCGACAAGGCTGCTTTTAAGAGTTATAGTCGGATATTGCACAATTTAGACTCATTTCCGTGTAAAATCGTTAGTTTTAAATAATTTGTTATTATTACTAGGAATCCCAGAAAAACAGGTCTACTGGACCAGTTTTGTATGTAGAATCCAACTGGCGAGGTATTTTTTACAAAAAATATAACTGAGGCTGTATTTGACTATATTCTGAAAATAGCCTCGTTTTCATGCAATATGTAATTTGAATAAATCGTGATGCTTATATCAAATTAACGAGAATAACTTTTCTACATTTGGAAGGGACATCCATATCTGAGTGTTACAATATTAAATATACGAGGGGTGTCTCAAAATTAACATTTTCTAGTTCCGAACTCGAGCTGTATGCGTTGTCTTCGTATCCATCATCATTTTCCCCATCACGCTCGACAAGTAGCTCCGGAACGTCGTCAGGATACGCTTCAACGATCCAATCGGTCTTTAAGTTAGGGAGCCAACCATGGAACTGTCGATCCTCCAATGCCATGATTGGGTTTTCTCCAAATTCTAGCCCCATAGTTTGTTCTGGCTGTGTGCTGCTACATGGCGGCAAAAGGGAAATGTCAACAACATTGTGCTCTTTGCTCATCTTTCTCCAGAAAATAGCTGACCTTGCCTCGTTCACTTGTTCGGTTTTCTTTTCTCCATACAGGAAGCACACATACTTTTCAATGGCACCAAATATCTCGTCAGACACATGGATCTCCGTTCCCAACCGGCTGAAAATGTCCAAGAACACTGGATCTTTGCTCGCTTGTTTCCATGGCAGAAAGGCTTCCGTTTGCGTAAAAAACTTGCCACATAATCATTTCCAGTAAGTGCATGGTGTCCAACCAATGCTTTATTTTCCTGATTGGTAAGACTACACGAGTTCAGGTGAAGGAGCTTTCTTGTCTTTCCAGAACCGTTGTCGATGTAGACTTCCACATTCCTGATTGGTTCCATTCCAAGTAAAATTATGGGAATATCAATATCACCAGAACTTGATCGTACCACACAGGTTATTGGTTGGTCATCACTGCTCCTTGCAACATGCTGAATCAAATACGCAATTTTAGTATCAGCCTCCTCTGGTCTGTTGCTAGTTCCCTTACACAAAAAGAACCGTTTTGCGTTATCTTGAGGCAGGCGTTCCCCCTAGCGAAGTATACAACACGCTCTCCCAGTTTATTCCTATTTTGAACCCACACTTCTTCGATAAGCTGAAACAGTCGCTCTTTGTTGTCGCCGTTGCCAAGAAACTTCTTAAAATCAGCAGGTACACGCACATTCTCACTCCTAATAACGACCTTGTCGCTATTACATGCAACGTAGACGATGTTATGCTGCCTTGGAAGATCTGAGAAGAGTCGTAATGAAACATCTTTAAACGGCTACGTGAATAATGGCTGCGAGATGGAGAATATAGATTCTGCGAGCATGTGGATCGTCGGGCAGTTGCGCATCGTTTTCAATCAATGAAGTTAACGCGGCATTGAACAGCTCGCTTTTGGCGGGTTTTTTTCTGATTCCATCGCATGTTGCCATCGATAGTGGGACTGGTGCAAGCGGGTTACAAAATCGAAGAACAACGTCAACAACATCGTAAATGTGTTGAAGAATGATTTTATTGATCCCTTCAGGACTGACTTGGACTACGACAAATTGTACAACCTTGCCTCTACTCCTTACCAGACGACGTAGCAGAAAGCCTTTTGTCTGTTCAAGAGCGTGGAACATTGTTAAGAGACACATTCTTTGAGCGATTAAACTCAGAGAGTTCCGAGGAAGATCTTTATTTCAGTCATAAAACGAGTTCAATGTAAGAGTTTTACGGACGTCAGTAAGAAGCTATAAAGGTGTCTGCGAAAGGTAAATCTAAGGAAATCACTGTTCCGCGGGACATTCTTTGTCTTCTTGCTGCCAAGTCACAACAACAGAATGCTGCGATAAACATCGATAAAGCCCTGTGTTACCCGTTTGCACCAGTCCCGCTATCGATGGCAACATGCGATAGAATCAGAAGAAAAACCGCCAAAAACAAGCTGTTCAATGCCGCCTTAACTTCATTGATTGAAAACGATGCGCAACTAGTGCCCGACGATCCACATGCTCGCAGAGTCTATATTCTCGATCTCGCAGCCATTATTCGTAGCATGGTTAAGGTACCAAACACGTTTAAAGATGTTGCATTACGACTCTTCTCAGATCTTCCAAGGCAGTATAACATCGTCTACGTTGCATGTGATACGTACAAGGTTCGATCAATAAATGAGAATATGCGTGTACCTGCTGATTTTAAGACGTTTCTTGGCAACGGTGACAACAAAGAGCGACTGTTTGAGCTTATCGAAGAAGTGTGGGTTCAAAATAGGAATCAACTGGGAGAGCGTGTTATATACTTCGCTAGGGGGAACGCCTGCCTCAAGATAGCGCAAAACGGTTCTTTTCGTGTAAGGGAACTAGCAACAGACCACGAGGAGGCTGATACTAAAATTGCGTATTTGATTCAGCATGTTGCAAGGAGCAACCAATAATCTGTGTGGTATACGATCAAGTTCTGGTGATATTGATATTCCCATAATTTTACTTGGAATGGAACCAATCAGGAATGTGGAAGTCTACATCGACAACGGTTCTGGCAAGACAAGAAAGCTCCTTCACCTGAACTCGTGTAGTCTTACCAATCAGGAAAAGAAAGCATTGGCTGGACACCATGCATTTACTGGAAATGATTATGTTGCACGTTTGTTACGCAAAGGAAAGCCCTTCTGCTGGAAACAAGAGAGCAAAGATCCAGTGTTCTTGGACATTTTCAGCCGGTTGTGGACGGAGATGCATGTGTCTGACGAGATATTTGGTGCCATTGAAAAGTATGTGTGCTTCCTGTATGGAGAAAAGAAAACCGAACAAGTGAACGAGGCAAGGTCAGCTATTTTCTGGAGAAAGATGAGCAAAGAGCACAATGTTGTTGACATTTCCCTTTTGCCGCCATGTAGCAGCAGTCTACGAAAGCACACAGCCATGGCTAGAATTTGGAGAAAGGCATGGTACGCAATTATGGCATTGGAGGATCCACAGTTCCATGGTTGGCTCCCTAACTTAAAGACCGATTGGATCGTTGAAGCGTATCCTGACGACGTTCCGGAGCTACTTGTCGAGCGTGATGGGGAAGATGATGATGGATACGAGTTCGAGTTCGGAACTAGAAAATGTTAATTTTGAGACACCTCGTATATTTAATATTGTAACACTCAGATATGGATGTCCCTTCCAAATGTAGAAAAGTTATTCTCGTTAATTTGATAAGCATCACAATTTATTTCAAATTACATATTTGCATGAAAACGAGGCTATATTCAGAATATAGTCAAATACAGCCTCAGTTATATTTTTTGTAAAAAATACCTCGCCAGTTGGATTCTACATACAAAACTGGTCCAGTAGACCTGTTTTTCTGGGATTCCTAGTAATAATAACAAAATATTTAAAACTAACGATTTTACACGGAAATGAGTCTAAATTGTGCAATATCCGACTATAACTCTTAAAAGCAGCCTTGTCTGCCTGAATAACATCCAGATTCGAGTTCTTCGTCAAAAACTGGTCTAGAAAATCCTACTCCCGTAAATTACCCGCTCAGGTGATGCCTACCTCACTCACCGCCCGGACTAGTATTGTAATAGTATACGGTGCTATAGTGAACTGTGTGAGTCTAGACCGAAAGAGAGTGAGTTAAATAAAGGATGGGTAAAAGGTTTTGCGTTGTGACATTCAGTGAACTATAAACGGTGAGATATTTTAGGAAGCGTGTTCTACCACATTTTCGACACAGTGGCACCTCCGACGGGATCTAAGGATCGTAAATAGCAACTCGCGATGGAGAAACTATCGACAGAGCTTAACGCAAAACTTAAAACGCTTAATTTTCGAATCGGGAAAACCAATGAAACCCTGGAGAAGAAAGACCGATTGGCCACACAACGCCAAATAACATCATTAGAAAACATGACCGAAGCAATTACAACGCTTAAAGAAACGATAGAGGAGAAGAAGTCGCCAAAGGAGAAACAGAAGAGGTTGTAAGAGAATGGGCGAGCGAGACAGAATCAACTATCAACAAGGCAGATCAGTGTATCAAGGAGCTGACAAATCAAATCCAAATAATCGATCGCGATTTAAAACAGGTCACCGCATTTCAGGATCACAAACAGGCGATGGAACTTGAAGAAAATAAACTCCGTGTTCAACGAGAAGCCACCGAGAGAGCTCACGCTGAACAATTGGAATTCGAAAAAAAGCGGCTCGAACTACAACAACAACACGCACCATCGAAGCCAGACACGCAATCAGGCGGCAACAGTTGGGCTATAAGAATGCCAAAACTTAAAATTACCAAGTTCAATGGGACATCCCAAGACTGGCTGCGGTTCTGGGGACAATTCGAAACACAAATTCACAAGTCAACAGCACCCGCGCTCACGAAGTTTTCGTACCTGAAAGAATTGGTCAATATGAAAGTGCGCAATTTAATCGATGGACTTCCGTTCACCGAAGAAGGTTATGACAAGGCAAAGGATTTACTCATTAAACGGTACGGAAATACAAGTGAAGTGGTTGGCGCCTATGTACGCAATATTCTCGAGCTGCCTGTCGTGAGAGAAAGAGATGTGAAAAAGATTCACGAGTTTTATGAAACACTGCTGTTTAATGTCGAATCCTTACGGACATTACAAAGTCTTAACAAACTCTACGCAGCGGTGAGATTTACACTCGACAAGCTACAAGTGATAAAGAACGAGCTGGCGATGGCTAATGACAACTGGAGTGAGTGGACCTTCGTCCAGTTTTTAGAAGCGTTAGAGAAATGGACGAAAAACAATCCAATTCAAGACAACCATAGCCCGAGGAATTACATGTATAGCCACAAGGAAAAATCGCGATCATTTTTCTCCAGAGGAAATGAGTCAAATGACACCGGAAATCAGCCGATCAGGGGTTGTTTGTATTGCGCAAGTGAAGATCACAAGGCAAATAACTGTGAGAAGGTCGTCAAACCAGCTGACAGAAAGAAAATTCTCGCAGAGAAGCGCTTGTGCTTCAATTGTACTGGCGCTAAACACAGAGCAGGAAACTGCCAAAGTAAGAACACGTGTCAAATTTGGCGGGGAAAACATCATACCTCAATCTGTGACAAACATCATACCTCAATCTTTGACAAGTCTGCAAACCCTCGTGAACCAGGGATGACAGCCAATCACGTGGGAGAATCAACAGTGGTACATCCGGTAGTGGTTGTGAAGATAGATGGTCACAAATTTAGAGCTCTATTTGACAGTGGTGCTAGCCACTCCTACGCGTCCTACACCGCCATCAAATTGATTAACGCCAAACTTAAGTCAACAGGACTTAGACAAATCGCTATGTTAACTGGTGTCGTCACGCGAACGATGCAAGTCTACGAAGTCACAGTATGTTCCGTCACCGGTGAATTTAAACTCGATGTGAACATCACCAAGGTTGAAAAGAGAGAGCTGTTGAGTTTGGAAAATCCTCGCTTACCAAGAAGTTCTCAGCGAACATGCACACCTTAGAGGGGTCTACATGGATGACGACGACGAGAAGGACCAGTTGCCGGTTCACATACGTACTGGAGAACGATTACGCGTGGGCCGTCGAGGAGATCCAGTGGCCGAATTCACCAGACTTGGATGGGCCATAATGTCACCAGGAGCAGACCAAGAAGTATCACCTGAGTGTGTAGCAGTCAGCGCCACAACCGATTACGATAACCTATGTGCACTTGACGTACTTGGTCTTGTAGACGCAACCGGAGACCAGGGCGACGTATACGGAGAGTTTAAAGAGCAACTAACAAGATCTGAGGAAGGATGGTACGAGACAGCGCTACCATGGAAAGGGAGTCACCCACCTCTGCCGAGTAATCGTGAAGGAAGTGTTCGTCGTCTGAATTCTCTGCTACGTAAGCTGCGACGAACTGACATGCTTACCGAGTATGACGCTGTGATCCGCGAACAGTTAAAAGAAGGAGTGGTTGAAAGAGCGCCTAAAGAAGTCACCAAGAAAGAATTTTACATGCCTCATCGAGCAGTAGTTAAAGGGAGTGCCGAATCGACCAAGTTGAGAGTCGTCTACGACGCTTCAGCTCGTGCATACGACAACGCACCGTCACTCAACGAATGTCTATACACTGGACCTTCTTTAAATAACCAACTGTGGAGTGTCGTCACCCGAAACCGTTTTCATGCCGTCGCCGTAGCTGGCGATCTCCAGAAGGCCTTCCTACAAGTGCGCGTTCGTGAGATTGAACTTGCGTTTCCACTGGATCACAGACCCGCAGTCAACCGAGATGGAAACGCTGCGATTCACTAGAGTGGTGTTTGGTCTGGCACCGTCCCCTTTCTTGCTGAATGGGGTGATCCAACAACAACTGGAAAGTATGGAATCTCGCTATCCCAAGAGCGTCCTGGAAATCCGTAGGAGTTTTTACGTCGATGATCTCATATCTGGAGGACCGACCGTGATGGGAACTAAGCAGTTGAAGAAAGACGCGGTTGAAATATTCGACGACGCCAAGTTCGAGCTACATAAGTGGCATTCAAACGAGCCAGAACTTGAGACCGATTGTGACAATGGGGAGCCTTCGTTTGCCAAACAACAGATTGGTGTACCCTCAGCCCAGGGGGAGTGCAAACTTCTTGGCCTTAAGTGGGACAAGATCGCTGACACCTTACACGTCTCCTTTCCGAGTGAACCTGCAACGTTAACAAGACGCGGAATCCTCGCTTATCTGGCGAAGATTTATGATCCACTGGGACTTGTTTCACCAGAACTGTTAACAGGAAAGATAATCTACCGTGAAGCTTGTGAGCTGAAGACCACTTGGGACGTACCTTTACCTGACCCGTTGGCCAACCGATGGTTGAAATGGGAGCGAGAATTGCCAAAAACCGTGTCCGTCCCACGCAGTATCGCAAGCTACCAAGAGCCAATAGAGGAAGTAAAGTTGCATGCATTCGGAGATGCAAGTGCTCGCGGAGTGAGCGCGGTAGTATACGCCGTCGTAAAACAAGCCTCTGGTGTGACACAAGGTATCGTTGCAGCCAAGTCTCGTCTTGCCAAATCGGGGTTAACCATTCCACGTTTGGAACTTGTAGCAGGACATATGACGCTCAACTTATCCGTGAATGTGCGCAAGGCTTTAGAAGGCTTCAACCTAGCCGAAGATATCCAGTGTTGGCTGGACAGCACTGTAGCCCTGCATTGGCTTAACGACCAGGGTGAATACCGTCAATTCGTAGCGAATAGGGTAAGAAAGATGCAGAGTCAACCGAACACACTGTAGCGACACGTCCCTACATCCGACAATCCAGCTGACTTGGGCAGTCGTGGAGGCGGTGTGGTAGAAGCGGAACTGTGGTGGAACGGACCATCGTGGTTGGCCGACCCGCACCAATGGCCAGCAGAAATGGTGACGCAACCAAGTGAAGAGAGCAAAGCAAAGAGGAAGGTTCGACGAGAACTTTTCGCGGTTGGAGTTGAGATAAGCAATGATCTCGACATCTTTCTCGATAAGTTCGGCTTGCGTAAAGCCATGAGAGTTTTTGCACGTGTCTCGCGATTCATGCATAACTCTCGACACCCTTCCGAGCGAATCAAGGGGAGAGTCCTAACCACAGAAGAAGTAACAAGTCAAGAATTGTGGTGGGTCAAGAGAGCGCAACGACAGGGGATGGATGCGACTACATTTGACGAAGACCAGAAACAACTGAACCTGCAGTTAAGCTCCGAAGGTGTATGGGAATGCCGAGGGCGAATTCAGGGTGAGTACCCTATATACTTACCTGACTCTGTCCTGTTCACCGCAAAGCTGGTACAACGTGAGCACGTGACAACACTGCACGGCGGAATTGGTCTAACCATGGCAAAGGTACGAGAGAAGTACTGGGTACCTCGTTTACGCAAATTAGCGAAGAAGATAATTAAGAACTGTTGGGGTTGTAAAAGGTTCCAAGCAGTCGCGGCGAAATGCCCTCCTCCCGGTCAGCTACCAAGATCAAGAACCGAAGGGACCACGCCATTTGACGTCATCGGTGTCGATTTTGCTGGTCCAGTAAGGTATCTCAGTAAAGGAAAGAAGGAGAAAAAGGCCTACATCGTGTTGTACGCCTGCAGCCTGACCCGTGGTATGTTCCTAGAGCTATTGCCTAGTCTGGAGACGAAGGAATTCATCAAGAGCTTGAAGCGACTAATAGCGAGAAGGGGGAGACCGTCCATAATTTACTCGGATAACGGATCCACCTTTGTAGCAGCAGTAAGGTGGTTAAAGGAAGTTCGCAAGGATGAAGAGTTCAACGAATTTCTTTGCGACCATTCAATTTCGTGGCGATTCAATATCAGTCGAGCCCCGTGGTGGGGAGGCCAATTTGAACGCCTAATTGGTCTGATGAAGGCGGCCTTCTACAAGACTGTAGGAGGTGGAATTCTCGTGTGGGATGAGCTGACCGAAGTTCTGCTAGATATTGAGGTCACAATCAATAACCGACCGTTGAATTATCTCGAGGAAGACATCCAACTGCCAACGCTGACGCTGAACTCCCTGCTTTTCCTTAACTCCAACTACTTGCCAGAATCCGAGCCGTACCACCAAGAAGAGAAAGACCTGAGAAAAAGAGCCAAATTTCTGAAAACAACAAAGGAAGTAATGTGGAGACGATGGACGACTGAATATTTGAGAGCGTTGCGAGAACGCCACCGGTTGAAGCATTCAAGCCATGGTCACCAAATTACAGTGGGTCAGTGACATCGTGATTATCAAGTCCGCGGAGAGAAATCGGAATCATTGGCCGCTGGGGGTTGTGGAGAGTGTCATCGTTGGACGAGATCGCGTGATTCGTGCCGCTCGACTCCGAACTGGAAAACATGGTCTGGAAAGAGCAGTCCAACAGTTGTATCCGTTGGAGTTGTCGTGCGATATGCCTTTGGATGCAGTCGAGAGAGCAAAGGAACCGACACCTCTGAATCCTAAGGCGAACGAGTTTAATCCAAGACCAAGTCGTGATGCTGCAATAGCGGAAAGATTGCGTTTGCAAAATGTACTGAATGATGAACAGCTAGACTGATTTAGTAACATTGAACTAGAACAGCATTTTTTACTATTTGTTTTGTTATTTGTTAAGTTGTTGAACCAGTTTCATCATGCATATGACCCGTCTACGAGTCATATGGGGGAGTGTGTTGGAAACTGTCCGACAATAAGTAATCGGGATATGGGGACTATGATATATTATATCACGCGACGCACAATTGCCGGAAGTCTGTTATCACTCCGGCGTATTGTAATAGTATACGGTGTTATAGTGAACTGTGTGAGTCTAGACCGAAAGAGAGTGAGTTAAATAAAGGATGGGTAAAAGGTTTTGCGTTGTGACATTCAGTGAACTATAAACGGTGAGATATTTTAGGAAGCGTGTTCTACCACGTTTTCGACAATTCTTCATTATTTTAACTGTTTTTGCAAAGCAATCATAAAAAACTGGGGTAAATTTTCGATGCACAAGCACTTTTTTCTGCTAAATGTTTAAACGTTTTTCTGCTAAATTTTCCAAGAAGTGGTACAGGTTCCATATATTATGCCCCTTTTCTATCTATCGTCATCATCATCTTGCGGCATTGGCCGAGATGCTTCATACAACGTTACAGATCCGAATTGTCGATAGCAGTATACCTAGAGATCACGTCTGCATGGGTAGATTAGCTTGCGACCCTTTGGCAGTTTTCAAATGAAATGAGATACTGTAGAATATTAACTCGTCTCTGGCTTGCTAGCAGTAGCTAGTAAATGTTATTGTTGTCATGGATCTGCTCAAGTTATGGCCAAAAAAACGCGGACATAATGGCTCCCTCTTTTAGGCTAATTTATATATCGGCTGTTAAATATGGCTTCCACCGTACGAGTTAGAGTCGATCACGTAGGATAAGGTTGCCCTATTTATCCGAGCAAGAAACTCATGTTTTAAGCGTTCGACTGATCAGTTTATTTATTTGGTTTCGCCACAAATATTAAAATGTGCCGTAATTACTTTCCTGACCGGCTGAAAAACATCCAAAATTGAACAATCGCTTTGTTCTATTGATATCTCGGGAAATATCCACAACTGTTGCGAAATCTATACCTTTTCTGAAAGCCCAATAAACCGGCTGTTACCAATGCTTTTGAATTTTCCGAACAAGACACATTATGTTAATATAAATTAGCATTAATTATCATAAATCAGGTTGAAAAACTTCCATTTTTCTAGAAAAGGCCATCTTGCACGCCCGCGTAGCATCATGAAAATTCAAAATGCCACCAATCGCACAGTTGTTTATGAAATCAAATGTGAGTGGATCTCGTGTGCCTGGGGCTTGTCGAATTTCAATTTTTAATCTTGCGTTACAGCGTGCGTATTTTTCGATTGACGACTTCGTGTGTCTTCTATGACCTCTTTTGACTGGGCCGGACAGGAAAGAGTTAATAAAGTTATATACTAAGGTACCGCAACAGCGATCGCCAATTACTGCGGTCCCGAAGTAAGTATAGAAGCAGGTAAAATTAGGTCGAATTAATTAATATTTTATAAGTTATCCAGCCAATGGGTATCTTATAAAGTAAAATGAACTCCACGCGCGAAGCGGAACCACATGTCCTGTGAGTTCTCGTGCGGAACTAATTTCATTAAGATCTCGAAAAGCAAAGGAAATTCCGCTCAGCGCGCAAAATTCCACTTAAAGGGACACTCCGGCCAAAATACAAATGTAGTTCATATGAAAGATCTTACTGACTTTAGTTGATTTCCAAAGTTTCAGCATTCCTATCAATTTAGTTAAGAAGATATGGCTAGTTGAAGTTGGAGAGTTTGTCCAATTTCGACGCCATTTTGTTTCTCAAATATGACGTCACTGAGTGATGCTATCTTGTATTATGCCTAAGAAGCTCCTCTACTTTCCTGCAATGAGGAACTAACTAGTTTATTTCGACTAATTTTCGTCCAAACAGTATTCACAACAGCTATCACTATGTGATTGCCATCAAAACAACTCCACTGCCGATAAAGAATCACTCAATGACGTCATATTCGCAAAACCAATATGGCGTCAAACTCCTCAAATTTTCAAGTTCAACTAGCCATATCTTCTTAACTAAATTGATAGGAATGCTGAAACTTTGGAAATAAACTAAAGTCAGTAAGATCTTTCATATGAACTGCATTTGTATTTTGGCCGGAGTGTCCCTTTAAATTGTTAGTTACAGCAACAGATCGCACTCGTGAGACTATGCGCTGTGTTGCATCTGGTGCAGCATCTGTATTTTAATGTCCTTGGTTCTTCTGGGTCGTACAGCTGGTCTACTGCTGTTTGGTAGTAGTAAAGTTGGAGCTGGCTCTAGAACTTTTCAAGCGTGAGACTCTCCCAACGCATTTCGCACGGTAGAGTGTTCCATCTTGTACACGTTCTTGTAAAAAAAGAGCGTTCGAAGGTGACTGTTCTATATTTGTTCTATAAGTGTTGCAAATTTGGGTTCGCGTTATTTCTTGTTGTTCTGGGTGGCATATATTGAGTTGGTAGGATGTAAGGAATAATTTCGATCAGATTCACAGCAATTTGTAGAAGAAGGTTAAGTCGAGATATTCCTGCATGCCAGTAGGATATTGGAAGCAATTTTAGAGAAATTAGTCGTTGTTTGTAAGATAAGATAAAAGCTTTATTTATACAGGGAACACACATCAGCTGAAGCTGTTCTCCCTGGTGCCCCTGATATCAATAGCTAGTACATTACATAATAAAATACAAATTATATAAATTATAAATAGGCTAATTACAATATCAGAATAATGATTATAATAAAACTATATACTAAAAATCTAGTTCAATCAATAGTATCACTCTTAGATGGACGGGAAGCCCAACTGATAGGGATTGCTAGGGGCTGCACCGTTTACTGGTGTCGTCCGAGAAAACAGTGAATCCGGGTCTCCCAGCTCATGGACATCTGTGTTAACCACTAGACCACAACAGTTGGACTAACAGTGGACTACGTATGGGGTCGTTCGGCTAAAGCGAATATTCTGATATTCTAATAAGTGTGTTGCTTGCAATAGGACGCCCAAGCTTGTACTTGACGGATTTCGAAGTCGTTCCCGAGTCCATGAACCCAGGTATTTAAAATCTTCAACATGCTTGAGGGTAGTTCGTGAGATGAACTCAGTTTTTGGAAGCGGCATATAGAACTACGTATAGACAGCCGCTTCTTCGGGGAAAACGGAAGTAAGGCTTCTGCTAAGTTGGATGGAATTACGAGATCATCCGCTAAATCAAGATCTGTGATGTATTTTGCCAGGTGTCTGCAGCTGGTTCTTAGCTTGGTTTTATCAGAAGGCCGTTGTTGTTGTTTAGATCACGGGAAATGCTCAGCATGTAATCCAGAATGGTAATGAAAAGAAATGGAGCCATGAAGTGTGCGATTTACGTTTAGTGTTTGTATATAAGACTTTGATGGCTTTTATTATTTTGGCATGCGATTCCGTAGACGGTTGATATATAGAGTCGAACGCCTTGTTGAAATCGAATTACAACTTAGTTTGTGTTTCTCAACTCTTCGATGGTTCTGCGAAGTCCGAATTTTGATTTCTGCGAACGATAGGATCTAAGGCAGGAGTAAAATTAGTTTGTTTAATATCATTCTGTTGTATATTTTCTCTGTTGTTGCTGTTAGAGAAATCCCTTGGTAGTTTCCATGTAGTTCGATCGATCTAAAAGATAGGGATGAACGTTTCCACCCTTCCAGATCATTGGAGGTACGTTGTCAGGACTATCTTAAGTTCCTCGATTGTAAGACGGGTGATTGTGACGTGAGATATTAGACAATCTGGGCCTTGGATAGGTTTGTCTAAACAACAGGAGACACTCCAAGAAGTTTCTTGAAATGGTTCAACCAGCCTTCCTTGCGTTTTTAGAGGATGCTCCCTTTATTGTAACTGATGGTTTTTCCTTTCCTCCTAATTAAGTTGATATTATTTTATGCTTCAGTACGCCATACAGGCCCAAACTCGATATACAGCGGGTGTTTATTTTCCATTTTCATCAATGAAGTGCAAGGAATAAAGGAAAAATCTTTGAGCCGTCGAACAAACTCTAAAATGGCGGCGTCCAGGGGCATAAAATTCGAGAAAAAGATACCGTAAACTATTAACATTTCTAAACATTATACTTAGTTGCATTTTATTTAAAAATAATCTAATTTTTGACTATATCCAACTTTCTTTACTATATATATATATATATATATATATATATATATATATATATATATTATATATATATATATATATATATATATATATATATATATATATATATATATATATAATATATATATATATATATATATATATATATATATATATATATATATATATATATATATATATATATATATATATATATATATAGTCAAATACGCATATGGAAAAAGTGACTGCCCCAACCGGGAATCGAACCCTGGTCTCCGAATCAACGTTTCGGCGCTCTGACCTTTGAGCTAATGAGACACAGTCAGAACAGTCAGTGATTTCTCCATATACGTAATCTCCATATATTAAATCCTCTCTCATATCAATTATTATTCTTAAAGCCCTCTGTATACAAGAAGTCGTGTATCGCTTCGCTACTTTGGGAAGTGCGCTCGAGAGGCCTTGCACCACGCTATGGTTAGATGCGATGTCTGCCTGTTGGTGTTTAAGTGAAAGCGGCGAATTAATACGTATATGGAGAAATCACTGACTGTTCTGACCGTGTCTCATTAGCTCAAAGGTCAGAGCGCCGAAACGTTGATTCGGAGACCAGGGTTCGATTCCCGGTTGGGGCAGTCACTTTTTCCATATACGTATTTGACTATATTTAAATCCTCTCTCATATCAATTAATATATATATATATATATATATATATATATAATATATATATATATATATATATATATATATATATATATATATATATATATATATATATATATATATAACTACAGACGGTACCGTTTCGGCCTCATCAGTGTAGTGCTGATGAGCAGGATGAAGATGACTGCTATTTACAGTCACCCTTGATGCACACAAAATGTGGGACATCAAGAACCATGCCAGAGCGCTCAAACTGCAAGCAGTGAGCGTGCGCACAATGCGTAAGCGACAATAGTTCATCCTGTAGAGCGCTCAATATGACCTAAAGGTCATAGAGCGTATCTATATATATATATATATAAAGAAAGAAAAAAAAGTTGGATGTGAATATATAACACAGTGTTGTACTATAGATAAAATATCATTGTTATTCTTATCTGATTTTTTACAGTGTGTCAATTTTAGAAACTAGCCTTTCGAATGAATCTGACAAGAATGCGAAGGCCATACGACTTGCCATGCAAAACGACACATCGGCGTTGGATGGCGATACCGTCGACTATTACGAGAATTTTAATGTCCGTTTGAAACGGAGCCGGGCGTCAGTGAAGAAACCTAATCCTGTAAAGTTGGCAGATGTAGTGAGGAACATTTTATTGTCTCCTAAACCACATTTTCGTTACCAAATTAATCGTGTATGCAAAGAAGCTGTTCAGAGTAAACTAACCGATAAAAGTGGTGATACATTTATAGAAGAAACAGCTCAGAAGTATCTAGAATGAATTTCAATATGAAGCGTAAAACACGCGGCGGTAATGATTATAATAATGTAAATGTGCTTTTACATAAATACCAGAAGTGCATAATTTTCCGCGCTTGACGTGTGACGTATGTTTTGAATTGACTAAAGAAATGTAAATCTATGTTGATATACTGTATAATATAAACACGCGGGATGTTGTGAGACTTAAAAAAGCGTAACAAAAACACGAGCCATAAACGAGTGTATTTAGCTTTACGAGAGTTTCGCGACATCCCCAAGTGGTTCATGATTGAGTCAGTTTTCTTTGATATGCCGCGGTGATTTTTTCACTTATCGCGCTAATTTGCATAACAGGTGGCGGCAGATGTTACGACCACAAAGTGTTGGGATTTTTTAGCCTCCTCCGCAGGCAACTCTGTGGCTTTTTTTTCCGAGTCAAATAGCTTCCTTCCAAGTCTGCATTTTGGCCGAGCCAGAGAAATTAACAAGAGTATGGGGATTAACAAGGCTAGGGTTTTTGAAGCGCTGCAAAAAACACTCATTGTTAAAGCGATTGAGTCGGCTTTCCGGACAATTATCAATTCGAGAGACAGTTATACACTGTTTTTATTAAAGCGTTTTCTCATTTCGTGTAGGAAATATGGGATAAAATAGGTAGGAGGTACTATTACAACCTTTAGAAAACGCTTTAATAATCATAAAAGCAGTGTTACGAAATATAGAAGGAGACAAAGGGACATGCCGGGGCAGCATTTACATACGCATTTTCACGAGGAAGGTCATAGTGGAATACAATAGAAGATGTCATTATAAAAGTGATTCAGTGATAAGACTAATATTAATGAACCAACACGTAGAGAAGGATTTTGGACTTATACGCGTGACACGTTTGTGCCAAAGAGACTAAATCTTAGGGATTTTTTGTAATCAACTTAATTTGAATTATTTTTAATTAGTTTCTCGTAACCCAAAGCCTGCGTTCCTTTTGGCCTGCGCCAAGAAACGGAGGCTCTAGGGAACTCCGATGAAAAAGTCCCCAAAATTGGGTATTTCGTTTCCAGAGCCCTCGCAACTTCCGAAACACTAAATAAAGGAAGTTTATACTTTCGATTTCGAAGACGGATAAAATAAAGCGTTGCACGTTCTTGAGAGAGAGAATGTGATGTTGAAGGAGGAGCAGTACGAAGCGTTGAAGGCTATTGTTGCTGACAATAGGGACTGCCTTGTCATTTTGCTGACAGGGTTTGGTAAATCTTTGATTTAGCAATTTGTACCAGCATACACATATTTCATTTCATGTCTTCCCTCGACCCTTT
>JAYKKM010000379.1:1010000-1075000 GCA_035772405.1 Chrysogorgia sp. JL179-B06
TAACCTCATATTCGATATTACTTATATATATAGATTCTACATGAAGTGAATAGTTGAATAACAAAATGTTTTAGCGATTGAGGTATACCAGGCGGGAACCGTAATTTGAATATAAAAATCAAAGCCCAGCAAATTACTTTTCGGCACAGCATTTCAGTCGAACATTTTATTATAGCTACCGTTTCGTTGTATATCACAACATCATCAGAGCAGATTAACAAATACATGGTAAGTTCCTTATATATATATATATATATATATATATATATATATATATATATATATATATATATATATATATATATATATATATATATGGATACATATTCAAATATAAAGTAAGTATAAGGCTGACATTAACGGTCAAATAGATAAACAGTCAACTAGATAACGGTAAAGATTACAAACGGTAAAAATTTAAAGTTTAAAATTTGAAGATCAAAACAATTATTGTATTATAATAAAATGTTCGACTGAAATGCTGTGCCTAAAAGTTTTTGCTGGGCTTTGATTTTTATAACAAAATGTGTTATTATTTGAGCTTTGCGTTGGTGTTCTAGAAAGGTTTTTTGTCCAAAATGCTGATTAAGTCATGACGTCAAATCGAAAACTTGGCTTTCTTTTCTCCATTCCGTGTGATAGATTGGTTGAGAATTTGAGTGAAAACTAGTTGATAAAATCTCTATAGTTTTAGTATAGCGTTCAAATGTATCATCAACATTTTAAAGTACCTTTCCGGGTTTGGGGATTTTACATATTTGTGATCTTTGGATTAATCTCTTGAGAAGAAATGTAAAATATCTTCTAAAAACCTCTAGAGCCAGGATAGCGCGAAGGCGAGGGATCGATTTATCACAATATATAACATGATATAGGGCCTGCAAATCTCGTACCCATGATTGGCTACGATCAACCGGTAATTTCCGAGTTCGCCTTTTAGGTGATCCGTTTAAATCGGCCAATATTCGCTGGGCGAGATCTCGCTTCACATTCGTTTCCCTATTGAAATTTCTTTGTGTTCATATGACGATATCTTGTCAGCGTCTGCCGAGATCTCGGCAAGCGGAATTAAATTATCACATGCAGGGATCAGTTTGTCCCGCCTACCAAAATAACAATTATTTAGGTGCCGCATGTACTTTGCCGATTTCATCCCAGTTGGCGGGATGAAACTATAGTACCATTTACTCGACTAAAATTCATTCCCATTTACGTCTCAGATCTTCTAACGCAGAACTAGACTTTTATCAATAAGAAGGAACTTAGGAGTACTGTGAAAATAGTCATATACTGTAGTTATAACACTAAACACACATTAGATGTGTGAAGTCGATCGTCGAAATTGTTGTAGTCTTGACTCCTAGGTTCAAACCATTTACTTTTTACTAAACACACAGGCAGAAATAAAAATCACATGCAGCCAAACAACATTTACCTTGTGGCTTGGTGTTATCGTCGCAGAACACATAATCATTGCCAGAGCAAGGAATTATAAGAAGAGAAAGAAAGATTGCAATATATTTGAACATCGCCCATGAATTCATATTGCTTCAGAAGGTAGTTCTTTGATTACCTAAAATGTAATATCAGTGAGATATGATAAAAATATATTCTTTTTCCTGAAACCTTCCAATATCGATATACAGAGTGTTATGGGAAAAGGTGATCTTAAAATTTAGTATAGGCTAGACTTTCTGACGAATGTGATGAAAATGACGCTTGACTTTGATTAGAGGCTTTCGCTCGAAAGTTACCCAATTTCTTTACTTGGCGGTTATGAATTTGGAACGACGAAAATGAAAATGAGATATACTCCAATAGCCTGCATCAAAATTTGGAATCCATATGCCCTTATAACGTAAAAATACCTTTGTGTTATTTGAAAACAACTTTGTGAGACCCTGACATGAGAAGTCTATTCACGATAATTCTAACCAATTGTCGATATAATATAGAATAGTTGTATAGATTTGAAAACTACTCCGATGTCTGCAAGTCTCGATATATTCCATGCAAGTGCAGGTTTGACTTCCATCACAATACAGAAACTCGGAAAACTCTGATACATGATATAGAGTAAGAAAATACCATACTTACGAATATACTTGCCTGCAGCTGAAGAAACTCCTTGCCTAGCTATACCAAAATATTTGAGAATTGCGTATACAATAGTGCTTGGTTCTTGTGAATCGTGTTCTTATATAGTTCCTCAAAGTCAACATGTCACTTCCAAAATTGGTGACATACAGTGTGATGACGACGTGTTCGCCCACGATTGGAAACTTTTTGGCTTAGGTCAGCCACTTTCAATTTCGTTAATGGCTTCACTAATAATGATACAAAGGAATAAAATTGTAAAAATATTATATAAAATTTACAAACACAATAGAATATATAATGTTTCAGCGTTAGAAGTAAACGTATGGTGGCTTTTTACTTTTTCAGTAGTTCTTTCTTTAACGTGGATAGTGCGAGGGCGTTAGAACTTCCTATCACAAGATTGATTTACTTGGAATTTCAAAAAATGCTGGAAAAATCGATTAAGGTGAGCCGGACATGTATTTGGTGTTAGGTATATGGTGACTGGTGAGAATATTTTTCTTTGTAAAATATATAGTCAGAAGCCCTTTTTATTTCGGAACTTCGATATGAAATAAAAATACAGAATTAAATAAAAAAAATGAAATAAAAATACAGAATTTTGAAAATGTTGCCTGGGAGAGTATTGATTAATTAATCCGGGCGGAACACGATTGAACTTGGTTGTCCTTGGCGCGTGATTATTGTTTGCTTTACATCATGGACACAAATTAGTGATTATGTATAACCATGCAGCAACATATTTGTTTCAGTCACTTTGTATATCGATGACTGCATAAACGGTTCAACATCATTTGCTGCTCTGTTTCCTATCAAGGCCCATCCAACATTTATTTCATATTTATAACACTCAGTTTTCTCATATTGAAATGCTGCAATATACATTTGCATACTATACAAGTATATAATTGAAATATCCAGCATGCTCTCGATTACCCACATGAAGATGATTTGAGGATTTGAGCCAGACAATCGTACATGTATCGTCTGTATACTCGTATTTAGTATTTCAATGGCTTGCGTGCATGCATGTTCGCTTCACCAAAGTGAAAGTACGCATATCAAGTACATTTGATTATGATTCACTTTCTTTTATATTCAACTTTTAAGAATATTAAAAGTGAAACATTTATAAATTTATATATATATAGAGAGAGAGAGAGCTGAGACGAATGGGATCTAATAATGCCGACCTACTTGCAGCGAGTTGCGAACAAGTTCATGTGATGACTGGATAAAATGTAGACTTGCTCCAAGTCTGCCTCTTGGTGTTTCGAGACAGGTTTGTTTCGAGACGGGTTTATTTGAGACGGGTTGGTTTAGAGACGGGTTTATGTTTTGGTTTCAACAACAAATTGTTGTATGCGGCGGGCGAGAGAAAACGGGCGAGCGAGCGATTTAAAAATGTTAAAATCTCCCGCAATGTGTCCAGATTGGCTAGGTTACAGTAAAAATAGTGGCACGTTAAATATACTTTATTTGATTTGATTTTGTCTTGTCAAACAGTGGCTTCTTTTCGCGATGACGATCTATCTATTTTTTAGTTTTACTAGAACTAGTGGGATTTATATTCTAAATACATAATATTTCATCAGAATTCTGGCTATATACTGTAGCATGTGAATTTTGCCGATACGCAATATTTGTATAGTTCGAATGACTGCAGGAGATCTCTATAATTTATGTCATTTTAATTTTTCTTTTGAGGTTAGATAAAGATAATATATATATATATATATATATATATATATATATGCATACGTTAACACCCCACCAAAGGCGTAACCTCTCGAAAGCCGTAATTAACAATGAATGACCCACTCGAGTTAAGTGGGATGTTATCTCCTCCCACTCGAATGAATATTTTAAATATTATTCTGTTTCTCAACCCCAAAATTAAGAGGAAACGGAAACGCGTGTGAAACGAAACAAAGCTTTTTTTTGCGAGCATTTTCGATGAACTACAACGATCCTCATGTGTAGGTAAATAATACAACATGATTTGCTGGAATGTGTCTGATTTACAAGGCGATCCTATATTTTTAAATCAATTTAAAAAAGGCATTAATAATTCACGAAGAAATATTAATATTTAATCAGTGTTTGTATATTTGATACAACATCGGTATTCGTCCTGATTTACATGAACGTTTCGTTTGATTTTCTCTGTAAAAAATAGCTTGTGTCTTTATGTTAGTCGATAGATATGAACATTCATGTGTATTCGTTAGCTAAGTAATTTGAAATATGAGTCTCTTTTGTATATACAAAAGAGACTTTAAGGGTGTTCAGTGACATATTTAGATTCGAAGACCTTATATCCGTTGCTAAGGAAGCTTAGAATTAACAAAAATTGCCATAGAATAGTCCCCATCAAGACAGTGTGTATGTGGTTCATGTGGGCAAAGTTCTTTCGTTTAGCAATGTCATATATCATGACGTCACCATGATGTTATCGAAATATGAAAAATCCTTTATAAAACAACATTTTGAAAAAGTGTGTTCTGATGGGCTAGAAGCTTGTTTCTATAACTGTGTAGAACACGGAAATTTTCTCGCAATTTTTGAAATCAAACGAAAGGTTGCTGAAACGGTTTTAAAAAGTTTAAAAATGTGAAATTTTGATCTTTTAAGACATCATTCATGTATTTCTTGTCGTCCAATTGTTTTTGCTCGCACAATTTAGTCGCATTAACAGCCGAGAGTGATGTTTGCGTAAGTAAGGAGAATTTACATTTTCATGATTTTAACAAATGAACCTTACCTATTTTCGAAATGTAATTTTATAAAAGAAATAGAAAACATTTTCCGTATTTCCATACGTTATAGAAACATGCGTGGAAGTTTGGGAGACGAAATCGCGTGGAAACGCTCGCCCATTCTGACTCGTATTCCCACTACGATTTGTCGTTCTCCCAAACTTCCACTCATGTTTCAGTATAACTGTATGGAAACACGGAAAATGTTTTCTATTTCTTAATAATATCCGACAAATTTTCTCGAATACATTTTTTAAGAAAAATTAAAAATTCGTGAAATTCGAGTCTGCACGGGTTATCTTCACAAAAGTACGGATTTTAAGAATTTTTAAAAAAGTAGCCTGCATATTTTAAGGTCAATAAACACATAACTGTTTCAATTTATCAATAAATCCATGCTTACTTTTTTGAAGGAATTAATTTAGGTTTACACGACACTAAAAATGTTAGTAGCATAATGTCAAAAATGACGAAAAAGAATTTTTGTGTTTCTCGATGACGTTATCAAATTACGTCACCGGACGAAATAATATAATAGTTTGCCTACAAGTTCCACACATAAAAGATCTTGCTTATATCTTCAATTTATTGTCGACTC
Source organism: Chrysogorgia sp. JL179-B06 (assembly GCA_035772405.1). Taxonomy (NCBI): domain Eukaryota; kingdom Metazoa; phylum Cnidaria; class Anthozoa; order Scleralcyonacea; family Chrysogorgiidae; genus Chrysogorgia; species Chrysogorgia sp. JL179-B06. The sequence goes on from JAYKKM010000379.1 coordinate 1,015,458, forward strand.
ACGAAATATATTTGGCGCTAAATGACCTGTCCTTAGCAACCGGTTGACTAGCAGCGGAACACGACCGACCACCCTTAATCCTATCTAGACTGGGGGCGGAATCTGCCCGCGCTAAATTTAAATGCAGATATCTCAATAATGGTTACAGCTATGACTCTAACATTTCACAACTTTTCCTAGAAACACATTGTAAGTATGGGCAGAAAAAAATGGTGACAAAATATTGGGTAAAAAAAAGTTACAGAGTATTCCGGAACACCTACTAACAACAGTGAATTTTTATTAAAAAAATTCATTATAATAAAGAAACAATAAAAATAAGAACATTCTATTAAGATAAATTTATTTATTGATATAATAACTTATGTTCGTTAACAGAATAGCAAGAAAAACCTGTTAAATAAGCAAAGTACAGTATGTATTTTATTCAATCTTCTCTCCTCGTGATCGTCCCTTCCCGACTCCCCTTGCGTGCTTCTTGCCTACATTATCTATCACATAATACAACATCTCCTTCCTGTAACAAAATAAGAACAATAAGTCATAATGTTCCTGTCTAGTGTCTGTGCTCTTTTTCTCTAGAATATCCTTTTGTCTACACTTCAACAGAATAAGTCAATTTTCTAAAGATTTGAGAATTTATACATTTGTCAAATGTATAAATTCTCAAATCTTTAGAAAAACTTAACAGTACAAATCATAGGCACAACTTTTATTCCCCCATGAATAGTTTAGGTGGTTTGACCACACGTCCTGATCTGGTGGTATTTCCAGTATTAAGTTCTGCTGGGCATAATCGATTCTTTGTTGACTCTTTCTACAGCGTCACCATTGGAAGCACCAGACGAATAGGTAGTCAGAAATTTTCTGTTCCTTCGAATCATTCCTTTTGGTGTTGTGGCCATATAGGACCTTGGTGTCACTGCTGTTTCCGTGATCGTTGCTGGGACTTTTAGATCCTTCACCCACACTGCTGATCCCACTGGTATCTCCAGTATTTCTTACACCCCATGATTAGAATCAAAGTAATACTTCTGCTTTCGCTTCCTGACTTCCTCTTCCTCTCTAAACTTATACAGGTCGGGTCACTTAGGCTTGAGCTCAGATTCTGCAACTGGAAGTCGAGATCTTATCTTCCGGCCAAATAACAATTCTGCAGGACTGGTTGGCCAGAGATGTTGAACGGTACGATAGCAGTGCTTTCGCAGGATCTTCTGACTTTTTCAGAAGATTCTTGGTCGTCTGGACAGCTCTTTCTACCTGTCCATTTGACTGGGTGTAGACTGGGCTTCTGGTCACACTCTCGAATCCCCAATTAATCTTTAGCAAACTTTAGAAACTCTCCTGAGTTGAACTGCGGACCATTATCCGATCTGACAATTTGTGGAACTCCATGTTTAGCAAAGATTGAATTTAGCACTCGGGTAGTCTCCTGTGATGGCTGAAGAAGGGCTACTTCAATGTACCGACTGAAGTAATCCACCGCTATCAAGTATGTACGACCTTTGAGATGATATAATTAGTCAGTTCCCACAATCTGCCACGGTTGCTCTGGACCAACTGATGGTATGAGGGGTTCTGACCTGACTTGTCTGTGCTCTGCACACTTTCGACATCCATGGACCATATCTTCAATTTGTTGGCTTAGGCCCGGCCACCATAGGGATGCCTTGGCAGGAGCACGGCATTTCGTTATCGCTTGATGTCCTTCATGAATTCGCTCCAAAATCTCCAACCTCATATATGATGGTATGATAAGTCTAGAACCCTTCATTAGAAGACCTTTCACAATGGTAATATCTCCTCTCCTCTCTCCATCCAGTATGCTTTCAGCACCCCTGGCAAGTTTCTCTTGTCTGGCCAGCTTTCTCTACAGTAAACCATGAGTTGTTTGCACACGTCGTCTTCTCTTTGGCGCTCAGCTCTTATCTCATCTGGTCGCTTGTCGCCAGCTGGCAGCTCACCAATCCCACTGTTAACGTACAGGTCAATTTCTTCTTCCTGTAAGCCACTATTCTTTGCATGTGGGACTGGCGCTCGTGACAATGCATCTGCTACTACCAGTATCTTACCTATATAATTATGTATTTTACATGAGTACATACTATAAAACTACAAAATAAAAACTGGCGTGTTTGCGATCTGTTTGGCGTACTTTGAATGTCCCTATGCCACTTGCTACAGGGTTCAGCATTTTAGTATTCTAGTTTCTACGAATTAAAGGCTTTCGATTTTCGAAATCTTGACTTTCAGACAATATTGTTCAGATGAAGGTTTTAACTATTTGTAGTATAATGAAGCTTTCGTTCCTTAAAGGGCTCCCGAATGGGGCCCACTGGGCCCGGTGTGCTAATCCGCCGGCCTGCATGAGCTGAACCTAATGCAAATAAATAATATTGGCATTTACATTCGATAACTTGTAAAGGAAATCAATGGGAAGGATATTTTGCGCGTGTGGAGATTTTCTAAGACCCAACCGAGACTAATTGCGAAAAATGCAATTCCAAGGCCGTCGGTGAGAATTGAACTCACGCCTCCGCGAATCTCGTGCGGCGTTCTGACAACTGAACTACGTGGGTAGTTACTGGTAGGCCTTTCTCGATTGTGCTAGCACATTTTTTGGCATAATTTGGGAAAACGAGCATATTTTTGGCACATTTTAAGGAAAAAGCACTGCTAGTATAATCTGCATATTTATATAACTTTCAGAGCAAAATACTGAAGCCATGACAAGTTGTAATCATTATACTGGTTCTTTAATGCTTTGTTCAATCTATTTCCATAGCGGTAGTAGTTCAGGCACTCCAGGGCAGGCCAAAAAACGTAAAAAAACGCCAAAACCAGGGATAAGCACCGGAAGTACACTTAATATCGGACCCAGTCCCCAACTCCACGCTCTCATCAAAAAAACAAAATGGCGTCATCCACGCTAAGTTGTTAGGAGAACGAACTGCAATGCTAATCAGAACATTGAGCATTTTGAGGACAATGAATGAGTCATAAGTATACTTTATGTTGTGTTAAGTTAAGTTAAGAACAGTTTAGGACAAAGAAGTGATCATTTAAAAGTTAGAAACTTGCTAAATTTTGACCTTTCTAGTGTATTTTGTGAATAGCATAATTTAATAAAAACTAGCATAATTTTTGTAAACCAGCATAATTCGAGCATAATTTAGACAAAAAAAGAGCACTGCAGCTAGTAGCATAATGTGCCAGTTTTACTGGCACAATCGAGAACAGCCTAGTTACTGGAGCGAGAGACTCATGCACGGAATACAAGATCTCTGACGCCTGAATAAAGGTCTAGTGATTTCCACGAGAGGTTTGCACTAATGAGAGAAATATGTTAAAGCAATGATTAAAGTCGATGACAGCAGACAGAAAATAATTTGTTTAAAGGGGAACTGTAGTCCAAAAACAAGTTGTGTTCGTTACGAATTTATACGTATTTATTGCTGTAAGAACTTGTCTAGGTTGAAATCGATAACCTTAATCACACATAATCACTCTTCTGTTGTATGTTCGTCTAGGTTCTCGCCTGAGGAACTATAAGAACTTGAACTAGAATAATCTTCGTCAGATGAACGCTAAATAACGAAACTCTTTGTGATCGCCTACAAAACAAAACGAAAAAGCACTCAGTGACGTCAAAATTCGAAGACCGCTGACAATCCGCGTCTGCTTGAGAAAGTCTTTGACTCGCTATTTCTCGTTAACTAAAGGGAACTACGCTATAATATTTCAGGGTTAAACTATTTAAGGTAAGATGTTTCATATGAACGCAACTTGTTTTTGGACTAGATTTCCCATTTAAGTGGTGGTTTTAAATCTCCGGCTTCAGTGCTCCCAGTAAAATGTTCATGACTCTCACGTCTGCCGGTTGGACGAGAATATAGTCTGATAAAACGGTAAATCAAGTGGTTCAACTCGTTGACTCTCATGAAACTTTCAAGACTCAGTCAACAGCATGGATAAGCGAGTTAAAACTCTCACTGACTTTCATCGACGTTTACACCGCGGTTCAAGGCTTGGGGCCCGGCTAGCTATAACGAAGAACTCTCACTGTTCAACTCTCATCGTCGTTTGGCCACTTTCTAGGAATACTATTTTATGGCCCAATCACGCGACGAAAAGCGCGAGTAATAGTAGTCTCTTTCCAAACTCGGACATTTAAATGAAGGATCAGCTAAAATTCAAACTTTTATACACAAGATACAATCGTTACGTCAACTATAATTAGCATGGTATCTTGTTTTGTATAGTGTTAGCATGGTATTAGCATTAGCATAGTATATGATGAGATGACGATGAGATGAGTAACAATAGTCTCTTCCCAAACTCGGACATTTTAATGAAGGATCAGCTAAAATGTAATCTTTTATACATAATATACAATCGTTACGTCAACTATAATTAGCATGGTATCTTGTTTTGCATAATCTCAGGAATCCTCAGGAACCCAAAGGGAAGCTTCGTGCAATGTGCGAACCGGCAACCTGTATCCGAATTCGAGGGGGGCCTACGATTTAACATCCTTATCCGAGAAGACGTACGGTGGATCCGCCGAATAAAAAATACGGTGAAAACGTCAAAGCAGACACGTTTTACGTCCGTAGATAAAGGCCGATTTCGCATGGTATCTTTAATTTAAAAATTGCAAGCTTATCAGTTTTTTTTATCGAAGAACCACTTAGGGAGTGGTCATAAAGTTAGTATTCTGAGTGGGTGTGGAAATTTTTCCTTGTCATGTTATGGGGAATAAAATATTTTAGTGAGATATTGAGGGGGTACGAAATTTTATTTTAGAATATATTTATTCTATAAAAAACCACAAAATTAAAATAATATTGTAACAGTAATTAGTGCAGACTATTCAGTCCTGCTCGTCGAACAGCTGTGTGGCAAATGCATTTCTTTATCTTGGCATGAATTGGAAAATATTGAAACAATACTCCTGGATATATCCCTTTCCCTTCTACTTTTCTTAGCCTTTGAGTTACTGTCTTTCAATCACTTTATATTTTTTAGAAAATTTTGATTTTCAAAATTCAAATTATAAAAAATTGATTTCACAATTTGTTTCTTAAATAGGAGGGGTATGAAATTTCTTTCGAACGTTTGAATGGGTGACAAAAAATGTTGTTGAATATATGAGAATCATATCAGAATCATAGATTCCCTTCCGCCCTGTGTTTGTAGAAACTGTACGAGCAGTCCCAATATATATGCACTTGCTGTAGTGAGTGTGGGAGAGCTTAGACAGACGATACATGGACGATCGTCAAGCTCACCCCTCGCCCGGCCGAAGGACTGAGGGCGAGGGTGCTAATATCGACCGGCGTTTAGTCTCTTATCACGAGATGCTAGCGGTCCTGATCTCGGATCGAGTTTATTTATATATATATATGCATCAACGGCCGTCCGCGCGACATCGGAAAATTTGGTCCTGGTAACTAGATACTCAGATTTGAAAATAGTTTTTGGAGGAAATAGAAATCCGAGTCCCTGTATGTATTTTGACTCGCTAATTCCAAATCTGTTTTCAGAATTGAAAACGGTTATATATTGATCGAGATATTCAAAATAACATACGACGAAGTGAGTATAGTCGACTAATTTCTAAGTATATAAACCATTTTTACGCAGGGTAGTCACGTTCTCGTAATATAGTAGACACATATGTTATGTATTTTGACTCGCTAATTCCAAATCTGTTTTCAGAATTGAAAACGGTTAAATATTCATCGAGATAACGTTCAAAATAATATACGACGAAGTGACCAGCTTATAGTCGACTAATTTCTAAGTACATAAACCGTTTTTACGAAGGGTACTCACGTTCTCGTAATATAGTAAACACGTATGTTTTGTATGTTGACTTTGTATGTTTTCATGAGTTTAAATCGGTTAAATATTGGCCGAGATAACGTTCAAACATTTAGAAAAGGCGGGCGAGGGGATTATTGCGGATTCGTATTTCTAGTATATATATATATATACCAGAGATTTACCGGGCGGAAATCTTAATCGTAAAATGAATATTAGAGCCCAGCTCAAAATTCGAATGTGGAGAGCCATCTCGTAACAAACATATATATATATAATATATATATATATATATATATATATATATATATATATATATATACAGTATATATATATATATATATATATATATATATTGGATTGGGCGGAGAGTCTCTCTCAATGAGACGTTTACTGTTAGCATTATGCATTGCTCACTGCTCGCAGTTTGAGCACTCTGGTGACTCCACAATGCAATCCAACAATGTGTAGCCGTACATAGTGGGTCCCAAGTCCACAGTTACCATAAAGCCATATGGTGATAGCCGGTAGGGCACATTGTATACTTTCGTATATTACGCTCACCGCTCATGTGGTTTGAGCACTCTCATGGATTGGGCGGAGAGTCTCTCTCAATGAGACGTTTACTGTTAGCATTATGCATTGCTCACTGCTCGCAGTTTGAGCACTCTGGTGACTCCACAATGCAATCCAACAATGTGTAGCCGTACATAGTGGGTCCCAAGTCCACAGTTACCATAAAGCCATATGGTGATAGCCGGTAGGGCACATTGTATACTTTCGTATATTACGCTCACCGCTCATGTGGTTTGAGCACTCTCATGGATTGGGCGGAGAGTCTCTCTCAATGAGACGTTTACTGTTAGCATTATGCATTGCTCACTGCTCGCAGTTTGAGCACTCTGGTGACTCCACAATGCAATCCAACAATGTGTAGCCGTACATAGTGGGTCCCAAGTCCACAGTTACCATAAAGCCATATGGTGATAGCCGGTAGGGCACATTGTATACTTTCGTATATTACGCTCACCGCTCATGTGGTTTGAGCACTCTCATGGATTGGGCGGAGAGTCTCTCTCAATGAGACGTTTACTGTTAGCATTATGCATTGCTCACTGCTCGCAGTTTGAGCACTCTGGTGACTCCACAATGCAATCCAACAATGTGTAGCCGTACATAGTGGGTCCCAAGTCCACAGTTACCATAAAGCCATATGGTGATAGCCGGTAGGGCACATTGTATACTTTCGTATATTACGCTCACCGCTCATGTGGTTTTGAGCACTCTCATGGATTGGGCGGAGAGTCTCTCTCAATGAGACGTTTACTGTTAGCATTATGCATTGCTCACTGCTCGCAGTTTGAGCACTCTGGTGACTCCACAATGCAATCCAACAATGTGTAGCCGTACATAGTGGGTCCCAAGTCCACAGTTACCATAAAGCCATATGGTGATAGCCGGTAGGGCACATTGTATACTTTCGTATATATATATATATATATATATATATATATATATATATATATATATATATATATATATATATATATATATATATATATATATATATATATATATATATATATATATATATAATATATATATATAATATATATATATATATATAAAGAATGAAAACTATTTGTTAATTCCAGGGTTATCACGAAGGTTAGTACAAGGGTTAATATAAGGGTGAGTGTTAGTATAAGGGTTTGGGTTTGGGTTATTTTTCAAACCTTTATATATACCCTATAATATTAACCCTTATACTCACCTTACTACTTAGTTTAATTTAGTTTAATTAAATTCGTCGCAAAACATTACAACACTATAAATAAATCTACAAACATACTAACACATACATGGTTATGGTTGCGACAGGGGAAAAAACAGGATAATTCCCAATTGACATTTACCCCTTTAACATTAGTAAATATAAAAATCTCGATATAAAGGACGCTACAAGACGCGTACACTCATACATATAATACATTAATATTAAGGAGGTTCATAAGATGTTAAATTTTCCTTGTAGTTTTTTGTCATTTGATTTCTAAATTGACTTAGTAAATGTATACGTTTTAAGCTAGATGGTAATTTATTCCATAGTTCAATGGATCTTGGAAAATATGATTTCCGATAGTAGTTTTGATTGTGAATTGATAGTGGACGGTAATTGGTAATGTCAAACGTACGCGTAGTTATTCTTCGGATCTCGACAGGTGTAAGAAATTTACTGAAGTCAACATCAAGTTGGCCAATTCTATACTTGAACAAGAGAATCAGATCACTGATCTCTCTTCTAAATTCCAGGGGAAGCATATCAAGTGTTTCCAATCTACTCTTGTAAGTGATATCATGGCTCGGGTAATTCAAGATACATTTAGTTGCACGCCTCTGAACATTTTCAATGAGGTGGCGATGTTTGACTGTATAAGGAGACCAGATATTTGAAGCGTATTCAAGTATGGGTTTTACTAATGAAATGTACAGCAACTTACGTATCCTTGTGTCAATGATGTCACGTCCACAGACGCGCTTAACCAAGCCTAGGATTTTATTTGCTTTCGCACACATTTTCTCAATGTGCAACTCCCAAGACAAATTATTTGATACCGTTATTCCAAGATCTGTGATGTCTGTAACACACAACCAACTGATGATCTTCCAGCTGATAATTGTAAGCGGAATTAGATGGTGACCGCTTCCTTGACATTCGAAGAATTTTACATTTTGAAGAATTAAATGGCATGTTATGATCTTTGCTCCATTTATTTAAACAGTGAAGATCAGCTTGTAGTTCGTGTCGAGAATTGATAGACGTAATAGGCCGGTAAAGCTTTGAGTCATCTGCGAATAATGCAAGGTTTGACTTACTAGTTAAGTAGTTTGGCATATCATTAACATAGATCACAAATAACAGAGGCCCCAGGATGGATCCTTGAGGTACCCCTGATGTCACTGGTAGCCAATCGCTGAAAGCACCATCCAGCACTACACGTTGGGACCTGTCGCTAAGATAACTGTGGAACCATTCTAAAAGTTGACCATCAATTCCATAGCATTTTAGTTTATCGAGCAACAAGCGATGGGGAACCCGATCAAACGCTTTAGATAAATCCAAGTGGATGACATCGACTTCTTGACCACCAGCTAGAGTGTCCAAAACACTATGGTAAACCAACAAAAGTTGTGTTACCGTTGATCTGCCTTTTATGAATCCATGTTGAAAGTTATAGATGTTAGGAGAAAGCACGGGAAAACAATGATTGAACACACATCGTTCCAAGATTTTTGATACAATGCATAATAAAGATATAGGCCGATAGTTCTTGGCCAAATATTGTTCATCCCCCTTAAATACAGGAGAAATGTTGGCTCTTTTCCATATCATGGGAACATGGCCCAGAAACAGCGACATATTAAATACTCGACAAAGTGATGGAGCAATTGCTTCGGCGGTGTTTTTTAAAAGTATTCCTGGAATATTGTCAGGGCCACTCGACTTTGTTGGATTTATATTGTTTAGTTCACTAATAACTTCAGAAACCGTGATCTCAACATTAGAAAGTATATTATACGAATCTAAGGCAGAGTTGTCATTGGAAAAGCTGTCCCATACATCCGTCTCAGCAGAACTAAACACTGAGTGAAAAAACTTATTCAATAAATCTGCTTTCGCTGTATAATCAGTAACAAAATCGTTCCCGTCACGAAGAAAATTAGGCATTACATTGACTCTTGTTTTAGATTTTACAAAAGACCAAAAGCGTTTCGGGTTTTTTGCCAAAGATTCATCAATTTTACGTGCATAATCAGTTCTCTTTTGCATAATAAGCTGTTTGACAGAACATCTCAGATCTTTAAATTTCTGCCAACAAGCTGCTAAACCAGTTTTTACTGCTCTCCTTCGCACTGCATTTTTCTTCTTAATTAGTGACAAAACTTCATTATAATCAATCCAGGCGTGACGTTTTGAACTCTTGATCGTACATTTGGGTATATAGTCATCTACTGTGGATATAAATACATCACACCAGTTTGAGGCAGTCTGATTAACATCATCATATTCAAAGCAGAGGTCCCATGGGACTTTACGAAGTGCTTCAGTTAGACCCTTCCAATCTGCATTTTTGAACTTATAAACAACGCGCTTTGTTTCAATTTTCTTTGGAATACACATGTCAATGTCAAAACTGATCAATTTATGGTCGGTAAAAATCAAATCATCAAAACCATGGACATTTACTATTTTCTCTGGAAAATTCGTGAGGATTAAGTCCAATATATTGTCCTTCCTCGTAGGGAAGCTGATCATTTGCCACAGAAAATTATCCTTGACTAATTTTGCAAAATAGTTGTGTGGGAATCGCTAGAGTTAGCCGTACAGGTTGACCAGTTCACATTAGGCAGATTAAAGTCACCACAGATAAGCATTTTGTCAAAGTTAAGTCTAGAAGCATAGAGTAAACTTTTCTTTAATTCCTTCAAGTAGTTCAAATCGGTATCCGGAGGTCTGTAGAATACAACTGCCAAAATTTTACGTTTTCCTTCGGGGCGCAGTTCACACACTAGTACTTCGGCATTGTACTCAAGATCAGTCCGACGAAAACTTTGTATATTATTTTTAACAGCAAGCATAACACCTCCACCTACTCTTGTATCTCGATCACGTCGGTAGATGGTAAAATCTAGACCAGGCAGAAGTTCACAATCATCAATACTATTAACCCTCAAACAACAAGTTTTCAGTCTTTCCGCGGAAACCTAATTTAAAGTATACTTTTTAGTGATCACCCTACTGTGGTAGTCTAGGTTTCGGTTGCATTCCTTTATTTTATTTTTAGGGTGGACAAATTGCTATTATTGCATCATCCCGATATGCTTTGCGAAACCGCGCGGTGTGCTTACCTTCATGCGCTAGAGGTATAGGGAAGAGGGGTCCTGGATCAGGTGGAGCAGGTGGAGCAATAGCGCTCCACCCATGACGTCATAGGAATCATAATACACGTGATATGCGTTCAGTCTCAGCGGAATGCAAGTATTTAGAGTTCATTACAAAGACATTTCTCAGGAGGATTTCCTTCTCATAACGTTTCAAACGTTTACCCTCCCTTCCCCCACACTATAATAACAGACGTATAAATTTGATTTTATAAATTTATAACTTAGATTAATTACACACAAACTTAGCGTTATCTAAACTTATTGAGTAGAACTCTAACAACTGTTAGCTGCTATAATACATGAATCACACACCGCTTTATAATCGTTCATTCACACTATTCGTATATACGCTCTTATTGCAATCATCATACAGCCATATTTTCCTTCAATCGTATTACAATATTACATCTGGTGAGTTATACGTATTTATAGAGTAATACTGTAGTGTCCATGAGCTAGAGTACTAACACCGTCATCCAGAATAAAACGTTTGTCATCATATGGACTTAGAGCGATCTTATTTAATTTAATTGAGTAAATTTCATGACCGTCACTGCGAATCTGATTCACGGAAGCTTTTGTTTGTGTCTTATTGAATAAGCAAACCTTATAATTATCATGTCTTATCTGTTTCTTTGTGACTGATTTCTTAACCCCTTTAGCTGTCTTCTTTTTACTGGTTTGTTGTTTTCCACATACAGGATGGAGTACATCTTCGGTCGAAGACCGACAAATTCTTGAATAGGGATTCCGTGCGTTTCATCTTTCATCTTCCCAAGCACTTTCTTGTAAGCTGTGCTGTGTAGTGGGTGGTCTTGTTTGTATTCCGACGTGTCAAATTCGTCGATATCGTGTAACTAGGCTACCGTAATTTAACGAATACGAAAATGTATACATTTTCAGAGCAAAACATGAGAGCGAGGCATATTGTGTTAATTAGGAGATCACACAGCTTGACTTAGCGCATAAATTTATTTGGACATATTAACAAACACACGCATTAAGTTTCATTGTAATTTATTTCGAAGTAATAATGGTTTACATGTTTATAATGACATCTATTTTAGAATATACATATGTACAAGAGTTAATAGCGTAGCCATTGATTACAGACGCTAGTTGTTTCGCCAGTGTCCAAGCACTTGTTTTCCGTCGTATTAGGTTGACATGCTTTTTGCTGCCGCCTCTTATTAGAAACAGTGGTCTCTCCATGCTGTGATATTCCAGCTTTGTTGTCTGGTTTGGTAATGCGAGGGTGCTGCTTTTTCTTTGCACGTCTTTTAGCTCGTTCGTTAGTATTAACGAAAGATTGTTCATGCTGTTCTCTTGCATCTCTGAGACATTGAATAAAGTTCACTTCCATATTCTTTTGCCGTTTCAAAACGATTTCCAACGTTTTCTGTATATCGAGTTCTTTCCCAACAACAAAAGTTTCTTTATCATTCGCCGATGGATTTAATCTTGCTTGAGTAAGATAATGTTGCCTCTCTTCACAGGGAAGTTGATGAAACTCAGCCAAATGGTTGGACACCTTTATTAAACGTTTCCCCCACAAATAGGACAATCCTTTCGCATTCGTGGCATACTGCAAACTGATTGCTGTATTTCACTTCACAGACATAAAAAGTGTCTCGCAATAGAGTCCTGGAGTCCCGAAGGTCCTTTCAACACCGCTTGGCTTTGCCAAGAGGTGTGCGCGAAGGCGCTGAAGGGACCTTCGGGACTGCTCCACCTGCTCCACCTGGTCCAGGACCCCTCGTCCCTATATACTACTTGCGCCATTTTCTCTGGTCGCTATTTCTCGAGCCTGCTCAAACAATCGATCGAATAAATATAGTAAACTTGTGGTAACATTCATAAGAAATGTTGCTGGCAAGTATCTTAATCATCAACACGTTCACACTGCTTACAATTGCAAACCCCGATCGCGGTAGAACTTAACACTAAAAGATAACGAGCGATTTCGGAACGGGTTCAGGTTCGCGATCTCAATAAACGTACGCTTACTGATAATAATAATAATAATAATAGTAATAATAATAATAATAATATTAATAATAATAATAATAATAATAATAAAGTGAACTTTGAAGTGATAGGAAAACATGCTATTGTTGTGATATTAATATCCGAAGAGACCGACATAAGAATGTTGTATGGAAATACGTTACATGTACTAAGGTAATTGTAAGATTTTTTATAAGCTTTATTGCCTCTATTGGTTTATTTCATGCGAAGTCATACAAAATAAAGTCGATCCTATTCAACAATTTATTGTTTAATATATATCAAGTACTAATATTTTCTACGATTTTAATCCGAACCCTGCAAATTGTTTTGTAGTGTAAATATGCCCGTAAAACAGATTGAAAACTGGATATTTTATTTTGTTATACTTTTTTATTTATCAAAGATGCGACTAGTTAAAGTAAATTGAACAAAATGTTTATGCTACCCGAACAAATCTCTTTCCGATGAACAGGTATATATATATTTAATTATTTTTCATTTAATCATTATATAACCAGTTCAATGAATATTTCAAAATTATTCTTGTCCAAATTAAGTATCCAGCAAAGGAATTCCTCACAAGACGACAAGCGACACATGACTCTTCTTGTAATTGCCAACCTTTACTATGCAAGTGTAGTTTCCTTCGTGGCTCTTATTTACATTTTTTATTGTTAACGTCATCCGACCACCATTAGTATTAGTGACAACGTAATTATTGTGATTTTGAAGTGTCACTCTCTGAGGATCTTGCCAGAGGAAAATAGGGAACAACAAAACACATGACTTGTCTATAGCAACAGTACACTCCAAATTCACTGTACTGCCGTTCTTTATTTTCACAACAGGATTTAAACTGCGGATCTTTGGTGTCTTTTGGCATCTGCGTCCTGGACAAAAAAGAGATAAATCCGCGCCAACTTAGAAAGCAGGGAAAATAGATTTTTTACCACATGGTTTCCACTAAACTGTTCTGTTACTATACTAATAATATACATGAAAAAATACCACATTCTCATTGGTCAAGAGGAATATGTGTTATTTAATTAATTGCATAAACTGCAGTTCAATTTGTTTATTACGTATTCTATATAAGATCGCATAGGAAGAGCATGAGTAGAGCAAACACATCTATTATAATACATCGAGGTTTAGGAATTTAGGACTTAAGGTTTAGGTTTGGGTTTACGGTCATTTGCAGGGGTTTAGGGTTAGTACCGGTAACGTACTAGGTAATCCTTATAAGGAATACGAAGTAAGAAAAACGCGCCACAGGGTAAACGCAAGATTAGAAATTGAAAATCGACAAGCGCCAGGAACATATACGAGTCCATTCACATGCCAAGTTTGATTTGATTTAAAAAACTCTGAGTTTGGTGGCATTTTACATTTTCATGATGCTACGCGGGCGTGCAAGATGGGCTTTTCTAAAAAAATGAACGTTTTTCAACATAATTTAATCAATGCTAATTTATATTAACATAATGTCTTTATTATACGTATAGTAAGATTACGTCTGTCAAATCCCCAGCCTTTAAAAATTTCAGCCTTTTGACATAGATAAAGTTTATGTAAATTAGGATGAAATTTTATCACATATAAAACCTACGGCACGATAGTGATTTCCTTTGTGTTTTCCTCATGAATTATTAATATACAATGGCCGATATTTTTTCGCATCGATCAATTTTATATTTTCGCCTGATTTTTTCACATCGTTGTAAGTCGGCTAAAAAACACACATATAAAATTTTAAGCCAATTTGGTGAATTATTGCCTACATTTCTAAACACGGTCATTTTTGACCTTTTTGATCCACGTGCATAGAAAGTATTGTGTTTGTGGTGTATAAATAGCTTGCGTATATATTTAAAAGTATGAGCTCCCGTGCGGGTGGGTTTAAATACCGTAATTAACCTTGCTCTGCCATCTGAGTTCCAGTGGCTCAATGGTTAGAGCGTCTGTCTAGCATTCCGAAGGTTACGGGTTCGAGTCCTGTCTGGTACTCAGAGTTTTCCTGAGTATTGAGAACATAACACAGCTTGCACAGCAAAACATTTACAACTTTACAAACATCAAGCTGCAACTACCTAACTTTAACTAAGACACATTATGTTAATATAAATCAGGTTGAAAAACTTCCATTTTTCTAGAAAAGGCCATCTTAGCATCATGAAAATTCAAAATGCCACCAATCGCAAAGTTGTTTATGAAATCAAATCAAATTTGGCGTGTGAGTGGATCTCATGTCCCTGGCGCTTGTCAAACTTCAATTTTTAATCTTGCGTAACCGTGTGCCGTGTTTTTCGATTGACGACTTCGGGGGTCTTCTATGACCCCTTTTGACTGGGCCGGACAGGAAAGAGTTAATGAGTTTTTAATATATATATATATATATATATATATATATATATATATATATATATATATATATATATATATATATATATATATATATATATTATATAATATATATATATATATATATATATATATATATATATATATATATATATATATATATATATATATATATATATATATATATGTATATATATAATATATTATACAAAATAATGTGTATATCCTTACTACGAACTTGAACGTTCATGTTCCAAGCATTAGTGCCATGTATGTTGTTCCCTTGGCAACGGTATTTGGCGCTGTCCGTGGTGTTCGCGTTTGGAACGGTTAGAACTTGATTGTTTTCGCTAAATCTGTATTTTGATCCAGGGACAATAGATTGGCCGTTTTTGAACCAAGTTGTGTTAACTGTCGAGTTTCCTTCGAAACAGCAATATAATTCTATTATTTCGTTGAGATAGTAGAGCTCATTCCTGTCTGAAGCATCCACAAGATTGGGTGCTAACGATTGACCTGCAAATAAAGCAGTTGGGGTGTGATATGGATATACAATAAAACATTATACTAAACTGAAAATTAACCGACATGATTAACCTACACTATACTGAGTCGACGGAAAATTGTTGACTCAAGCGGGATTTGAACTCACACCTTGGGCTCGCTTCTCTACCAGTTGAGCTAACGCGCCTGTAACTGGAAAACTTATAGAGTCATGGTCTTATCGACGTAACTCTTCTTCTTTATCGACGCTGATGAAGTCCTTCGTTGAGAACTTCTGCTACTGAGAGAAATTTTATATAATGAAAGAAAGCGAAATTCCCTGGGATGACGTCATACTCAATACTTGTAAAACACATAAACCCGTGCAAAGTATGGCAGAAAAAATTAAAGCAATGAAGTATTTCACTGTTCAACTATTTGCCTTTATACAATAATCTGTTTACTATGCGCATTCTCATTGGTTGTTGGCCATGATCTATTACACACGGAAAAACGCATGTTCTGTTACAGCATTCAACAGCACTGATATCAGGTCTGTTCAGGATAATGTAGCGACCCCTGTAACAGCTATGATGGTCACAGTCAGTATCACCACTGATGCCTTATCATCTGTATTCATCAGTCCTGATTTATCTGATACAAACAACTTCCATCAGCGCTGTTACATCATCAGTGTACATCACAATTTCGCAAAAAACATTCTGTTACATCAGACTGATGACAACCCAACAGACTGTTCCAATCTGATACCGTCAGTTCTGAACAGTCTGTTGGCGACAACAGTGTGATACAGCTATGATATCATACCTGTATCAGGCCTGAAGGTGCAACAGGCTGTAACAGGTCTGTGGCGTTTTTACGTGTGTAGAGGACAGATGCACAGATCACGTCAGCTCACGCCATATCACGTCAGCTCACGCCATACACGTCAGCCGACTGCTTTTATCTTTTTTTCATGCCCCAGAAATCGCCAAAGAGCTAATAAGCCTCTTGCATGAATGGTTTGTTTTCAATTTTTATTGAAAAGATTCCATTTTGCCGTTGTCTGTTCAGTTATAGATGCACAGAGGACGTCAGAACGTGGTACGAACATCAACTGTTCTTACCACGTTCTGACGTCATATGTACATCTATAACTACAGACAACGGAAAAATGGAATCTATTTGTCAAATATGAAAATTCACCACGTATGGTACTCGCTCTATCCACAACGTTTTCCATGGAATTTTCACGTTTTCGTGACGATTTTCTTTCACTCTTACTTCCCTATTGAAATTTCGTGTTCACATGAGAAGCCGGGTTGGCCCGCTTGCCGAGATCTTGTCAGCGTCTGCCGAGATATCGGTAAACGGGGCGTTCAATCTTCAAGTGCGAATAGAACCAAATGGAACACCAAATAGAACGCGGCCTTGCCAATCAAACTATAGTACGATTTACTCACAACAAGAACGGCATTGAGATTACCATTGCGACTAAAATTCATTCCCTTTTGCATTTCAAGTCTTCTAATGCAGAACTAGACTTGTATCGGTATAACAAGAAGGAACTTAGGGCCAGAGGCGTAGCCAGAAGGGGGGCCGGGGGGCCCGGCCCCCCCTGGCAAAATTCCTGGCCCCCCCTGAGAAAATTTGTACTCTTAGGTCTTCATATGCCTCAGTTAGGATGGTCCCCCCTAGGTTTTTCCTGGCCCCCCTTGACAGAAAAACCTGGCTACGCCTCTGCTTAGGGCTACTGTGAAAATAAATTATCAGAAATTAACGACAAAATGGCCGCCCCTTGAAGGTTAATGTCCTTAGAAAATGGCGTCCCATTTTACAGTGAGTTACGTAAAGCGAAAATATTAAAATGAAGATTCTGCTTATTGAGTAGCTCGTCTACCGTTTGCTGACTTCTTAATATATGTAACAACGATTTTTAAATTATTCAGTTACCGGTTTGATTAGATCAGTCAAATCTAGGATCCACCAAATGACACAATCTAGAGATAACTTTCGTCAATACTTGTGCCTCTATTAAAATGCCCATTGTCCTATTGTCACTACAACTTTGGTGTTTATTAAAATGTTGGTATAAAACTTTAACCGTATTACCTAAAATTCAAATTTTAACATATATTATAATAGGTTCTTCCATCGATTTTTCGAACATTTCACCAAACGCTTTTAAAAATATCAAACAAAATCCAACAACAACCCAATGACGCGTAGCCTATATATTTATTTGTTTTCAACACAATTTGGCGGATCGTAGATTTAACTGATCTATAATCACAATTTTGTCGTTAATTTCTGCTAATGAGTCATATACTAAAAAAGTCACATGTAGCCAAACAACATTTACCTTGTGGCTTGGTGTTATCGTCGCAGAATATATAATCATTGCCAGAGCAAGGAATTATAAGAAGAGAAAGAAAGATTGCAATATATCTGAACATCGCCCATGAATTCATATTGCTTCAGAAGGTAGTTCTTTATTACCTAAAATGTAATATCAGTGAGATGATAAAAATATATTCTTTTTCCTGAAATATCCCTATACTATTTATTTACAGAGTGTTATGAGAAACGGTATAGTGATCTTAAAATGTAGTATAGGCCAAACTTTCTGAGAAATGTGATAAAAATTACCTTTGGCTTTAATTAGAGGCTTTCGACTCGAAAGTTACGCAATTTCTTTAATTGGCGGCTATGAATTTGGTACGACGAAAATGAAAATAAGTTACTCTAATAGCCTGCATCAAAATTTGGAATCCATGCATATGCCCTTATACGTAAAAATACCAGTTTGTGTTATTGAAATCGATCTAACATCGAACTCCATTTCGATTAATGACTGGCTTTCGATAGCATTACAATTGGATTCTCCAAAATACTCTAAAATTAAGAGGTCTGCAGTCTACATCGATCAAGCACCCGGCTTCGCTCTACCTTGTGAAAAAACATGATATGTCTTCCTGTAGAGATTTGAGAGTTATAAAACGGCGATGTTTAAATATGAAAATTTCTGGCTGTCCTGACCGTGTCTCAATAGCTCAGTGGTTAGAACACCGATGCGTTGATTCGGAGACCTCGGGTTCTTTATAGGTATAGTACATGATCAATCGAACGTTTGTAACCTTCACTGACTTCCTATTATAAAACTGGGTGGCGCCGAGGCAATTTTCCGTTTCGTAAACGGTCGTTGCCACCAGTTACGGTCGACGCCACCTTTTCACTGGCGTTAACGCGTCACACCACGCGTTTGAAAATTTCACGCAACGCCACGCGCAACGACGAATACACGGAAACCTATCGCTTGTATTTAATAAATAAAGAAAGAATGGTTATGTCTTGAACTCATATGTTATAAATATTTTCGCACGATTTATATTACCGGGAGAATTCAACACACGATCGAGAATCAGAAATATACTTCAATGCCACAAACAACAAGAATGTATGCTTAAAGCTATTCCGTACTTATACATGAGTGCTGAATAAACTTATACTTTCAAAAAGGTTCGAAGAACACTAAATACTAACCTAAAAACTAACCCTGCTTTAGAACGGAATAGCTTTAAGCATACATTCTTGTTGTTTGTGGCATTGAAGTATATTTATGATTCTCAATCGTATGTTGAATTCATACGTCTTCGATCTCCCGGTAATATAAATCGTGCGAAAATATTTATAACCATTCTTTATACAATCGATATCTTTCCGAGTTTTAATTTTGCGTGTATTAACCGCCATTGTTGGTGTATGAAAATCAGTGATGATTGAAAATGCGGTTTGCGTGGCGTGAAATTTTCATACGCGTGTGCTATCATATCGTGTTTCAGGAGGACAACGACCGTTTACGAAACGGAAAACTTTTGCGGCGCCGAGCGTCTGACCGGCAACAAGAATTAGAAGGTTACAGGTTCGATCGCTGTCCGGAACTAGAAAAAGAGCATCGTGAGTCTCTGACATGAGAGATCTAAACCTTACTATAATTCAAACTGGTTAATATAATATAAAGTATAGAATAGTTGTATAGATTGGAAAAAGTACTCCGACGTCTGCAAGTCTCGATATATTTCATGCAAGTGCAGGTTTGACTGCCATCACAATACTGAAACTCGGAAATCTCTAATAATACAAGCAATGCACTACAGTAAGAAAATACCATACTCACGAATATACTTGCCAGCTGAAGAAGCTCCCTGCCCTACCAAAATATTTGAAAATTGCGTGCACAATAAGTGCTTGGTTCTTGTGAATCGTGTTCTTATATAGTTTCTCAAAGTCAATATGTCACTTCCAAAGACGTCACATATATAGATTGTGATGACGACGTGCTCGCCCAGGATGGGAAACTTTTTGGCTAAGGTCAGCCACTTTCAATTTCGTTAATTTATTCACTATGATGATCATACGAAGGAATAAAATTGTAAAAATATTATATAAAATTTACAAATACAATAGAATATAATTATGTTGCAGCGCTAGAAGTAAACGTAATTGGTGTGTTTTACTTTTCAGTCGTTCTTCAGTCTTAACGTGGATAGTGCGAGGACGTTAGGACTTCCTATCACAAGATTGATTTACTTGGAATTTTAATAACTGCTGGAAAAATCGATTAAGGTTAGCCGGACATGTATTTGGTGTTAGATATATGGTGAGAATATTTTGCTATGTAAAGTATATCTTATATAGTCAGAAGCCCTTTTCAATTCGGACCTTCTATACGAAATCGACATACAGAATTTTAAATTTTTTGTCTACGAGAGTGTATTTATTAATTAATCTGGGCGGAACACAATTGAACTTGGTTGTCCTTGACGCATGATTATTGTGTGCTTTACATCATGCATGTACATAAAATTAATGTTTATGTGTTATCCATGCAGCAACACAGGTTAGGTAACAGGCGCGTAGGAACTGTAGCGGCAGTAGCGGCTAGTTGACCGCTACACTTTTTTGCACGACCTTACCATTCTCCGCCTTTATTTACCAAATTTATAAACTTCCGGGTTTTTTTACTTTGGGCGTTCCTCACAGATGTTTTAGTTTGGTTGTTTGGCCTGGGTTATTGAATCTGATGGTTACTGCTTCTCATTTCGTTTCAGAGCCTTAGAAAATCAAAAAAGCTCGCACCTTCGTCGCTGGCCATTAAATGCTTCCTACGCGCCTGGGTAATAATATATTGTTGACCATACTCAGTCACTTTGTATATCGATGACTGCATAAACGGCCCAACATCATTCGCTGCTCTGTTTCCTATCAAGGCCCATGCAACATTTGTTTCATATTTATAACGTCAGTTTTTAATTCTCATATTGAAATGTTCCAATATACACTTGCATACTATACAAGTATAATTGAAATATCCAGCCCATGTTCTCGATTACACATAAAGAATAACTAAATGAAACTATGATTTCTCGTTCTCCCAAACTTCCACTCATGTTTCAGTATTACTGTATATGGAAACACGGGAATTTTTTTCTATTTCTTAAATAATATCCAACAATTTTTAAGAAAAATGTTTAAAAAAATATTAAAAATTTTTGGAATTAGAATCTGTAAGGTTATTAATGAAAAATTATGTTGTTTTAAAATACGTCGTGTTGCATAGGTTGCCTTTATAGATCTTAATTAAAATCTCTATTCTCGAGCTGAAGGCGCGAGCGTTGGGATGCAATGCATCATCACTGCTGCAGTTCTCGAAGAAAGATCTCCAAATGCGATCAACTAGGACAAAACTGAATTCATTGTTGGTGGGAACAGAATGCTAATAATTCGTGTTTCTGGGTGTTGTCAGCACAAAGAAAAGAGGTTCCCTGCCCCGGAAGTATGCACTTCATCTCAAAGCATGCATCCGGAGCTGAAAAGGACTGCACCTGTTATATGAGAAATGATAATTATTTCATATCAATATTTCATTATATATATATCTCAAATAATTTAATTTAATTTATACAATGAAATTATGTATTTACAGAAAAATTAGCAACAATAATTATGCTATGCAGTTACGATTTTAAGAGACTGTCTCACGCTTGTTTGAAACAAATATTTCTAACTTTTGTAGTCTAATGTTTTTTCATGGAACGAAAATATTTTAGTAACGTTGTGAAAGCAATAAGAGACTGGAACTATGAAATGGCAAGGTATTTTGAATCAAGAGGATACATATATCTGAATTGTACTTATTAAAAAGGCGTTTCTAAAGAAGATATTGTTGTTGCACTGTAACCTTTAGCTCTTCAAACTTCTAAACGCGAAGAACCTTGTAAAGAACCTTGTAAAGGATATTCCTATACATAAGACTCTGATCCTGTAGCGGTTTAATTAATCTTATAATATGTCTACAGAATTTCCGTAATCTCAATTTATGTCTGAACGTAGCCTCCAGAAAACGTTATTTCAATCCATATCGTAATTGGGATGTAATTTTCAATAACGACGTACTAAGGTGTTACCTTGGTTTAACGTAAGAATGCAGAGTCAAAAAGGGGAGTTCCTCGAGTCTTTCTCATGCCTAGTTTTCCACAAGAGTTTTTCACTAAATCGAAATATGTTAAAGCGATGATTAAAGTCGATCACAGCAGACAGAAGATAATTTGTTTGGGCGTTGGTTTCAAATCTCCGGATGGCTCTAAGTGTAATTATCGTGGACTCTCATGTCTGCCGGACGGACGACTAGTAAAGTCTGATAAAACGGAAAACCCGCAGGTGGTTCAACTCGCGTAGACAGGCTCTCATGAAACACTCAGACTCACTGAACAGCTCGGTCGTCGACATTTACACCGGTTTTTAAGGCTTAGTTTCCAAACTTGGGCGAGGATGGGAGTGTGGTGGTCAAATGACCAGACTAACGAACAGTGGAAACTCTCACCAATTTGGCCACTTTATATGAATACTATTTCATGGCCCATTATACGAGGATGAGACGAGTTGTGACCCTGATCAATTTTCGTGAACTATTTCCAGTGGCGTAACGCAACCTCTGGAGGCCCCCCGTCAATCGGCCACTCCTGGGCCCCCTCCTCCCTGAGCCACTAAAGAATAGGCTGTATTTCTGTCGACACAATCGCAATCTTCACTTACATATATGTTGATTTCGGAATAAGCTATATTACATTACCATACCCATTCTACATACCATTCGCATCAAGTACAAGTGTACAACTATATGCTTAACTTTAATAATAACCACATGAATAACTAACTAGATCCATAATGACCAACGCATTATATATTAAACTCAAATATCAAAATATTTATTAACCGTATCAAGAGAATCGGCTCTTCCTCCTAGCATTAACAGTAGCGAAATGATTAATGATTTACCGCAAACTTATAAGCAACTCAGCTAGAGGTAGCCTATTGTGAGAATATTTTGAAATTACATTATATTCTAACTACTATAATTCATGTATTTAAATAACTGCTTTTCTGTTTTTCGTTTATATTCAATTCCCTGGAAATGTACGATCAAATTTTTTATGGTCATTTTGCCGGGGGCCCCCAAGGCTCGGGGGCGTTACGCCACTGACTATTTCATTAACCTTCAGCATTTTTGAAACGCTTTAGATTTTGAAAGACTTAAGCCCGGTTAATAGTTCAGACGCCGCGAACTCTTCACGAGAAGAAGCTAATGCAAATGAGCTTGAACATTTCTCATTTACATTATGTATATAGCTCATGAGAATTTCGGCGTCTGAACCGGGCCTTACAAACTTTTACATCCTCGTCTGACCGCAGTTATACCTTAATTGTCATTA
Source organism: Chrysogorgia sp. JL179-B06 (assembly GCA_035772405.1). NCBI lineage: Eukaryota > Metazoa > Cnidaria > Anthozoa > Scleralcyonacea > Chrysogorgiidae > Chrysogorgia > Chrysogorgia sp. JL179-B06. The sequence continues at coordinate 1,038,857 of JAYKKM010000379.1, forward strand.
GACTGATCTCCGTTGAAAAAAGATGGCTTATTTTTATCAAATGATGTTAATGTTATTACTCCAATTTTAATAGTAATCATGCGAAGTATGTAACACCTGGTTATATTGGGCGTCAATCCTGTTGGGATGGGGGACACATCCCTCCCCACTTTTTGTCTGTTGACAGTAGCTTGTAAATTCTATAGTGACAATCTGGGAAATCGATTCAAAGTTTATTGAACATTAAGGACCTCTTTACTTAGGGTTCTATTCATATATACAGCATTTTTTAGTTTTTTTTTTTTTAATCCACGGAGACATTTAGACTGGAAAATGCTGCATACGTGTGAAATGCTGCATCCAAGGTGTGGTTACAATTCCATGACGCAACTATGGTAACAAGTGTGTTGAGCATTCGCTTGTCGTCTTACACGTTATGTAACTGTATCCTAATACATTGCGCAAATTGCGCAAAAATATTTTGTACCCTCACTTGACCTTGACGCGACCTATGCAGCAAATATATGATTAAGCAATCATTATAATTTGTTAGATATAGATTAATGACGCCATAGCGTTAATCAGTACATCACTAGGTCTGCAAGAGTCTAATAAACTATAGAGTAAGTGTACTCTCTATAGATTACGTTATTTTTTATGTTGTATTTAACAGTTTATATAATCAGTCAAAATTTGATTTCTTAATGAATAGTTTGAATAATTGTAAAATCAACCCCGAATATCAGATGAAATTTGAGTAAAGTTATCAAATATCAAATGAAGTTTGAGTGTTGTTAAATATCATGTTCGAAAAGGTGTATAATAACTAGAAATACGTGTACGCAACAATCCCTCGCCCGCTCACTGTTTGATGCTTTAACTCAGCTGAGAGCCTTTAAAATATAAAGCTTGCATTGTCTGGTTTTCGTTGTTTCATAAGACATAAACAATTAAAAAATAATTAAATAGTGCAAACTGTTTATTTTTGGGGTGCAATACCTGAATACCAGCTATAACACAATACCAGCTGCAATACCATGCGAAAGCCTACCAGGAACGTAGCCAGAACCTTCAAGGGGGGGTGGGGGGTGGAAGCCCTGTGGAGAATGAAGGAAGTCGTGGCTATATATGTTCGCCGCAAAGCCGCAATTGTGTGCTTTCAATTTTGAAAGGCCAAGAAGTGCTTTTACAGCAATTTCTAACATGATTTTTTGCGAAATTAGGCCACCATGAGATGATGGCTAGAAATTTCATTTTTAGCTTTTACATCGTGCTAATAATTAGTTATATTTTATCCAGCCTTTCATTATTTATTCTGACAGTAAAACACAAAACATAATTGTTTGGTTTATTAAAAAGAAAACTGAACACGGAAACATTTTTAAATTCCGAGACTAATGTAAACAGTTTGACTGACTTTTTCCGTAGCACAAGCACTTTGTTTTGTGATGAATTTATCACGAAGAACAAGCAATCTGTAAACAAATTAATCATGTACTGTAAGTGTAAAATATTTAGTTGAATTTTTGGTTTTAGTTCAACAAGCAAGCCGCGGCTCCCCCGGCTCCCCCATGGCTACGTCCCTGAAGTCGATTACTAAAAAATTAATATCTGATCTCTAATCCTAAGTCTAATCCTAACACTAATTCAAAACAATAACCCCAACCCTAATACCCACTTTTATGCTAACCCTATTTATATGTTAAAATTAATATTATATATTACTTATAATAGTAGATAAACAGTTATAAACTGAAGTAAATACTTCATTATACATTTAAAACTAGCTAGGAGTTCTTATCAGAAGTGAAATGCTGCCTCGGGACTGACACAAGAGCAGTGGATACGAGGTTGCCTGTAGAAGTGTTCAGGATTAGGCATGCCAGCAGAATGATGCTAGAAATCTTCTATAGCATGGAGGATCAAATAAATAGAATGTAGAATATAAACCACGTATAAAGGTGATCATATAGCCTTGTGATATTAAAATAACATACGGTAATCATATGGCGCGTTTATAATGTCAAAATAGCACTTTGTCGAGATGACGTCAGTACCCATGTTTGTCCGCATTTACCCGTAATTGCGGCCATAACAAAAGAAAATAGCTCATTTGCTCATTTGTGAGTCAAATTTGGCGTGTTTGTCCGCATCTTGAGCTATTAATAGCAACCGCTTAAAATTCTATTCAATATATGACCATTTGAACGCCATACATCTAATTCGAACAACATTTACGCGAAACGAGCAAGCCTCGCGAAGTTATAAATTTTCCATTCAAGCGACATTTTGCCAAATCGAACTTCAAGTTTGTAATATTTGCTGACTTATCTAGCGGTCCGTCGAGCGGTGGTATTTCAAATCGAACTAACGAACGGGAATGTGGGATTTCACCATTGTCAAAAACATTGAGGTTTAGATAATGTCTCCTTGGATTGAGGCGCTGTCGTTTGTTGCCGTGTTCCACTCAATAACAATCTAAACCACGTATCAAGACGATCATATAACATACGGAAATCATGCGGGATGTCACCATTCTAAACATATTTTTTTACTAGAAATCGAAGTCAGGAATGTCTAAATGTCATTATTCATTCCGCGCGGCCGGGAATGGTAACTGGTAACAAACATCCACTTTTTCACACATGATCGAGATTAACAGCAGCTATACATAGCTCTGCCAATGGACTGGGCACGAGTTAAATACAAGGACGCCAACATCACCGTGTACCGGTAAACAATGGACACAGACTACGTCACGCCTTATCAAAGTTATTTTTTCAGGATTCAGAAGCAGAACAGGATCCAAAAAACTCTAACCATAACCCAAATAAAACTCTATAGTCCTAACCCTGAAATAAAGAAATACTAACCCTACTTCTAAACCCAACATTTCAATGATACGATATTCTGTGTTCCGGTACACCGTGAGCTGACCAGAATAGTGTGCTGCCTCAGGGGAGGCAGCAATAAATGGCAGTAATTTCACAAAGTTTAAAAACGTTTCTCTTTAGTTAGAGATACCTAAGGTTCCAGCTAAGTATTTCAAAATTTTGCAAAATATTTTTGATGAATGCAATTAAGCTAAGCCTACAGATATCAGCGGAAAGTTAAATGTTAAAAAGCTTTCCTTTAATGCTGGAACCTTGTGTCATACACGTATATTAAAATAACCCTCTTGACAAGAGCTTTGTAACAATGTATGGTATATAATTTTAAGAGAGATAGTTAAAACATAAAGAGGTGAAAACTTCATTTTCCATTTTTTGAAAAAACCATTGAAGTTGTTTTTCAAATTTTAAAAACGTTTCCCTTTAGCTACAAGGCTAAAATATAGACAGCTAATTTCATTTTACAATGACTTTTATTTGATATATTGCACAACTGCACAAGGTTCCAACTAAAACATTTCAAAAATTTTCCAAAAATCTCTGATCAATGCAATTAAGATATCATCAGAAATTTAGAAGTGAAAACCTCTCCTTTAATGCTGGAAATTTGAGACATATATATTAAAATAAACTGTTGAAAAGAGCTTTCCAACAATGAATATCACATAATTTTAAGAGAAGTAGTTAAAAAGTTATAACTTGAATAAAAAAGTGAAAACTTAATTTTCAAAATTTTGAACATGTTTCCCTTCAGCCAGGAGACATTGCATTTTTCAAGGTTTCAATTCTATACATTGTGCAATGTTCCAGCTAAAGTATTTCAAAATATTGCCTAGGATTGCTGATGAATATGCCATATATTAACATCAGAAATTCATAAACTAAAATCATTTTCCTTTATTACAATACACTGCTTGTATACATTATATTAAAGCTCATAAAGCTCATGTATACATTATATTAAAGCTCGTGCATTTTTCGATATATCTTACACCTTTTTAGGGCTCCTATTTTAAATGTTATGATGGGATTTATGAATTTATGGATTTATGAATTTCATACATTAAAGGGATATGGCAATATAAATTGACTTTGTCTCATTTGAAAGAACTCGTGAAATGGTATAACAAGACCTTTTACAATTTTCCCTTATCTTTTTTGGTTTTCGAAATAATTTGACAAAAGCCAGCGTGCTGTCCGCCATCTTGGAATTATTTTCGATATGCATGTGACGTCATAAGTAGGGTAAAGTGAAATTTTTATCTTGCCAACCTTACGACATTATGAGCCAGAAACTCGATTATGTTGCACTATTTCCATTTTCAATGCCTTCCGCGGAAATTCGGTCGCCTATGGAGTAGTTTCATCAGGTTTACCATGCTTGTGACGTCACCAATTTCCTAGTTTATTAGGTCAAATATTACAACAAGATGGCCTTTTGTCATAATTATCTGAAATATTTCAAAAACCAAGAAAGATACAGAAAAATTGTAAAAGGTCTTCTTATACTATTTTACGAGTTCTTTCAAATGAGACAAAGTTAATTTATATTGCCATATCCCTTTAAAAAGCTTGATTTAACTTACTGTACGAAAATTCTGTTATATATTGAATTAAATCTATATAGTGCTAATAACTTTCTTTTGATATATCGTACATCTTTGTAGTACAACTATTTAAAACGTTATTAATGAAATAAATGTTGGATTTTCGACGCCATCTTGAATTTACGAACATGGGCAAAATATAAAATGTTCCAACACGATATCTCTTGAAGTGCTAATTCTAAAAACTCATTCTACATATATAATGAAAGCTTGATTAATAGTCTCTGATATACCTACAAAAACAATTTTGTAACCGATTTCTATCAGCTTTAAAAAAGCGAAAACGGGTTTTAATTCGGCCGCCATCTTGGATTCACGAATTCCACCGAAAAATATATGAGATATTCCCTAACAACTTTTTCTTCTTTTTTTTAAATAACTTTATTTTTGGCACTAAATTAACTAACAATTGCATACACTATTAATACAAACATGTATGTATGCACAGAGGATATATAAATCTTAGATAATAATAAAGGGTAAATCTAATGTAATCATGTCAAAAATTGGCAAAGCACAAACGGGACTCCCATGCAAGGTGCTCACCAGTAAGATGTAAGTAATGGCTTAAAATGGGGGGAAAGAGAGGGAGAAAAAGAAGGAAAAAACGTACACAAAATACTCAAAATGTAGTTATTGAGTGCGAACTAAAAAACATGTTAGGATTAAAGTTGCTAACAGTTAAGTCAAAATACGTTTTTCGTATCAAGTAAGATTTAAACATGGGGTATAAAAGGAGTTAGGAGGAGCAGACTTAATGACGTAATTCCACAGTTTTACTATTCTGATGAAATACGACCCTTGGAATGTGCTAGTTTTACAGTATATGTGTCTGCACGAGTCCGACTTACAGTGATAGGGACATACTGTAAAATATTTAGATCTGTGATGTTATGCGTGCATTTATAATAAAAGACTAAGTCTTTCATTTCTATATACACAAGTGGGATCATATTTAGTAAAGTTAAACGTTGCGCATAAGTGAACTCCCGCGATTTTTACTCAAAATCGATAACGTCGCTCTCCCGTCTGGACACCTTCGACCTTCTTTGAAAGTCATCCGCCACTAGGACACCAGATCTCTGTTGCAGGGTGAGAAAAGGATGCTGGAGAGAGGAGGATTGGTTCGCTTCTTACCAGTTAAAGGAGAAATTTCCAAGTGTTCCGAGACACGTGTATGTAAGTGCCGGCTGAACAAGTGATCTCAGTCGCAAGGGAATTCTGTCTTTAAAAAGGAAAGAAATGAAAAATAAAATTGCATGCGAGTCTGTATAAAATGTTATCTGGAGAAAGGCAGAGAGAAATAAATGATACGTTTGTGGACACGCGGATACTTTGGGCGACTTAACAAAAACCTTATCAAGAAAGGAAGCAATACAACTGTCAAGTTTCAGGATAACTATTTCTAAAAAATATGTTAAGTTTTTTGAGTTCTTCAGTGAAATTTAAAATAGGTTGAGAAAATATTGAAACAACGCCTAAGTGATGATGAAATAAAACCCTTTTTACTTTTACTCATCTTTATTTGAATCTATTCTAAAACACCACACGAGTCAGAACATGAGTGAACACGAGTCAGAACACGAGTGAACACAAGTCAAAACACGAGTCAGAACACGAGTCAGAACACGAGTGAATACGAGTCAGAACACGATTGAACACGAGTCAGAACACGAGCGAACACGAGTCAGAACACGAATCCAAAATGTCAAACATGATCGGTCAAAATATCACATCACCATAAGTTATTAAGAATCTTAAAGATAATTAAGCTCATCTTATACCAAAAATGTGTTTTTTCTGTTTAAACAATTGTAAAATCCTTCTCACCATTAACTCTTTAATTACCGTTCTGGGCGCGTCTTTTGTGTACGTAATTTTGGACGAGGAGGAGTTATAAACAGTGAGCTCTATATATAACTGGAAGACTGGGTCCTACCAAACATGGAGGTAATTTTGTACGTTTCAGTTCCCTACGCGGCCTTGTACGTCACAATTTCAGGGAAAGTACTAGATGTCATCGACCTAAGTCATCCACGTGTCAGCGGTACATTAAATTTCCGGTCGTTTTTAACGTTGGGTCTTCTGTTGATCTGTTCATTTCTTAGAGGACATGTTTAAGACATTGTTTCTTTCTTTTTCGTAACCAAAATGTGGTTAATACGTCAAAGTACATCAGGAGGTTAGGAAGACATTTAAGGCGGGGGTTAGGGTTAGAAAGACACTTAAGGCGGGGGTCAGGATTAGAAAACTCATTAGGCGGGGGTTAGGGTTAGGATCTAAGTTGTTTTTGGATTAGCAGTTCTATGATGTATATCATCATACAGGCATGTCCGATCGTATGATATACAGTGTGTATCAAAAAATCCGCTACCGGAAGCAAATTTTTTTCAAAGAACCCATTGTAATAGTTTGAAGGCTTAGACACCTCTGAGCAACGAATGCGTAAAAAATAACTTGGATATTGAAAACTGCTTTCTCTCTTCTTGATTAACACAGCGCTTGAACCATCTTAATTTACCAGGTGTGTAATGTTTTTTTAAATTACAATAGGTCTCTTTAAGAATGCTAATTCATTTTCTAAGGGTAGCGTTTTTTTTGATACACACTGTATAGAAGACCCACGTTGAAAAGGACCGGAAATGTAATGTACCGGGCAAGTTAACCGCACGACCAGAACGTGTTCTTGGCGGCGTAGGTGTGGGTATGAGCATCGGAACAGGAGGTGGTAATCGTGTAGAAGGTGCATCGGGTACAGGAGTTGGTGAACAGCTGCAGAAGGTAAGAACGCTGGTTTGAGTCGATCGATAGAAACCGTGTCATGACGTCCGTTCTTATTGATGGTGTAATATTTTTCGTTGCGTTGAACTACAAGGAAGGGTCCATCGTAGGGTCGCTGTAGTGGTGTTTTTACAGCATCATGTCGGACGAAAACGTAAGTAGCTTGTTTCAAAGCGTTAGGTACATGGGCTGATCGGTTCCCATGGTGCCGTGCAGGAACAGGGCGTTGGTTGTTCATTATATCGCGGAGTCGATCAAGAAGTAAGGTGGGGTCGACGGGAGTCCGACTTTCGTCCTGAAATAATTCGCCAGGGAGACGTAGCGTAGTTCCGTAGACTAATTCTGCAACACTGCATTGGAGATCTTCTTTAACGGAAGTGCGTATGCCTGTGGACCTTTGAGACGGGCTCTCAAGGACGCCTTCAGTTGCCGGTGAAAGCGTTCAACAATCCCATTTGATTGCGGATGGTACGCGGTTGTGCGATTTCGTTTGATTCCCAGAAGATGCATGAGTGATTTCCAAAGAGCGGACTCGAATTGGGAACCGCGGTCGGATGTGATACTCCTGGGAAGACCGAATCGTGAAATCCAACCGTGCAGCAAAGCCTGGGCACAAGATTCGGTCGTGATGTTGGTCATGGGGATTGCTTCCGTCCAACGAGTATAACGGTCAATACACGTAAAGAGGTAACGGAAGCCAGAAGACTGGGGAAGGGGGCCGACAATGTCGACGTGAATGTCATCAAAGCGTTTGTCAGGGAGATCGAACTCGTGAAGGGGGGCCGTCGTGTGTCTCTGGATTTTCGACTGTTGGCATGAATTGCACGTTTTTGTCCAGCGACAAACGTCTCGGTTTAACCCATTCCACACGAAGCGTGCTTTGATGAGCTTACAGGTAGCTTTGGTTCCCGGATGAGCTAAGTCGTGTAACAGGTGGAAGATTTCTGGGCGGAATGGTGCGGGTACGACCGGACGGGCATGACCTTGTGAAATGTCACAGAGAAGCGTGAGGTTGTTAGCACCCTCCAAAGGAATATCCACAAGTTTCAGGCTGGTATGACCTGTCTTTAACTGCTGCGTCTCATGGTCGGTGACTTGTATACGTGCCATCGCCTGGAAGTCGATTTCCGTGTAAGATGTTGCGTTGATTTGCACGCGGGAAAAGGCATCAGCCATCGCGTTGTTATTGCCTTTGATGTGGCGCAAGTCGGTAGTAAACTCAGAAATGAAAGCTAGCTGGCGGATTTGACGAGGAGACCGCTGGTTTGATCCTTTCGTGATGGCTGAAGTTAACGGTTTATGGTCCGTGTAAATATGAAACGCACGACCTTCGACGAACCAACGAAAATGACGGATGGCGAGATAGATGGCTAACAGTTCACGATCAAAGGTACTGTATCTAGTTTCCGCTGGTTTGAGTTTACGTGAGCAGAAGGCGATCGGGCGCCACGCGTGGTCAATAAACTGCTCTAAGACTGCCCCCACTCCGTTATCTGATGCATCAGACGTGATACATGTTGGGGCGTCATGCTGGGGATGGCCCAACATTGTCGCACCAGCCAAGGCTGATTTGCAGAACTCGAAAGACTCTTGACAGTCCGCAGACCAAGTGTATCTGGGGTAGGCTTTGTCCTCTTCACCAGCTTTTGACGTGCTAGCGAGGTGAGGTATGAAACGGTGGTAGAAATTGACCATCCCGAGGAACTCACGTAGGCTCTTCTTGTCCTCTGGTCGAGAGAAGTTGGCCACAGCGTGGACGCGGTCGGGCAGAGGTGAGATGCCTTGTGCGTGGACGCGCGATGCCCTAAGAAGGACAATTGTGAACGACCGAATTCACACTTCTTAGGATTGACGATGAGACCATAAAGCTCCAGGCGTTGAAAAAGTTGGCGGAGATGTTCTCGATGTTCGACAGCATTACGGCTGAAAACCAATATGTCATCTATGTAGACGAAAACAAAATCGAGATCACGACATACTTTGTCCATGAACCGTTGAAATGTCTGGGCCGCGTTGCGAAGGCCATAAGGCATTTGATTGAATTCAAAAAGACCAAACGGGGTGATCACTGCCGTTTTGTGGATATCCTCTGGGGCCACAGGGATTTGATGGTAGGCCCGAACGAGATCGATTTTCGAAAATAATGTACATCCTGCGAGGCTGGATGAAAAATCTTGGACGTGTGGAATTGGATATCAATCCGGTTTGGTTGCAGCGTTTAGCGCGCGATAATCGCCACAGGGGCGCCAATCTCCGTTGGATTTGGGCACCATGTGAAGTGGAGACGACCAGTTGCTAGATGTGGTTCGCACTGTATCTGAGGATAGCATACGATCGAACTCCGCTTTTTCAGCCACGTACTTTTCGGGGGAAAGGCGTCTTGCTTTAGCGAAGGTCGGTGGACCGGTGGTAGTGATGTGGTGTTGAATGTTGTGCTTTGCATGGGGTTCAGTAATAACAGGTTCGATGACAGCGGGAAACTCTGCAAAATAGCGTCAAACTCGTTGGGTTGAGGGTTGCATTGGTTGCTATGTTGTTGAGACGTAGCTGGCTGAAAGTCGATTGCTGTGTAGAGACAGAGTGGGACGTGGACGTGTCAACGAGGCAGGAATTGCCGATATCAACAAGAAGACAATTGTGACGTAAAAAGTCTGCTCCCAAAATAGGTTGGGTGACGTCAGCGACTAAGAAGGTCCCACGTGAATTTCCGGTGGAGTCCAATATCTAGGGTCAGGTTGCGTTTACCATATAATCGTTGGCAGCCTTGAGAACAATGTTTTGTTTGCGATTGAGCCTATCATGTCGCGTGGCTGGAAGAACACTGACCTTTGCGCCAGTGTCGATAAGAAAGCGGGTTTGTGAATGTTTATCAAACACATATAATAGGCGGCTGTTAGGACTCCCGGACACCTGCGCCTCTACTGGGGGGCGGGCTTGTCGTTTTCCGTCGACGAAAACGAGCATGGCTGACGGCATTTCGTAGCGCGAGCACCGAACTTGCTATGGTTCCAACAGACTTCCTGAACCGAGGTGTCTGAATTTGCTGGTGGTTTGATAGCGGGTCCAGGCGCTTAAGGATCTTGTTGAGATCAGATCGGATCGACGCCAGTTCCACGGAATCGGATGTCTCAACTTGAGCAAACGGAGGGGCGGGGCTCTGTTATCTCCATCATTCCATCTGCAATCAATGCCAATTCAGTCAAAGCCGTGCTTGGGTGTGACAACAAACTGACTTGCACATTACTGGGAAGGCGCTGGAGAAATAATTCTCGTAGAATATCGCTTTCGTTGTTACCGTGGAGTTGTTTGAGGCGCCGGAGAAGTTGCGAAGGTTTGCGGTCGCCTAACTCCTCGACGTGTAGAAGTTGTTGGATCTTTTGTCGCTTGGAAATGGACACCCTCTCCGTAAGTGAGGCTTTTAAAACGTCGAATGGATTTGTAGTAGGAGGGGTTATAATTATATCTCGGACTTCTGTTGCAGCTTCTGGTGACAATGCAGCAACAACGTGAGAAAATTTCGTCCCTTGCGATGTTATCTGCTTCAGAGCAAACTGAGCTTCGACCTCGGAAGGCCAAAATGGTGGAATTTTGACGGCGACGGCGTGTGTTGTTATTGGATTTGGCGTTAGTACCGGTACAGTATTCGTATCGCTGGACGAACCAGTAGCCATATCGAACGTATGAGCAACGTCGGGGTCACCAATGTAGTAAGTTACCAATGTTAATCTTTATTCATTTGTCCCAAAAAGCGTATAACAATATAATATCAACTCGTATTTACATCCTGGTCTAGATCTCCCGTCTATACTTTATGTAAGCCTCAATATACGAAACTCGAGTCCCAGGACGCGAGTCCCAGGTCCTCCACAACATCATTGAAATATTTAGTTTAAAAGTAGGGTTAGTATTCCTTTATTTCAGGGTTAGGACTAGAGTTTTTATTTGGGTTATGGGTAGGTTAACGTTTTTGTTCTTGTAAAGCTTCTGAATCTTGAGAAAATAACTAGGTTGATATGTCTATGACGTAGTCTGTGTCCATTATGTGTCCGGTACACGAAGGAGATGCCCAACGAAGAACAACAATCAAATCCCAGATTAATTCCCTCGATGAGAATCGTTATGATATCATTAATTACGTTGCATTCAAATATTAGAATAATTTAACTATTTAATACAGGACCCTTTTTGCCCGAATAGAGCAAATTTTTCGGACAACTGGGGGCAGCCCTCCAGCGGCCCTCCTGTTGTGCGGGTACAAGAGGGCCGCTTCACTCCTAATAGTGGACCGAAAAGCCTCGTTTTCATGACATCGCCGCCATATTTGCAATCGGTCGCATACATGTCAACTTTTGTCAGACTGGATGATTTTTCGTATGACATGTTGCCATATCCGTAACAAGTGTTACGTTAAAAATCGTTTGCAAGCGCCGTGTTCTCACATGCGTTCAGTAACGTTTGCAAGCGCCGTGTTCTCACATGCGTTCAGTAACGTTTGCAAGCGCCGTGTTCTCACATGCGTTCAGTAACGTTTGCAAGCGCCCAGTGGCGTAACGCTCACTAGGTATAGGGTTAGGTCTAGAAACCGACCCAGTTGGGGCCCCTGTCAAAAATGGAGTGGAAGATTATAATGAAAAATGATAATATAGAAGTTGATCGTTCATGGGTTCCCGTCTACCTCTGTTACGCCACAACCTTGGTACGAGGGCAATCTATTTGCTCGTCAATGCCTTGTATTTGCTCGTCAATGCCTTGTATTTGCTCGTAGGCCACTTCCTTATATGGAATACGTACTAGAAGGGCATGTACTAAAACCCGAAACGGCGAAACGAACGAAACAAGCGAAACGACGAAACGAAACAAGCGAAACGGCGAAACGAACGAAACAAGCGAAACGACGAAACGAAACGAGCGAAACAAACGAAACGACGAAACTAAACGAAACGACGAAATGAAACATAAAATCCAAAATAATTCACAAAAAAGTCAAAAGCTTCGAACATATTTCGAACCAGGGCCACTTTCACGAATGATTTCTTCGCGAACAATGCAAAAAATATAGGAGCTGGCAAGGTAAAATATAGCGTAAAAGAAAGCCAAGAAAATTCTTCACAAGATTTGTATAATTGTATTGATGGCAAAGTTACGGATAAAATATTGTAAGTTTTATTTAACATGATAAATATGAAATATATTATATTTAATAAAAGTTTTGTTGACATTATAAATATGACAGTGACCGAACTTGGTGTCAAATTTCTCTAACTAAAACATACCGTTCAAAAAATATACAAATCTAGTACATTCTTAATCTCTTAAATATTAAATTAAATCAGTAATTTGGGGAAGAAGACCAAGAAGAGTTGGAGAGACCAAAGAGGTCGCGTCAAACTGTGGTTAAACATTAACTAACATCCATCAAAAGTCGAAGAAGACAGGAAGTAACATCGCGACAGCGACCGAAATTCGACCGAACACTTTGAAAATCCGAATTAAAATCCGAGTACCTTTTTTACTCGTTTTGTTTCGTCGTTTCGGGTTTTAGTACATGGCTGACCAGCGGGTGAGGGTCTGGGGATGAGAATGTGTCTGATTTGACGACTTCAAGGAGCGGGGGTGGTAACGTGACGCATGTTACATATACGGGCTCGGCGCGTGAAACAGGGTGGTAACGTGAGGTTACATATACGGGCTCTTTACTTGAGTAATGTTCAATTTGCGTTTAACTTTCGCTGTTCACGTTACCATTCAAGGGATATTATAGGGAAGGCTAGGGGGGACGCGGGCTCTGGGAACGAGATTGGGAAGGCGCCTGATAACTTTATTAAAAACCAAAAATTTTGCTTCACTACTGAGTAGTTATAACGTTAAAAAATGCCCTGAGACAAACAAACCCAATTGAATCTCAAGGGATTCCTAAATAGCCATTTTCTATTATTGGGAATGCAAGAATAAACAAGAATAATTATAGACTCAGATAAACATACATACTGACGCAGTGTTTCCACTTTGCAGGAAATTTCCTGATTTTAGGAAATCCTGACTTCAAAAGGAAATTTTCAGGATGAGTTAGAATCTCAGGAAATCTCAGGAAAATCAGGAAATATCAAAAAATCTAAAGAGATTGAGGTGGAATGTGTAAATATTTGATATCTTAGGCAGGCATGGTCAGTTAATATGATAATTTTTATGTTAGCGCTATTTGACTATTTCATCTTTTTTGGTAATTTCGTTACATATTTTCTAATTTTCACACAGCCTGCGAGCAGGCTCATTTGATTTGACCACGCGTCCCCAAAACACCCTGTGAGCCCAATAATAGCTAGCCTGCGTACAGACGCTCGCGGGCGCAAAAAGGCGGCGCTAAGTAGCGTCTGTGCAGAGCCAAATTGTGTGTTCTGTAATTTATGCCGATTATTCGCAATAGATTGTATTTATGCCTTATAGTATACAACCTCGTACCCAGGGCCTATCTCCGCCCGCCGCCGACCCCCCGCCACGCGCGCTGCGAAAAGGCCCTGGCAGGGGCTGGTCACGTGTCACCCAGATTCTGGGTGATAACAAAAATTAATTTAGTGGGAGGGGATGGTACGTTTTGGTTGTCCAGGTGCAGCTACTGGCGGCATGTAATGGCTCCGATACTGAAGTTTTATCCTGTCGTAGATGGAATCGATCTTTCCTCGAACCGTCGCGGACTCCGCACGCTGTAAGAAGTTGAAAATGTGTCAAAAGCTCATGGCGACGTGCTTCAGCGAAACAAAGCGCTTCCTGAACTCATCTGTCGTCGTTGAGAAAGAAAAGTAAAGAACGCTTCAAATTTAAAGAAAATTATTGCTAACACGCGAAAGTTACTTATCCAGAATTCAGCCGATTTAAAAGGTGCATTGAAATATCGCCGTCTGCCCTTTCCCTAGAGAAATATTTCTAAACCGACGCCGCCTCGTCGTCTTCAATTTTCAAAGGTTAGTTTTAAAATCATCAGTTGTTGTTTTAATCTAAAATATATAATAACATCATGACAGAACGTTGACGCTTTATAACTGCCTTTTTACATTGAAAGAGTTGAATAGAGATAACAATGATCGTCACTGCGTCAAGTGATTTTCATAATAGCATATTTCCAATGTAGACATGTTAACCCGAAATTTTCGAAGTTGACAGAAAATGGAAAATAACACTGCGTACGCAACACTGTGTACTTTGTTATTTCGAATGTCTAGGATAGTATTATGCTTGTGTCACTTCATATTAAATTAAAATATTTCGCAAATATAAGTAATTCGATCGATCGGATATTAAAATACTATATTTGGGATAAATACTATCAATAGACATTCGAAATAACAAAGTAGACAGTGCTGCATAGACTGTTTCTTTTCTATTATTAAAATCACTTGACGCAGTGACGATCATTTCTATCTCTGTTCAAAAGGCAGTTAAGCGGTAAACGTTATTATATATTTTGGATTGAGTCAACAACTGATAATTTTAAAACTAACCTTTGAAATTGAAGATGACGAGGCGGCGTCGGTTTTGAAGTTCAAAAACGTTCTTTTCGACAAAGGGACAGACGGCGTTCTTGCAGTACTGTATGTGGAGTCCTCAAGGGATTCGCAGAGTCGATAGAACAAAAAATCGATTCCATCACAGGATAAAACTTCTTCGCATCAGTGGCAAGGTGCAGCAACTGGCATATAATGGCCACCGGACAACCTCCCCCTCCCACAAATTTTTTGTTATCACCCAGAATCTGGGTGACACGTGACCAGCCCCTGCCAGGGCCTTTTCGCAGCGCGCGTGGCGGGGGGTCGGCGGCGGGCGGAGATAGGCCCTGGGTACGAGGTTGTATAGTATAGACTTGCTCCAAGTCTGCCTCTTGATTGTTTCGGGTTTATTTAAAGACGGGTTTGTTTCGAGAAGACGGGTTTATTTCGAGAGTGGTTTGGTTTCAAAGACGGGTTTGTTTCAAGGTTTTGAAAAGAACCTGTCTCGAAACCTCGCTCGAAACAAACCCGTATTCTCGAAGCAAACCCGTCTTTAAACAAAGCCGAAACAATCAAGAGGCAGACTTGGAGCAAGTCTATGCTTATAGCAACTAACGAGTATTCAGTAAAAGTTTAAGAAATCATATGAAGAGCAAACTTAGTTCTAATAGACAAATAGGACAAGCTGAAAAGCTAAAACGAAACAGCATATTAAACGAGAATCGGCACTCGACGGCTACCTGGAAATATCGTATGATTAACAATTCGATTTCCGCATCTCTTCGACTGTTTGATCATCCTTGAACCAAAATTATGCCAACTATAAACAGTCATCCTTTGAAAGTATTAGCAAACTCTTTAATAGTCTCGTTTACAAGGAAACGTTGAGGTTCGTATTGAAAACGGAAGTAGTTCTTAACCAATTGAATATCGCGTATTAACTAAATTTTCTAAGCGACCAATCATGGTCTACTATTTAAATTCCTTATAGTAGCTACGTCACATTCACAGACTATGACGTAGGCTAAATAATAGCCCACCTATAAGTATTACCCGAACTCTAAAAAAGCGCAAGAAGCCTCTGAGGAGGAGAGTGTGATTTGACCATAGATTTGACCCGATAATTGGGAAATGATATCACGTGATAATGTCTTAAAAATCAGGAAATATCAGGAAATTTCAGACAAAAAAAAGGAAATCTGGATTTCGATTGTGGAAGCACTGTACTGACGTCATTACCGTGCCGTTTGCAGGCTTCCAGCACGTTCCAGAGTACTTCTTCAGTCGCATCATCTTCATGTTCAAGAATTGTTCATTAATCTAAACCAGTAAGTATCTCTTTAAATCATTTACCATATTCTGTGGCTTTTAGGAATATTCAATCCCAAGAATTTTTTGCAATAGATTCCTTAATCGTGAAGGATAATTGAATCGATGACATTGTGATTGTAATTGTAAAGTGTCGACTGTCGATTCATTTGAAACAAAAATTGACACATACTGATACACTCTAACTTTCTTTCTGTCACACTTGATTAGTATTTGCTCTTTTGCTCTGGCATTTGCCCTATAAACCTATGTATAAACGTAGTCGGTCACCAGTTTGTTTGTTTTGATAAAAAGGAAGTCGGAAATACTCGTAAAGGTGGAATAATGCAGACTCAAAGTATTAGTTAGCTCAAAGTAAGTTAGCTTAGTACGGCGGGCGTAGTCTCGTAGAATTCAACGACATGCTAACCCTAATATCACTAAAATCCTAATCCTAAACTTAACCAAAATACTAACCCTAACCAAAAAACTATGCAGAAAAGTTATCGAACTCGACCGGAAATCGATCGCGGTTCCACACACAATATACTTGTAACGTCCCATGTATATGAATTCATTGCTGTATCAATGAAATGAAAGTTTGGTTTAAAATCAGTGTATCTTCACACCGTGCTCTTGATCGTTGATTCGTGGTATTTATTTCTGAAGTTGCCAAATATTTCAGACATACAATAAAATCACTTTGAGCCACTTAACATACATGTATATACAATAAAAAAACGTAATGTCTGGTGGCAAATTGAATTTTGAAAACCATAGTGTGGTAGTATATTCTATGTATATTCTAGTAGGTTCTATGAGGGTATAAATAGGGATCCTAACTTTACAATAATCATCCATTCCCTGATGAAGACACTATATTGGAGTGTCGAAACGTTGGGTCAGTAACTTTTAAAGTTACGTTCAAAAAACTTTTTAAAGCCAGAGTAGTGTCAAACTATGTCTGATTTATCACCTGGTTGCAATGGGAAATTATTTTTTTATACAAATTAAATAAGACATTAAGGTGAAATAGAACAATGTGCATTCAACTGCTAAAGCAGTTGTAATTCCTATTTATAGTATTTCTCATGATGCTTAGGTGTATTTTGAATAAACATTCACTTTCTATTTGGAATCATTTTATTTTTAATTTAAGAAATAGAAAGTAGTTGCCTGTGTTTATACATAGCCTGATGCATGACAGTTTCTGTAAATACTTTCTAATTCTCCCAAACTCACTGGTGTATTTGCAAAAGATGCAACCTATGTAATTTGTATATATGGTAGTATATATATATATATATACATGTTGTGGACTTGTGGATGCCATTAGAGGCTGCTTATAGCCCACAGAGTCACAATGTTTGATATATATATATTTTTTATTGATGAATTATTCTCACTGTCCCTACACTAACTATACTTTATTATATAAGTATTATTTATAATAATTACATGACAACTATGCCTTATCAGTCGCCCCATTGGCTTGACACAGAAAATACTGCTTCAGATAGTGAAAGCTATAACAAGCGGTCTGCCAGAGCCAGGGCGCATTCCTTTTAAACCCCATATGCTAAAGATACCTTAGGGCTTTCAAGTGCTGTGCCAAGAGAGGTTGAGAAGCAGGCTTTTAGCCAGGATTTCAAAACTGGCCATCCAAAATTTTGGTGGGCGTGGACATGAAAACATATTGGTGGGTGTGGCTGTGAGCAACTGAGCTTATCAAACATATTAAACAGCAGTTTTATTAAACAACATTTTTGCTACTTCATGTTACAGCATATATACACGTTAAATTGATCTTGCAATCAATCGTCATGTCCATGCATGCATGTTCTTGACAAAAATTAGTGAGAAAATCTACAGAATAGTTAAAATAAACAGCAGCTAACAGAAATCAAGAAACATTAGAAATCAGGAAATATTATAAAACTGTACTTATGATTAATGTTTTAAAGTTGTGATGATGACTTGTGGTGCCGTGTCCAAGTTAATATTTAATATTCTATTAAATATATTTGGTCTTGTAATAAACTTACATGAACCGGGCTATATGTGATGTACAGTCACACAGACAAAAAAATGACAAAATTAGTGGGTGGGATACTGAAAATCATGGTAGTAGTATCCAGAAGTGAGATACTGGATTCTCAGGAGGGATACTAAAACTTTGAACCCTGGTATCCCAGTGGAATACTGAAAAAAATTAAATTTCAGACCCTGACTAGTATATTCAATTTGAAAACCTACACAAAACATATATATCAAGCGACAGAAATGAACCAATAATTTCAATAATTACTAAATCCTTTTTAATTAATTGGTTACTGAATGTCATAGGTGTAGAACTGGGGGGGGGGGGGGGTGCTGTTTACTAATGTAAACAGTTTGACTTTTTCCGTAGCACAAGCACTAACTTTTGTGATGAATTTATGAAGAACAAGCAATCTGTAAACAAATTAATCATGTACTGTAAAATATTTGGTTGCATTTTTGGTTTTAGTTCAACAATTAGCAAAGGGGGTAGTCGCTGCTTCCCTGTGTGCCGTACGTTTGGCCCAATACGAATTAAATTGCTTCCAATCTAGTGGCTGCAATATTAATTAGATTAGGGTAGAGGCGACATTCGCGACAATCCATGACATCATGTTATGGTGTCACAGGCGTTGGATATTTGTAAATCTCTATTGCTGACTTTGAGATAAAAAAAGTTAACCTCACGACCAACAGAAACGTATCATGAGTGTCAGAATACGGAAATTAAATGTACATTTGTACCTCGCCATTGTGGAATTTTGGCTGGGCCTATAAGGGACCATGCAAAAATTACCAAAAGGTTGGGCCGGTGGAAAAAATAAAATTGTACAAAAAAAGTTCTTGCCTCCTTGCTTTCAAGGTAAAAAAGTCTTTGCCCTGCTATCAACCTTTAGGGTAAAAAGTCAATGCCCTGCCAATTGTGTCTTTGGATGTGTGAAGTGCTACTACAGCGGAGGATAGATATGAGAGACTAGTGAACGAGTTAATGAGAAGAGGGGATGCACCGCACCCCTATCCCCATTGCTTTTTGCACACTCTATCCACCCTAAATCATGCTTTGGTATGAGGCAGATGTTATACATATAGTTACTGTATATATTATATTGTTTATAGTATTTATATTATATTGTTTTAAAATATATAATATATTCTTAGATATATTATTCGTAAGATTATACTCTTGGAGTGTTATTAAGTCAATATTTTAATAACAGAAAAAGTAGGTGCCCTGCTATTAGTTATTATAAAAAACTAATGGCCCTGCCTTTCGTGTGACCAAAAAAAGTCATAGCCCTGCCATGTTTTCCACCGGCCCAGCCTTTTGGTAATTTTTGCGTGGGCCTATAAGAGGTTTGCCTAAGTGTATAAAGGATGATTTGGATTTACTTTAAAATGCAACACATTCTATGAATTTGTGAAATCGAGAAACAATCATTTATGCAATTGCTATTTTTGTTTATAAAGGATCTTTATAAATAAAAGTGAAGGATTAATTATGCTTGCACATTAAAATAGAATAAATGACAAGGGGGTGTCATCAGCGGGGGTTGCAGTTTCGTTTCACCGCTTTTGACCCACCCCCATACTATCAGGATCAGGAAAATGGGGCTCCGGACAGTACGCTTGCTTCCAAACAAGTGTCTAATAGTGATCACGCATGACATGGAGCGATAATGCATCACGTGTAGTTGTAGGTGGTGTAAAATGAGGATTTTGTTTATTAGTAACGAGTATTCAATGCGAAGTTATAGAGATACAATTCAGTCTAAAACCCCAACTGAGCTCTACGATCAAAACTGTCAAAAACAGCTCACGTCAACTTACGGCGTGAGCATACTAAAGTTAACTGAGTATGCTTTCGACATACTGTACCGGCAAATGTCATGAACAATCTAAATCAGTAAATGTTCTTTACTATTCTACACTACTACCCTCTTCTATTCTGGTGCCGGTGTCATACTGCTCAGTTCACTGTGTCAGTTCGTGATACCAAAGACATAGTCGTTGGCCCATGTTGGGGGTCTTCGTAGACGCCCTGGTCGTGTTGTCGCTTCCGATGTTGCAGAATTGTTCCCTCCTACTTGCTGATCAACTGCTGGTAACGGGGGCGGTCGCTGAAGTGCTGATGAATAGCTAGGACTCTCGTTGTCACGTTGGTTGGGTTCTCGGATGTCTTGGTTAACGTTTCCTGGGTTGGCTGAGTCTCTCATTTTCTTCATTTGGCTCTGGAATACTTGGATTAACGCCTGTATCCACGACCCATTCATCTTCGCTGTCATCCTCATCACCGACCTGTGAAACATCTGGCTGTATAAATGCCTCAGGATATGTGGGGGTTGTACTACCTGTATGTGGGGTTGAACTTTAGGTTGCTTGTTCTTGTTTTCTCTTTTGACTTCTTTGTCTACGTAGCCCTTTTTCAGGCAATTGAAATGGACTACCACCCGTTTCCGCCCTCTTTCCTTCTTTAGTCGGTAGACAACGTCCGTTATCTTCTTAATGATATACATGTATAGGGGCCATCCCACTTTGCGGATACTTTTCTCGATAGCCCTTTCTTTCTTGCGTGTAATTGTCGCCACACCCGATCACCATATGGAAGACGTCATATGTCGACCTTGCATCGTAGTAGTCCTTGTATCGTCGGACAGCAACCCTAGCTTGCGTTTTCTCCAGCCAACTTGTACGCTTCTTGAAACCTTAGCTTCTGTGTCCTTACATATTCAGGAGTGATTTTGGATGGCTCGTTGGGTGGTTCACTGTCTACTAGTAAGTCTACTGGTAGTCGAGCTTCTCTGGCAAACATTCGATACGGGGTAACACCGATTGATGACTGAACTGCGGTTCCATAGGCTAACAGCGTTTGAGGAATCCAGGAATCCCGTTCATTCTGATTGTCATCCACTATATTCGCAAGCATGTTCTTTAGCGTGCGGATGAATCGTTCTACCAGGTCGTCGCTCCGTGGATGATATGGGGTGGTGCGTGTTTTCTGAATACCCAACATTTTCATTCTCGTACCGAGATATCCACTCCTCCAAAAGTTTATTCGCTACTGTTGCCTTGTGATCTGAAATGGGGTATGCTTCGGGCCATTTCCATTCGTGAAATAGTCACACACTACCAATATGAATCGGTTCCCTTTCGTAGAAGTGGGAAGTGGTCCGATAATATCGATTCCTACCCGTTCCATGGGATGTCCAGTGCTACTTGTTGTCAATGGCGCTTTAGCTCTGCTCCTGGGGGAATTGTGTTCTGCACATTTCTTGCACCGCCTACAATAGTGCTCGATATGTTTTCTCCACCCTTTCCAGTAGTATCGTTGGCGTACTTTTTCTGCCATTTTGTTGACTCCCAAATGACCAGAAGATGGTAAGTCGACGTGAAGGGCCTTCAGGACTTCATCTGTCATGGCTTCGGGTATGGCCAGTTGCATAATCTTGGATTTTCCGTCATCGCTCTCGACACAGATGTTTATCAATTAGTTTCAATCTTCCGAACTAACTCCACAGAGAACCCAGAATAGGGCCTGCGTGAGCGATCTCTTCTTTGGAGCCACGAGATTGCTTGTCGAAGTGCCGGGTCTTGTTTTGTCCCTCTTCTACGATGGAAAAGACACATTCCCGACTTTGTCTGGGTGTCGTTTTAGCTCTTCCTACCACCGATACTTCTTGGGGTTCATTCATGTCGTTCTCAGGATCCTCAGCTGGGGGAATTCTCGACAAACCATCCGCGTTGCCATGTTGTCGACCAGCTCGATGATGCACATTAAAATCGAACTCCGATTTGGGATTCTTTGGGATTCTTGAAGTTTTGAAGCCATTTCAACGCGCTGTGATCCATGCGTACGGTGAATTGCTTCCCCAAGAGATATGGTTCAAAGTGTTCCAAACCCCACACCGTCGATAAAAGCTCTTTCCTCGTTGTGCTGTAGTTTCGTTCCGTCTTGGATAGCGACTTGGCCGCGTACGCGATGACCCTTTCTTGACCATTTTGAACTTTTGAACTTGAGATAATATGGCTCCTAACCCGACGTTACTGGCATCCGTATCCACAAGGAAATTATCAAATTGTGGATAAGCCAATACTGGGGCTGTCGTTAGTTTCCTTTTTAGAGTTTGGAAGGCAACATGACATTCGTGACTCCATGTGTAGGTATTTTTCTGTTCCAGTTTGTATAGTGGTCCTGCGATGTCAGCGAAATTCGGAATAAACTGGCGATAGTAACCCACGCAACCCAGGAAGGAACGTAGGCTGGAAACATCGTGTGGGGCTGGCCAAGACTCACCACATGACCTAACAATACCGTTCTATCGTTGAGGAAGTGGCATTTCTTCGCATTCAGTTTCAATCCGCTCTCTTCAAGGCGTTGGAGCACCGATTCCAACTTCCGATGGTGTTCCTCTAACGTTGGGGCGAAGATCACGATATCATCAGGATAGACAAGGCAGTCTAACCAATTTAGGTCGTCAAGGACGGTATTCATGGCGCGCTGAAAGGTAGCAGGGGCGTTGGTCAGACCAAACGGCATCCTCTTGAATTGGTAGTGTCCGTCTAGTGTCGAGAAAGCTGTCTTTTCGTTGTCCTTATCCTGCACGCCTAGTTGCCAGTATCCCCTAACCAGGTCCAAGTGCGTGAATAAGCGGCTCCGGATAACGTATGCAAAATGTCCTCGCATCTTGGTAGTGGTAGACATCTCTCATAGTCCACACAGAATCTTCGACTACCGTCTTTCTTTTGCAACCAGTACAACCGGGGAGGACCAAGGGGATCACGATGGTTCAATGATGCCACCTTTCAACATTGCTTCTACTTCCTGACGGACTTCTTCACGTCTATGAAAGGGGAGCCGGCGTGGTGGTATTCGAATCGGAGGGGTGTCTCCAGTATCAATGGTATGTTTCACAGTTGAGAGTTGTCCCAAGTCGTTCGGTCTTCTGGATACGGCGCGGCTGTGTCGAGCCAGTATGACATACACGCGGCTTTTCTCGGTCATCGGGTTTTCTATTTTGAAAAGTGACGCTATTTCTTCCTTTACGTTTTCTGGGTTGCTTTTCATGGTGGTCGTGTAGCAAGTGGTTACTACTTCTGATGGTAAATGATTGTCTATTACTCTGTAGGATGAGGGGCTGTCTTCTTCGTTTTCCGAGAGCGGGTATAACTATCCGATAGTACTACATGTACCTCGATAGATTCGTTGTGGTTTCTGCTGTGGGTTGAATACTCTAATGGGGATGGTCCCACCTTTGACAGCGGCTACGACTTTCAGAATTCCTGTAGAATATCGTTGCTCGAACCGAATTTCTGGTTCCAAAATGCCGGATGTGTGGTCTACTGACCCGTTAACTTTACCAACGATATTAATCATCGAGCGTGGTGGTATTGTAGTTGACTCAGCTACAGTCACTCGGCACGCCTCCTTGCTTTTGGTTTAAATATCAAATTGTCTTTTTCCCTTTTGCAGTTAGTGTTCCTGTGGCGAAATCGACGAGGACGTTGTTTTGTTTAAGGATATCTGTGTCCACCAGCATTTCTTGTGCCAAGTCGTCGCACACCTGTACCTCTTGGCTGACAATATACCAGCCAATTTAATGTCCATCTCCGCTATCAAGCGGACGGATAAAGGAATGTTGTTTGCTCCGACGATTGCCCGCGTGGCCGCACGTGTTTTCGTGTCTACGCGTCTTGACTGGTTGAAAATATCTCGGTGTATCAGCGTCACTGCAGCTCCTAAATATAGATAAATCCTCACCATTCAAGAGCGCTATCTTGGGAACGACCAGATTTGAATAATCAGATTTTTATTAATTATTAACTATTTATATCTTTTTCATTTCTTATATATATATTTACATTTTTTATATATATATATATATTATATATTTTTAATATATTTTTATATTTATTAATTTATTATCATAATTGTTTATTTTATTTATTATTTCTCACATATATTAGATATCCCCCTATAGTTTTATATCCCTATGTTTTGCAGTGATGGGTATCCCCCTTTGCAGGACCGCCCTAATGTAGATGTAGATGTAGATGCTTATTGAGTAGATCGTCTACCGTTTGCCGATCTCTTGATATACGCAACAACGATTTGAACACAGCCAACAAATAAAATAGGCTACGCGTCATTGGGTTGTTGTCGGAAAGCGTTTGGTGAAATGTTCGAAAGTCGATGGAAGAATCTATATCTTATATGTTAAAATTTGAATATTGACTAGTGCGGTTAAAGTTTTACACCAACATTTTAATAATCACCAAAGTTGCAATGACAACAGGACAATGGGCATTTTAAAATTTCCATCATTAATAGAGGCACAAGTAAAATTGACGAAAGTTATCTCTAGATTTTGTCAATTGGCAAATCTAATCTAATCAAACCGGTAACTCGGGGGGGAGGGCGGCGGCGTAAAGGTACGTTTGTCGCGCTGACGTCAATTTAAATTTAAACGCCAAATGTAACTTCCCAAAAGCCGTTTATAGTACGTACGTCCCAATCACAATTCCTAACCCTAATAATCCTAACTTAACCCCTTGCACTGCCAAATTATCCCTCTCTAACCCCAATTTTCCTTTGTTACCACGGCAACAATAAAGGATCGTTTACCATACATACAAATATATATATATTCCGACATAAAGGCTACTTTCACTTCCCCTTGCATAAAAAAGCGCGGGAAAAAATTCCGTCAAGATTAGCACCCTCGCCCCAGGGCCTTCGGCCCTGGACGGCGCTTCGCGCCGCCGGGCGAGGGGACAACATTGTAAATTATGCAATTCAGCCTCTCCGGCTGCAAGGTAATTTTTCTTATTAAAATCTATCTATCTATCTAAAATTCAGGATTCCCGAAACTTATTCTAACGTTTGACCAGCGCATTTCAACCGACTCCGCATTTTCAACACTCCGCACTCCGCTACATCGTGTTTTCAAGACAACCGGTTCAAGGTATCACAGTATGTGCAGTTATTTATTTTGCATTCCATTCCATTCCATTTTGTTTATTTTCCTTTTCGTTTTACTTTCTTGTGAATAGTGAATACACTGACGTAATTCGCACATTAAAGCCTAGTTTTAACTAGCGACACAAGCATAAGCATAACGACATACGCAAGCGCAGTTAGCACTTGTACTTGCGAAGAACAGAGTGTTAAATTTACCATAAAGTGCGAACTGCGCTTGCAAATGTCGTTAATACTTAAAGTGTATATGACGTGAAATTTTTTATTGTTTCATTTGAAAGAACATCAAAAAGTAGGACGATATGCTGTTTACCGTTCCTTGATATCTTTTCTAGTTCCCGATTTATAAAGATTTAAAGATGTCAAAATCAAGGGAAAATATGCTGATTCAGCACAAATTATGACGTCATATGGTTTGCATGTTAGTTTGGTGAATGTTTAAATGAACTATAGCTCAGTTACTATGTCTCAGAATCAAATGAACCTTTGCACACAAATAGTAGTGACATTATCAACTGTTTTCATCTTGTAATTTTGTTGTCAAGGCAACACTGTTGTACCCAGGCCCCTTGAACGGATTTTATAAAACACCATACTCTGTCTTGATAAGGATAAAATAATATCAAACGTGTGCTTGTCATACCTATGCATGCCTAAAATACATTTATACTATAATAATTTGAAAATTATACCCACAGTGATGAATACTGCAGTGTGTTTTATAAAATCCGTGCAAGGGCCTGGGTACAATAATGTTACATTGACAACAAAATTAGTGACATCAACTGTGTTTTATCTCGCACTATCTGTGTGCAAAGGTTCATGTGATTCTGACACATAGTAACTGAGCTATAGTTCATTTAAACATTCACCAAACTAACATGCAAACCATATGACGTCATAATTTGTGCTGAATCAGCAATTTGTTTGTGCCATATATTTTACCTTGATTTTGACATCTTTAAATCTTTACAACTCTGGAACTAGAAAAGATATCAAGGAATGGTAAACAGCATATTGTCCTACTGTTTGATGCTCTTTCACATGAAGCAATAAAAAATTTCACGTCATATACACTTTAAGCCCGTCCAATAAATGTAAGTTATGTCAGTCGTTATAACGAGGTGAACAGTCTCCGTATATATATATATATATATATATATATATATATATATATATATATATATATATATATATATATAAATATATATATAAATATATATATATATATATATATATATATATATATATATATATATATATATATATATATTATATATATATATATATATATATATATATATATATATATATATATATATATATATATATATATATATATATATATATATATATATATATATATATATATATATATATATATATATATATATATATATATACATGATGTCTGCTGCATGCATTGTTTCTAAAGACTTTTTTATCTTATTAAGATGCAGTTACTGTATGTTCAGGAATGACAATGAAATTACCAATGGCATATTTCCTGGCTTTACCATTGTTTCTTTCAATTACTGTTGCCGCTGACAATTTCTGCTCAAATGAAGTCTTTCCTGAGGAGGGCTTTCCGAATTCCTCATCTTGCAGGCCATATACCAAAGATGCAAATCTTACTGAACGTAAGTCTCACATTTAGGAGAGTACAACATCATGTAGTAATACGTGAGACCGCGAAAAGTGAGACCGTGAAGTAGAGGCGAGGGTGATAATTTTGACGAAATAATGAAACACGAGGATGAGTATTTCATCAGGATTTATAAAATAACAAGTATGCTACGCGTGTTCTGATTGGCTAATACCCGTGTCAATGTACCCCTGTTTGGATCAGGTAAACCAAACACGGGAATTTTGAGGTCGCATGTCACACAAAAGCAAATCATGCCGGCCCATCATCGTTTTTAAACATTAACATTCTAGATATGCACAATAACTATAAATAAAATATAGCAATCTTGTCTGATGTTCATGTATATATATATATATATATATATATATATATATATATATATATATATATATATATATATATATATATATATATATATATATATATATATATATATATATATATATATATATATATATATATATATATATATATATATATATATATATATATATATATATAATATATATATATATATATATATATATATATATATATATATATATATATATATATATATATTTGGTCTTAAAATGTATGTATTCCAACACTCGTCATTTTCCTTCACCATAAATCCTTTCAACATGTAGTTTGATCGAGTGAAATGCCAAATATTACCTATAATATACCCAGAATCTTATCCCGGCATTACCACCACCATATATACAGAACTCGTGACTAGGCTCTCGGCAACGGCTTCCATAGCTCAGTGGTCAGAGCACTGCACTAGCATCGCAGGGTCGCGGGTTCAATTCCTAGCCGGAACGCCTTAAAGTTGCATTTTTCGCAACTGGTCCCGGTTTGGTCTTAAAATGTATGTGTTCCAACACTCGTCATTTTCCTTATATATATATATATATATATATATATATATATATATATATATATATATATATATATATATATATATATATATATAATATATATATATATATATATATATATATATAATATATATATATATATATATATATAACGAAATATATAGAAATGCCAAATATTACCTATATATATATATATATATATATATATAACGAACGTTTTTCTTTTATTTAATTTCCTACAAGTTTTTGGTTATTTTAGTTTGCTTGGAACCTTTATTATTATTATTTTTTTATTATTCGCGTATGCACTTTCATTCCTTTTCAAGTTTTTGTTTCTTATGCTAATATTATCGCCTAATCCCCTTGAATATTGGACCTGTCATTTCTCCCACCCCCTCAGTCTGCTTGCTGATCGACTGTAAAAATAGCAAATGATCTAACGTTTCCCATCTCATTAATTATTAGTTTGTTTATCTCCCGTGCATTTGATTGGCTACTTTCTACTTGTGACACGCTTTTGGCATATATATATATATAAGCCCTATTTATTTCATTTCATCTCGTCTTACTCTGATGAAGGGCTCCGCTCGAAACGTCAGTATCTCGTCACTAAATTCTTGGCAGTTTACCACCTTTTCACTTTGCTATATATATATATATATATATATATATATATATATATATATATATATATATATATATATATATATATATATATATATATATATATATATATATATATATATATATGTAGTGTATAATGTAGTTATATATATATATATATAGTTTAAAATATTATTAATCGGAATTTTCACATTTTACAAAATGATCCTGAGACGTCAGCCATTTTCACCGATAACCCTTTGGTATATCTTTTCGCCGTAATAAAAACATTCGTGACTCCTTAGTACATAGTGCCCTTAAACAAAATACCTCGGCACCAGCGGGAACATTTTCTTGCGGCCGTTCCCGCTGTAACAGATGCCCTTTTCTCAATCCCACCACAGTTATTATTGCCCCCAAATTCGACCACACAATCCGTCATGCTTTTTCATGCACGTCCACCAACATCATTTATAATGCCCTAAAATCTACATCGGTGAAACTGGGCAACGCCTTTCAGACAGATTTGCTGAACATCTTCGTTCCGTGAGGATCAATGATGGTGACAAACCTGTAGCCCGCCATTTCAACAGCTCCAACCATTTGGTTTCGGACATGAAAGTCTACGCCATCCTTCCCATCTCAGGTGGTAACGCTAATCGCAAACGGCAAGAGAAGCGTCTCATTTTTAAACTTGGCACCACACATCCTCTTGGTCTTAACGAACGTTTTTCTTTTATTTAATTTCCTACAACTTTTTGGTTATTTTTTTGCTTGAAACTTTATTATTATTATTTTTTTATTATTCGCGTATGCACTTTCATTCCTTTTCAAGTTTTTGTTTCTTATGCTAATATTATCGCCTAATCCCCTTGAATATTGGACCTGTCATTATTTTTAACTTTAAAATTGAAAGGATGAAATGTTAGAATTAAAGGAATTTTATTGTTTGAAACTTGTTCCAAAGATGGTTCAAGGGCGTCTAAACGTGGGACGAGAAAAGCTTTCTGAACGGCGAGGTCTAAAAGGTTGGTAGGGTAACCACGTTGGACAAAAAAAGATCTCATTATATATATATATATATATATATATATATATATATATATATATATATATATATATATATATATATATATATATATATATATATATATATATATATATATATATATATATATATATATATATATATATATATATATAAAAGAAATAAAAACCCTTGAGAATGCAATACCACTGATAATACCAAAAAAACAACAAGATATGGAATGAAAATATTTAATGATAAGTAAAGCAAACTAAAAATTAGCCTTTTTCAAAATAAGGGGTGGTTTTGAAATTAAATTTGACATGAAACGACTGAAAAGGAGTGCAAAGTTTTAAAAGAGAAGAGAGAAAGGTAGAAATTAAATTAATTACATTAAATTTTGAATTTGTTTAACTCTTCCAATTTTTCTGGCGGTTTGTACATCACAGGGATGACAAAAGCAGAGGTAAACACTTGCTTTAAGGTGTTTCATTTAAGGTGTTTCATTTAAGGTGTTTCATACAATAAAAAAGTTGACAAATTATTGAGAAATGCTCCCAACAACAAGCCATTTTCCATCATTGACGACCCTACTTTTACTGAAGCAAATTCAGTGTTAGATGCGATCGTGAAAGACCTTAGGAAAACTGGGAAAATCGCCGGTTTGGTCCACAAAAAGCCAATAATCCAGA
Organism: Chrysogorgia sp. JL179-B06; assembly: GCA_035772405.1. Lineage (NCBI taxonomy): Eukaryota > Metazoa > Cnidaria > Anthozoa > Scleralcyonacea > Chrysogorgiidae > Chrysogorgia > Chrysogorgia sp. JL179-B06. Next base: position 1,068,750 of record JAYKKM010000379.1, read on the forward strand.
GGCAAATTAAGTTGTTGAGAGAGAGAGAGAGAGAGAGTACAATCTAGTAGAATCTACAGACACGTGTTTCAGTGTAGCTTGGTACAATCTAGATATGGCATGAGAACTAATCATACACAAGTTATTGGCGGTGACAACCGCTTGTGGGACAATAGCAGTCATGCGTACATCTAGAGAGCGTGAAGCGGTATAGGGCCAGAGTGCTCAAACTACCACAATGGTAGTGGGCGTTGCATTATCGCTAAAGGACACCCACACCAACTTCACAGAGTGGTCAACAACACCGAAGTGAAGGAGCGTAATAGTACAATCTACAGACACGTGTTTCGCTGTTCCACAGCTCGCCAGTGTAGCTTGGTACAATCTAGATATGGCATGAGAACTAATTATACACAAGTGATTGCCGATAGCAGTCAATATTTATAGATTACTTCATGGTTGACGAGTGCGTACGATTTTTATTCACGAGTTGTGAAAGATTACTAACGAACGAGTGAGCGCAGCGAACGAGTGAGTTAGTAATCTTTCACAACGAGTGATGGGCTATCCACAGTTGTTATAGAAAGTGTTGGAGACTGCTTGAGAGTGTTTATTGATATAGTTATATTCCCTCCACTTACTATTGCGTTAGAAAACAACGCCGGCATAGCATGTTGTTTTTCGACTTTGTGTTCGCTTGTCGCTTTCTGGCTTTTGGTCGACGAGTGAACTGCAACCTCGGAGTTTTGAGTGGTAAAGTTAGTCAAATGACTCAGGTTTCCAGTGGCGACTGAACTGAGTGTTCTTGACATTTTCATTTGTTGTGACTCGTTGACAGTGGAATAATGAGTGACGCTTTGCACGTTCTTGTGGCCCGACAGTTGAATAATGTCTGTTGGTGGAAAGTTTTGGTTTACTAAAGTCTGTATCATTGTTTTCCTTCCGCTGTGGTTAGTAAATTTGGTAGTAAGTCCAGCCTTCTCAGACATGTTCTTTAGTATCGAATTTACTTTATTAACACCGGCTGGGGCTTTTTTGAACCAAGGTTTATTTGAGAGGGATTCAAGTTTCTTTAAATTGTTTACAGCAAGATAAAATGGGCTATCTTCGCTGTTCATTTCTGCTGGACGTTTTTCTGCAAAGAGTTTATAAGCAGCAATAGGATCTCTTTCATTTCCTGGTACGGAAAACATTTTTGGAGTTACTTTTCGCACATCTCTGATGTTTTCCCCCGAGCGTGTTTTTGTTTGCCTTTCGTTGTGTTCCAAGTATTCCTCGCCACCAGCCGTTTTATGTAATTTCACGTCACCCCAAGTCATATCGCGATGTTCTTTACAGCCACGTAATCCAAAGTGTAATGTATTGTTCAACCAAAGTGTGTTTAGTAAAGCCTCGGGACTGGATGTGCCCAGCAAGTTTTTTTCATAAATAGCTGTTTTCATAAAAAACAGCTATGTCGTCTTCGCTGAGAGCAGAAGAAGCATTTGGTTTATTTCCTTTTCCCTGTCGTTTTAAATCCTTCTGTTTTGAAACCAAGGCTTTTCGCGTCTGTTCAAACTGTAGATCTTTCATGATACTTAAACCATAGTTCTTTTTTAAATGCCTTTCGAAGCTACCTACCATACCGCGCAGGGAAGTTGGTTCGTAATCCTTATTTTGTTTTGTACGAACCGTGATAATAAACTCGCTCAGGTAAAGGTTTAATTCCGCAACAGGAATGTCCTCAATGCTTCTAGTTTCATTCTTGCTGCTGAGAAACTTATTTAATAATGATAGGTTTTGTTCAGTTTTTCTCTTTGTGTTTTCATTTTCTTGTTGTTCGATGAATTCGTCGACAGAAATGTCAAGGTTTGCAAAACGGGAAGCCATTTCGAAGCGATTGAGCGAAGCGTTGGCGGCCGGAAAATTCGATACTTTTTCTTCACATGTGAGAAAAATCGTCTGCGATCTCTGATTGGTCGGACGACTTTTTTCACATGTGAGGAACATCGTCTCAATCACGCAATGCGTCATAGATGAGTTTTATCTTAGCACTTGCCAAAGTGAATACCACAGTATGTATATAATAAATATATATACTTATATATATAGTCCAGGAGGAGAAGGGGGGTATCGTCACCCGAGGAGGGAATTTACGGGAGTTAGTGTTTTTGGTCAAGTTTGGTGCGCTGGTTTCAAAAATCGATGTTATACGGGGAATTAACGCCTTAGCCTCGTTTTCACGAATTTAGCCTCGTTTTGGTGCAAATTGAGAAAACAGCAAAACAGCATTGTCACTATTTGGTAAATGTGATAAAAGTCACCAATTGCAATAAATTATAGGACACTGAATCCAAATTGAAAATCAGGTGGAAAATTTGTGCATTTTAAACCTCGTTTTGGTGCAAAGACTCGTTTTGGTGTTAAATAGCGCCCTCGCAAACTACAACGTTTGGATCTGAGATTCAGCATAAATACTTGTTAAACACTCAAACGACGTTCTGAGAGCGCTTATTATCTCATTTGGGTCCAGCTAACGTTACAACTTCGTAATCCATGGCCTGCCAGCCCGATATTTTCAAGATGGCGGCGGTACCGGCATCTTGAAAAAAAACCAGCAATAAATCAAACGCTTTAGAATAACTATGGTTAGTTTGTCATACCGTTTTTAAAAATTCACTGATGTGTTCGATCTCGACATCCATATCATCTTCGAATTCGAATTCATCATATTCAAACTCCTCACTTTCTGTTCATGTCATCTGGATAAGAGACGTCGCTCCAAACCACTTTCCCATCCATGTCTCTCGGGGCTCTCTAAATTAATTACCAGGTGGTCTGCCTGTCGAAAGAGGAAGGCAACATAATTTGCTCTCATGATGTGGTAACGCAGGTTGCTTTCACATGGTCATGGAGGCATCAGGCTAAGGTCTACGATTTTATGATCGTTGTTGAATTTCTGCCAGAAGACTTTCCGTCGAGCGTCGTTGACTGACGTCAGGCGTGGATGGCCATAAAGAGAGCATACAAACCTTTCTAATCCTTGCACTAATTCACTGTTTGGTGCGACTTCGTCACCGAGAGAAGCAAATAGATTGACAAACGCGTTATTCTTCAGTACCGCTTTCCAGATTATTTTCTTTCCCTTTCTAAAAAAGGAAGAAACATAGTCATTCCCGGAAAAGGCATGCATTCCCAATAGTGCTTTTCTCTGCTTCGTGGACGACTCGGAAGATGTTACATCGATTATTTTTCTGCATTTGCCATTGTCAATCAAAATCTGCACATCGAGGAAGTCGTGTCCCAGAAACAAGGCAATAATGTCGATGTCACCAGAGGGTGACCGTACCATGACAGATTAACCAGGTTGCAGTGGACTTGCACGAACAAACGCAACGAGTTTGGTGTCAGGATCCTCGTGATCACTCTTCAGCTGATGCGATAGGGCTTTACACCAAAACGAGGTTTAAAATGCCCACATTTTCCACCTGATTTTCAATTTGGATTCAGTGTCCTATAATTTATTGCAATTGGTAACTTTTATCACATTTACCATTTAGTAACAATGCTGTTTTGCTGTTTTCTTAATTTGCACCAAAACGAGGCTAAATTCGTGAAAACGAGGCTGAAGGCCCCGTTAATTCCCCGTATAACATCGATTTTTGAAATCAGCGCACCAAACTTGACCAAAAATACTAACTCCCGTAAATTCCCTCCTCGGGTGACGATACCCCCCTTCTCCTCCTGGACTAATATATATATATATATATATATCAGAGAAAACAGAACTCCTCTGCAGACGGATGCGTTGGAGAGCATTCTTCTCACTTAATCCAAACCTTAATACCAAGAAAGAAGAAACATATGGATTTAATTCAAAAAGATCGCCACCTCAAATTCCGCAAATGCTTAACTTTGAAAACAGACTAATAAATATGATCAATAACCTTAAGTTCAGAAATATCAACTGCAGATTCCAAAACCAACTATCTTCAGATGCACGAAACATCAAGAAATCCAACGAACTTCTCGTCCCTGCTGACAAAACCACCAACTTTTACAAAATGGACACCACTTCCTACAACGATCTCCTACATAAGAACATTACTAAAACGTACAAGAAAGTCGGTTCTACAGCCATTTCCTTTATTGAAAACGAAACCAAATCTATTGTTGAGCAATTAAACCTCGATGACAGAATCAACATCACTGCCAAAAGAGAAGCCTTCATCACCTTGAAAGACCACAAACCCAACTTTGCTAACAGCCCTACCTGCCGACTCATCAATCCCACAAAGTCCGAAATTGGTAAAATAAGTAAACAGATCCTCGACAGAATTAACAAGAAAATTACTAACGCCATTAACCTCAACCAATGGAAAAACACAGCCTCCGTCCTGACCTGGTTCAACAACATCGTAAACAAAAACCAGTACTCCTTCATTGCATTCGACGTGGTTGAATTTTCCCATCAATCTCACTTGACCTTCTGAATGCTGCATTAGATTTCGCTTCTAGCTATGACAACATCACGGAAGATGAGAGACAAATCATCATCCACGCCAAAAAATCATGCCTATTTAACTCAGGAGAACAATGGTGCAAAAAATCATCATCGAACTTCTTTGATATCACCATGGGCAGCTATGACGGTGCTGAATCTTGTGAACTTGTCGGTTCCTTTCTCCTCCACCTCATCATCATGAAACACGGCAATAATTTCGGTCTATATAGAGATGACGGCCTCGGGATTATTAAAGGATCTCCTCGCCAGGTTGAATTAACCAAAAAAGACCTGTGCGCCATTTTCAAAGAGCACGGTCTGAAAATTACCATCGAAGCCAACAAGAAATCAGTAGACTTTCTTGATGTGACCCTCAATTTGTCCAGTGGTAAACATATGCCTTACACCAAACCTAACAACGTACCCTTGTACATCCACAGCAAGTCTAACCACCCACCTATAATTATCAAGAACATCCCAGAATCCATCAACAAACGTCTCTCTGATATTTCATCTGATGAAGAATCATTTAACCGTGCAACACCCTTGTACCAGAAAGCCCTCGAACATAGTGGGTATAACCACCAACTAAAATTTCAACCCCTACCACCACCAAGTGTGCCCACTAGCCAAAACAAGAAACGACATAGAAACGTGACATGGTACAACCCACCATACAGCAAGAACGTTTCCACCAACATCGGCCAGACGTTCCTCAAAATTCTTGACGAAGAATTTAATGAAAACCACAGTTTTCACAAAATCTTCAACAGGAATACTGTCAAAATCAGCTACACCTGTATGCACAACATTAAACAAACTATCGACGGACATAACAAAACTATCCTTAAGACTGAGAATGACCAACATAAACCCAACGACAACGAATGCAACTGCAGAAAACGCGACAATTGTCCTTTACTTGGCCAATGCCTAACTAAATCTGTTGTATATCAAGCTACAGTCACCACCACCGACAACAAACCTGACCAAACATATGTCGGCCTTACTGCAAACACTTTTAAAACAAGATTCACCAACCACAAATCCTCATTCAACAACATCGGAAAGAAACACTCCACCGAGCTAAGCAAGCATGTCTGGCAACTTAAAGATAAGCGTGTTGACTATAATATCAAATGGAAAGTCCTCAAGAAAGCTAGACCCTACAGCAATACTTCAAACAGATGCAGCTTATGTTTGTGGGAGAAATATTTCATTATCTGTCAACCTTCTCTGGCCACCCTGAACAAACGCAACGAACTCGTGTCATCATGTAGACATGCCAATAAATTCCTATTTAGAAACTTTGTAACGTAATTTTATAATTTTATAATTTAATGCGGTTTTGAAACATATCCTATGATAAGCCTTTCGGTCTGTTTTTGTTCATCTATTTTTGACAACCACTTATCTATTATACTCAAATCTCAAGTGGATAGATTCATGTATATAGTATTACAAACGGTTAAAATTTTTGAAAATTCAAACTAACTAATGAACATTCAGAACTTTATTAACGTACTTCCTAATTTAGATATAGCTATATAATCCTCTGTATAATCACATCTTAGTCATTAGACCATTTTATCTGAAGAGTACTACACCATTTGTGTGTGGCACGAAACTAACTAGTAATAAAATGTCTAGTCACAACTGTTGAGTCTTTGAATTTTTACTATATATATATATATATATATATATATATATATATATATATATATATATATGTATGTGTAGGTTTTGGTCTACGAAATGCAAAGAGTGCTCAACAACATATAGTTAGAGC
>JAYKKM010000379.1:1677500-1933491 GCA_035772405.1 Chrysogorgia sp. JL179-B06
GTCCAAAATAACGTTAGTGAGTGTTTACCATAATTGACTGTATTGAATCTAGGTATATGGAAATCCCCATTTCTTAATGAATAGCTAGATTGGTTAAGGGTAAATATTTCTGATACACTGTTAGGTACAAGTTGATTTTTTACTTTATGCATGTAAATAGCAATATCCTGTAATCGTCTATTATATAATGATGGCAAACCAGCACGCTCAAGGAGTGTTTCATAAGGATCTCTCTTAGTTCTATATACCGTCCCATTACAACATTTACAACACGCGCATTTCCATATAGTTGTAATTGTTGTAAGAATTGATCGGCGATCGATCGCCGACTGAATTACAACAATTACAACTATATGGAAACTAGGCTTAATTGTCGTTCTAACGTTTTCTGTGCGACACACAGTTCCTGCTTAGTATATACACATGCAGCCCGCGTTTTTTTTGAATTTCTTTAAAGTGCCTATGAAACGAAAATTAAGTTTGTTTTGTTTGAAAGAACTTTTAAAATAATGAAGCATATTAATTTACAGCTTTCTCATATTTCACTTGGTTCTTGAGATATTTAGACTTATGTGATATTCAAATGAGATAGCTATGACGTCAAGGGGTTTGCAATACATTTTAACATATTGGAAAATCGTGTATATCTTTAAGATTATTAAACGAAATCACTTGAAACATTGCATGTGGATACAGACACCTAAACTGGAGAACATCGTTCTAGTTTTATGGTCGCCATGGTAACAAATTAGTTTTCAGACATCTTGATTTCTAAAATAAAATTATTTGTTTTCTCTTCCGTCCCAAACATTTGCGGGTTGGTACTGGTTTAGCAGATTTTCACTGACTTAACCAATTCGAAACTGAAGTTTAACTTTGGTGCAACACATAGCTACAGGTGTATGTCAGAAAACAAAGATTTTTGACAAAGAGACTTAGAGGTCTATTATTACTATTGCAACATTGAAACTTGAACGATGTTCTTCATGAGTTTAGTGGTTTGTATCCACATGCAAAGTTTCAAGTGATTTCGTTTAATAATCTTAAAGATATACACGATTTTCCAATATGTTAAAATGTATTGTATCTCATTTGAATATCACATAAGTCTAAATATCTCGAGAACTAAGTGAAATATGAAAGAACTGTAAATTAATATTCTTCTTTATTTTAAAAGTTCTTTCAAATAAAACAAACTTAATTTTCGTTTCATAGGCACTTTAAGAAGCTGACTTAGGCCCCAGTTACACTATACCGGATTACTTTTCATATACCGGATTGTCTCAACCCAATCCGATACAAAAATATTGGCATGCTCCGCTCCGCTTATTAGTACGCTCGGTACCAGGAATACACTACATCGCGCACCTCCATGCGTAAGCTAAACGTGTGGCACAAATACAGTACTGTAACAATGGATAAAGAAAAGGCCAAAGAAGTGACTTTTATTTGGACAGACGCAGAGATTGAGCTACTTCTTGAGGCAGTGAAGGTGTTTGCTGCTATTTGATTATTTGAAGGAAAAGATTAGGAAGGGGTGAAGGCAAAATACGATAAGATTAAAGAAATATTTATCGAGCGTTACCTGAGAGTAGAAGCTGGAGAAGAACCAACCGAAGATTTTCCGAAAGCTAGATGTCTAGAAAGAGTGAGTAAAGATCGAATTGCCGCAACATTAAAGTCGATACGCAAGAATTACAAGAAGGCTATTGATCTGGGGAAAAGAAGCGGTGGTGGTAGCTAGAGTAGTGATGACGAACCATCAACAACGAGTATACACGGTAATTTACTTTCTTTTATAAATATCAGCATGTATCTTTGAAAATTAGACCACCACACACCGCATCTCCCTGGTCTAATCCAAAATCTCCGAGCTACTTTCGCCTTTTTCAATTTCCGAACCCTACGGTTTGATGAAGCTATTAATATGTTTTTCAATCTTCTTTTTGCCAAGTAATAGCTGGCAGTTACCTGGAAAAGGATGGAATTCATCTGCATTGCAACTGTATACATTACATAGTAACGAGCATCTTCATCATGTCGTTGAACTCGAGGTTGAACTTGAACGCTGCCATGTTGTTCTAATTTGGCGCCACAATGTCGGAGCGTATCGGATTACCCCGTTTACACACAATAATTTACGGCACGGCACATATCGGATTACTTTTCGTATCACCTCCAGAGCGGAGTGATTTTGCTGCGACATGTTGTACCGGATCACTGCGTGGTAGTGTAAATGAAACCCCGATACGAAATGTAATCCGATACGCAAGCGATCCGGTATAGTGTAACTGGGGTTTAAATTAAATTGAACCTGGCCAGGCGTTAACTCGGGCTACTTTAGCCTGCGCAGGGAACTATGATGTAATAGGGTATAACTGCTGAGTCAGCCATTATTGTGACATGAAAAGAAAATAACAGAGAAAGACTGTCAAAAGCTAGACTCAGTGTTACAACAGGTAGCCTGAGTAATAAACCTAAAACAAAGGATTTATGCATGCAGTGAGGTACAGCCTGACATTAATCGCAGATCATTTGTTAACCGTTTTGAAGTTTCCAGACCATATCTCCATTGACCATATCTTGATTGACCAACTATGATTACATATAGTGATAGCTTTATTATATAGCAATCCAATCCACTTGCGATCCTTTATATAACTACAACTTCTACTAATAGAAATACTGGTAACTGAAAAAAGATATATAATAATGATGCCATTGCCATAATCATTTGGTAAAACTGCACAATGGTATGCCCAAGATTATGTGGAAAAAAACCAGAACTGCACTTTTAAAACTTCACACAACAATTTGATAATGGAATAAATGCACTTCATGCTTTTTGCAAGTATGGTACTAGTTCTGGTTTTCATGACAACCAAAACATCCCATGTTTTAAATCGAAAATTATAGTGTTTCTTTATAACATCAAAGAGATGTGATAATAATAATTATGATAATCAAAATAATAATAATCAGATGATACATAGACGATCGTCAAGCTCATATCCTCAAAAAAATTATTCTGACTCACAGACAGGAATCAAAACTGTAACCTTCTGATTGCTTGTGAGACGCTCTAACCATTGAGCTACCGAGACTCAGAAGGAGAGCGGACATTACAATGATGTATTGTTTCGATTGATATATGTATGTAATATATAACAGACTGGGGAGAAATTTCCTAAACAAGTAACTAGACTCCAATGTAAACACCAAGTAATTTGTTTCCATAGAAACTGGCCCTCTAAACAACTACAAAAAATTGTCAAGCATACACCTGTGGTTGATGGTCTGTTGGGCTGGTTTACACTGTCAAAGTTTCTTTGATCAAAGTAGATTGAGCATGTTCTAATTTGATCAATGAACTTGAAAGGAACCGCACAGTCTTTGAAAGATGTTAACACTGTCAAACACTTTGATCAAACTATATTTTGATCAAAGAAACTTTGATAGTATATAAACCAGCCTTAAACCCTGGTTTACACTGTCACTATCAAAGTTTATTTGATCAAATTGTATAATTTGATCAAAGTGTGTGTCAGTGTAAACACCTTTCAAAGTTATGTGATCAAATTAGAACTCAAAGAAACTTTCACAGTATAAACACCAGCCTCAAATGAATCTAAATTGTCAACGGAGATAAAGAACATTTTGAGAGTTGAAACAGGGTTATTCGATGGCAACATGTTTCCAGATTTATTAGGCAAAATATGTGAATATACTGCAGTCACTATGATCAATGATCGACGATATACTGTAAATATGAAACTTTTGATATATACTGTATGTATATATAAAACAATAAAACTGTTGAATAGCATCGACTTTATTTTGTATGACATCGCAATAAACAATACAGGCAATAAAGCTTATAAAAAATATTACAGTTACCTTAGTACATGTATTAAACGTATTTCCATACAGCGTTCATATGTTGAATCTCGTCGACTTCGGGTAATATCACAACAACAGCATGTTTTATACCTGTCACTTCAAAGTTCTCGAAGAGTCTTCATCAATGTTCTTCGATTTACAGCATTTGAGCAACATTTTTCAGTACAATTCAATAACACATTTAGGCATAAGTTTGATCGATTCAATAAAACATGTAAACATAGATTTGATCGAGTACACATCAGCGTACGGTTAAGATCGCGGACCAACCCGTTCACCACGACCAGCGAGTTGTAGCATATGGTGGCGTATTCACGATCAACACACTTTCAAAATCTACCAACAGAGTCAAAGAACAACTCGACGAAAAGCAAAGATGTCGAATTTGGTTCAAATGACCCGCAACATGCCTCACGCTTCGCAAAAGCCTGGGAACTATTATTGCACAATTTTGCAGATTTGTGGAACCCCAAGAATAATACTAATAATAACAGAGCCGAAACTAAGACTCGTGCTACGGCCCGAGTAATTAAATTGTATATGAAATTAATTTTTTTGTTGCGGTTTTTTATCATTTACTATTACTGATCTCTAAATAAAGACTGGATCGAGCAACTATTGTTCAGAAAATGAAGCCGGAAGTCCGCCATTACTAAGGGACCAACTGAGAATCCTATGAGGTTTTTTGATGATTTATGTGCTCTTACCATCGACAAAATAAAATAATATTACTATAAAGAGGACCAGAAAACATTTTTCAAATTACTGGGTAAAACGATTCATCGCCTACCTATGTAAATTAACGAGAGATCATTAGAAACTCCGAGTTTGCAAGCAAATCAAACTGTGACGCTAGCAAAATAGGTTTAGTGTCTGGCCAATATAGTTTCTTTGTTAACATTAAATGCATAAAATCTTCAACCTAATTTGACGTCTCATATCAGGCTTCTCTCACTGGATAATTAGAGCCAACGGCGGCCATTGCTAAGGGACCAAAGTCGCAGTAAATCTGTTATGCAAATATGCAGGCTTCAAAATCAGCTCATCAGATACAATAGAAAGCTCAATCCAGTCTTTATTTAGAGATCAGTGTTTACTATCTATAAAACATGACAATAAAAGAAAATTGCGGGGAGCTGCATTTTGCGGGGTTCCGTAAAGCTGCATTTTCGCTTCACAAAGTTGTCATTATACATGTAGTAGAAATATGGTTCAGGAGAATGAGGAGATTAAACGGAGCGATGAAGTATAGAAACCTTCACACACTCGATTAGTGAACTCCTTGTTTACTTCACGTGTCTTGGTACAGCTCTTGTTCTTCCGTGAAATTAGCCCACCGCACAACGATCTCCTGCAATCTTGCTCTTACGCGTACTTCGTTCAGCCACGTCAAGGTTGTTACGTCACAACGTTACAATTTCTTCATATGGCCGCGCAGGAATAGTGACCATTTTGAAGCGTTCTGAAGGGAACTTCGCGGCGAAATAAACATACCACAAAATTGCATCAGATAAACGAAACCCTCAAATTCGGAATTTTGACGACTTAATTGAGATTATAATGAGTTTTTATTTTTCATTTCGTATACACTTTAAGAAATACTTTTCGACAAAGTTCTAAAATATATTGAAAATATAATATATAGTGAATATAATAAAGACTTATTAACCGAGTGCGAGGTCTGTACGGTAAAGTATTTGTCTGACTCTGAGGTTTTCGTACCTGAGATTTTCGTGCGAAAAAACCGAAGGCAAATACTTTACCGTACAGACCAAGCAAACGAGGTTAATAAGACATTTATTATATGGATTTTGGTTCATTTTGTTCTCTGTTTTTAACGTTGTGTTTGTATTCAGATGTTGCCGTTTACATTACCTTTGAGCTTGTTGATTTCTCTTCATGTTTACACGCGTTACTGGTCGTTAGGCATTCATTTTCTTCACTTAAAGATAAACAGCTTTCAAGAAAAGCAGCACTAATGTTCCAGGACGTGTTATTGTTCGAACTTTCTCAACGAACATACTCAAATCCTCTTTTATTTTCATCCAAATCAACTCAGAAATTTTCCCGCCAAATCTTACCGGTCCGGAAAAAGGCGTATGCCCTCTCACTGCAGCGCCGGGAGGGCAATACGCTCTTTTTCCGGACCTCTCACGAACCAATCAGCGTGCGCCATCTGTCTTAGCCATATACAGTAATAATATATAATATATAATAAATATAGTGAATTACTGAAAGAAACAAAACCTTGTGTTATGTATGAAATAATGTGCGGAATTGAAACATTTTAATATAGTCCCGCCCATTTACAAGCTTGGTAATCAACAACTGATGGACCTATCTCCATCCTCCCGGTCCTGTCTAAAGACAAGAAAAAATATGGACAAGAGTAATATGACAGGAGCTGTGTTTATTGACCTGAGTAAGGCATTTGATATGGTGGATCATGCATGCCTACTCTCTAAACTCAAAGTTTATGGTATTGAAGGTAAAGAACTGGCCTGGTTTGAAAGCTATCTCTTCAACAGAAAGCAGTTCGTTTTATGTGATGATGGCGGAACATGCCCCCCGACCCCCTAGAAATGCGGTAACTAAATATTACGTGGGGATCCAGGGTTTCTTGAAAGGAGGGACGCGGCCCATTGGAAATAATGACGTCATCAGGGCCCCCAATACGATATTTTGCCCCGGGCCCCAAAGAACCTCTCGGCGGCCCTGCATGTGTGTATGGGTTTCTCGGAGAAAATTGAAGGCGCACCAAACTTTTTGAACGTATATAAGTGTAACTTGTGGCCATTGTTGGCCTACATTTCAATCATCTCATCCAATGAAATAAATTCTAACACTAGCTAGGTGAGCAATGTTGTCGTTCATTAGCTACAGGTACCTCTTGAACCATTCTCCTCAAAACTTAAAAACGTAAAGGTATGGTTTGGCCGACCAGGATTCAAATGCCTTACATGGAGTCACTCAGATTCTTAGTCTCTCCTGTGTCTCAGGATCGGCAGCTGCACATGCATCAAGAGTCAGTGATTTTGTAATAACAGCATGCAGCAACTGACGGACTTAACTTTAACGAATCGCCGTTGGGCATTTGTGTAATATTCTTTCAGCTGTGGTCGAACTTTTTAAAGTAGTTGTGCCCCATCGGTGAGCATTGAGCAATTGTGACTGTGGTTTCAGACACACAGTATAGATACTGTCGACCTTCATGGGCAAAAACGTAATATATTGATCCACTGTAATTTCTACAAAGCTCGTTTACTCTTTGGACGAAGGCTTCTTCTTATTCTCTTTCTTTTGTCGAAAGACATCTTTAACTCTCCAAATTTAAAACAACTATCCGGCTCGAAGTACCATGTGTATTAAGCAACTTTACTCCCTCTGATATTATTTAAATCTATTTAATATTCGTATTCTTGATTCGACCATGAGGTCTACACTACATTCTGAATATCTGATAAGTCTGTTTCTGTCAATATAAGCTGTTCGAAGTTCACGTGAATTCTGGAAAAGAACTTCACGTGTCATCACGCACTGTTCAGATGTCATGCCATATAACAGTCATATTAAAATCGTTGTAAACTAAATCGGACGCTCTTTAATAAAATATCGGGTTCGGATCATGGACATAAGTGATGGTACCATACTAGAAATACGTATACACAATAATCCCTCGCCGCCTGTTCTATCAGACAACATTTTGATTAATTATTTCAAAGAATATATTACGTTTCAAGAATCCCGGTAGTCCTCACACGCCTTGTGTTCTCACAATTCGCAAAAGGCTGTTTCGTAGTAGATTCTGAACGTTATCTCGTCAATATTTTACGGATTCCAATTCTGAAAACAGATTTGGAATTACCGAGTCTAAGAACTTAACATACATGCCTATAATACCATGTTTACCTCGATTTCCTTTGTTCTCACTTGGTGATTTAATACCTATGCCCTGAAACAGGGAAATTTATATTTCGTCGATAAACATGGTAACTAATAGCATGACATAACGGGAAATCAGTGATTAAATGTCCCTCAAGCCTTGGGAAAAGTTCCAACCTGCCTTGGCTTTCAGGGACATTCAATCACTAATTTCCCCCATATCACGGTATTACTTATAATTATATTATAAGTAATTTCGTTATCAAATTAATTTGGTTATTAATAAATTAATTAATTAATAAATTAATAAATAAATAATAAATTAATTAATTAATAAATTATTATTAATAAATTAATTTGGTTATTAATTAATTTGGTTATTAATTTGGTTAGTAATTTGGTTATCATGTTTCTGCTATATCTATTTCTTTTCTGACTATTGGGTGTTGTGTTAGGTGCGGGTGTATCGTCGGTGATGTATTCGATCTCGGTGTGGAAGCCACTGCGTTTCAGTGCGTCGTTGTAGATTGCTGCGGCTTGTTCGAAGGTGGATTGAACCTCATTGATAACATTATATTATCCCAACAGATTTTGATATTTTCCATGCATGATCAATGTGGTCTTTCCAAGTAAGATTTTGGTCAATGTATACACCTATAAAGGTAGAGATTACTTGTTGCAAAACCTCATTATCATAAGAAAACGAGAAACCCTGATTAATCCTTTTGAAGTGCAATCTTTTCAAGTTCAATCAACACAGGGGTAATATGATCAAACTTGCCAGTATGCGATGAATGCTGAGAGCTGAAAATATGTTGGCGTTGCAATTCGCAAGATTTGTAAATTTGCATAACGTTGCAATGTGCAATTCTTGTATTGCAGCAAGCTTGATTTACTTAACCTTTCCAAATGGTTACTTTCATTTTCACACAAGCAATTAGGGGGCTAGAAAATATTAGGGGGTTTTCCCCCTCGTCAGAAATATTGGGGGCTATATAGCCCTCATTCTCCACCCCTATTCCGCCGTCCTTGATCGAAACATTCTTTTCGAAAAGGCATAATGAATTAGCATTCAAAATTCCGAATGGACCACTCACTTTTATTATCGCTTCGACGCACTTGATACAAGATGTTGTGGTATGTATCAATATTGAAGTAGTTCATGCATACAACGAACTAAATCCTTGAACGTCGAAAACGATCGACACAGAAGCGAAAACCAAATATCTCTATAAGCCGTCCAGAATCGCACGAATCACTTACTTGACAATATAGCACTCCCATAGTCCTATTGTTGTAATGATTTCAATGCACAATCCTTATAATATGTTGTCCTTTTAAACTATAATATGGCAACTATTGTCATATATAAATAATTTGAATACTACCCTAGATGTCAGAGCTTCTTCCGTTGTTCGCAAGATGATATAACATCGCAGGGTCGCGGGTTCAATTCCTACCGGAAGGCCGCTAAGTTGTATTTTTCGCAACTGGTCCCGGTTTGGTCTTAAAATGTATATATTCCAACACTCGAAATTTTCCTTCACCATAAATCCTTAGAACCTATATATATATATATATCTTTAAAAATTCACTTTTGTAAAAAGTGAAAGCCCTATAATAAATTGAAATTGCGGTAAAAATTGAAAGTGCGGTTTTCCAATAAAAAATAATTTATATATACACATAATATTACAATCATTATTTTAAAATGGTTTTTTACACATGTAGAAACCAGACAGTCTTGACACACAAATTGCATATTGTAAATATTGGCCACACTGACAGATTATCCTTATTTGACTAAATTATAAAAGCCGACAAGCAGAGGACAATAACAAACGTTCGGCATTTAATTCTTTCAAGGTCCTTCAAGGTCCTTCAAGGCCTGCATAATGATGAAAATATATTTGAATTTGTGTTCAGCATATGTTATGAAAAGGATAAAAACTTTTTTACCTACTTTGCGTGCTCTACCTCTTCGAAAATTTATCTTCCGATGTTAGGTCGAAATACTTCAATCTCTTAAAAAACAACGCTCTGGCGTAACTGTACAATTGACGATCAAGTCTGTTGACTTTGCGGATTTGCAAGAGTTGCTTCGGGTTAACTTCTTTCCGAGCTTCTTGACTCCAAGTATCACTAACTGTGGAGAAGTCCTTTTCGAATTTCAACCCAAACGTCACCTCAAATAAGTACTGACTTTCTTTCTGGTATTCGACAAGGCCGAAGTACGACAAGCTTCGTAGATTTTTCTTTGCGCTTTCCAGCAAGTCTTTCTCGTGCTCTCTGGCGACAAAATTAGGCACTTCGTATTTGTAACATCCAACTTCGTTCAAATTTGCCAGCATGCGAGTCTGTCGGTTGATTGCTAGATTGTATTGGCAGTCGAGAAACTCTGACAACTCAACAGCGCGCCAGTGCGAGCCTTGGAAACAAAAGGGAATCTTGTGTTTCGTGCCATTGCAAACATGAGTTGATGATTTCCATGTGGCGCCACGTTGAACGTGTTTAAATTCGCTTAAAAATCTGTCGATTGGATTTCGAAGCAGGGTTACGTAGAACAACCGAGTTTTATTCAGGTGTTCGATGCTCATGTGCGATTTTAAAATATTGGGAACACAGCTAGATAGAGTAGTCCAGTCAGCGTGGAGACCACACAGCCAGCCCGTGGAGTGTCGTGAGTATAACCAGATTTCATTCGATTTCGGTCGTTTGCATTCAAAGCGAGGCTTTGTCTTCATGACTTGACTTAGACACTTTCGTTCCAATACAAGATTCTTTACGAGATTTTCACCAAAATACGTGCCTCCTGTTTTCTGTATGTGCAAGAAAACGATCACATCATGACCACTGATATTGAACACTCGTAAATTTAGGAATGCACTTCGTCGAAGGTTCTGTTCTATCTTCCCTGACTTGTTTACGATAGGCGGTCTTCCACCACGAACCTGATCACTACGAAAGCTACTTTCGCTGAAGGTGTTAGGATGAGACGAAAGGAAATAAACGCCAAAGGTAACTAAGGTTAACAAAATCAGAAAGCCAACTGACGCTCGTTTGCCAAACATAGCTATCAAGTAGGAAAGCTAATTGTCACACTAATACATTCGCAAGCGCTCTTTCATTTAGCTTTTATCGCACGTATAAGCAATTTCCACTCATGCATGGATTTACGCGCATAGAATTTATAAAACAAAATAATTTTATTTCCAAACTCCATTTACTGTAATAAATTTAATATGTCTGATAAATATGTCGTTATGATCAGGGGCGTAAATGTGTTGTGTACATGAGAGGTGGAGAGCATGCGAATTGATCTGGTGAACTACAGGGGAGGTATAGGCCCCTAGGGCCAGCAGAGCCTCTGAAATCTGAACGACTATATTATGCAAGTTTATTTATATGCATGATTAACATTCCGAACGATACAAGAAATGTCCAAATGACGTCTATTGAAACCTACCTATAAACTGTAAGACTTCCGATGTCCAAAAAATAATAATTCATTGGCGAAAAGTACATTAACACGAGTACACGAGTCATACCTCAGGTAATTCCGCCATCTTTGAACATCGTAGGAGGGGGTCACTTCTGACCTAAGGCCAAAATTTCCATATGTACTTCTAGTACGTATTCCATATAAGGAAGTGACCGACGAGCAAATACAAGGCATTGACGAGCAAATACAAGGCATTAACGAACAAATACATGGCACTCGTACCATAGGCAACCCAAAATAATGTGAATGCTTTGCAAGGGACAGGAGAGTGAAACGAAAACTCGCCCCACTCTTCTGTTTGCGCGACGCGGTAGGCAACTAAATTCAACCATATAACTTATACCTTACCTTTTCAAAAACGGTTCCTGGGAAAACAATATAATTTACGCTTAAATGTTTTCGAATGTCTTGCTGCATGCACCGCGTCCAAAAACCTGATAAAAACCTATCTGTAACTTCTCTTCAGTCTTGAACAGGGTGTAATCAATAAGAAATTCAAACTATTGTTTATATTTAGGTTTAATATTCCCGCCATGAACCAGACAAAACAAAAACGTCTTCATTGCTTCGTCTTGGTTCTTAGTTGGCTTTCTGGCTTTGTGTTATGTCAATAACCACGAACAATCCACGTTATTCTTTTTGTTTGGTTGGTTCTTCGCGGGATTCGTCATACTTACATAATTAATAGTTCTAATTAATATTGCTTTATTTTATAATGAAACTGTAATTAGTTTTATAAGTAACATTAAGAATATATTGTTGTAAGAGCATTGAGACTATTGTATAATGCTCCTAATACGTCTTTATTATTATTATTATTATCAATAGCTTTTTTATCCCCCCCCCCCTGCTGTTCGTATTTTATCTCTAAGACGTGACAGTTTGTTTATTTCTGATGTCCAATGAGATTGCATCACGAAATCTCAGATCGGTGCTATAGGTGGATCCCGCATCGACAATGAGAAATTTCGGCCAAAAACCTGTAAACATTTGCTCATTTCTTGTCAGTCCAAAGTATTCATAACCCAACTAGTTTGTGATAAGGTAGTAAAATTATCAGTGTTTAATGTGTTGTTATTTTCTTGATGGTTCTCCTGGTATTTTTTTAGTATTTTGAGTGTTTGTCTAAGTGTTTAGTGTGTGAAGTTGAATTTAGTTGCCAACCTTTCCATATTATACTAGCTACAACATCTATATACCGGGGGCGAGTTTTCGTCTCTCCTGTCGCTTGCAAAGCATTCACTTGAGCACTCACATAATCGAACATATCGTAACGTGTTAATAATCGCACATCCAGTATCGTAGTGCGATTATTAACACGTTACGATATTTTCGATTATCCGCTCTTTTTAAGAAAACTACGTTCGCTAGCAGGATAAGCTGTACGCATATTGTAAACAGATAATTTATATTTATTTTAATATATATTGTAGCTTTGGGAGTTGATTATTTCTCAAGAAAACGTTCGTCGAAGACAGCCGTGTTTTTGTTTACAAGATGGTTCCGTATTAGGAAAATTATATTTTGGGCATGTTCGATTATCCGCGCTTTTATAAAGAGAACTAAGTTAGCTACCGGGATAAAGCTGTACGTATGTTGTAAATAGATCATTTAACTTTCCTTTGATATATTCTATAGCTTTGGGGGTGGTTTATTTCTCAAGAAAACGTTTGCCAAAGGGTTGGTTACAATCCAATTAACTAGGAGGCTGGCACGAGGTTTCAACGTGTTGTTCGTCAATGCCTTCTATTTGCGCTTCCTTATAAGGAATACGTACTAGATACCCCTATCAAAATTTAAGAGTTAAATAATGACATGTAAAGTTTCATTTCCGTCCTTAGAGCTTTGATATTGTTACTACTCAAATCAGTAGAGCGAGGCGACCGATTTTTATCGCTTTCATTAACCGCTATCTCACAGATAACGTCAAAGCTGCCTGTGATATCCTTGCCCTTCTTGGTCTTCTTCTTCCACCTTACGACAAAGACCCAAAACCGGAAGAGCTCAAGTCCCTGGTAAAGATCGCTTCCTGAATCGCTGCAATCTGACGAAGATGTCTTACATGTTGAACTTACAACGTTTAGAGATCACTGCCAAGCAAACAAACCAGATATAAAAACGATTACAGAAGCAGCACGTTGTGCGAAAGAATTCCAGACGATCTTTCCCTTGACTAGGAGTATATGCTATCACATGATCTTGACAGCGCACATCACGTCGGCATGAAGTGAACGCAGTCAGTTCTCAAGGCTGAAACTCATAAAGACAGTGATGCGTTCAGTGATGAAACAAGAGAGACTTAAGGACTTCATGACCCTTGGATGCGAAAGAGATTTTGACAGATTCGATTAACCTAGACAAACTAACTAACTTACTTTATCTAGACAAACTAGTTCAGTGATCGTTGGGCAGAACTTCCAAAAACCCGTCGCATTATTAGTGTTGAGTAATTTAAAAGATGTTCATGTGATCATGTATGTATATATGACCAGGCTTAATTCAAACGTCGAACTTTTCATGTGCCGAATCTAATGCAAATCAGCAAAATCCTTTGTTTGTGATCATTTGCATTACATTCGGGCCTATACATGGCTACACTTCTCAGGGACGTTTCAGTTTATATAATTACAAAAATCCATATATATATATAAACAAATTAAAGTGTTCTTTATAGCGCGTTAGCGTTATACAATATGCTCAATTTTTCGCAAAATAAAGTGCTGTATTACATTTGAATTTTTAATTGTATTGCTTTGGGAACATGAAGGGGGTATACATATGATATCCGTACATTTATCAGATACGAACATAAAAGTCGGTCCCAGATCGAAAAGCACCCCCCCCCCCCCCCCCCCCCCCCCCCCCCACAAATACTTCGAATGTGCGCCCCTGCAAGTAGTCGCAGGCACGCTTTCCCGAGCTTACCTTACCAACCAAGATATGCAAATGATAGCCAGATGGAAGGAGAATTGGCATGTCACGTTCACGCGGTATATTAAAACCAGCAGAATACCAGTTTCGGAAAAAATTGGAAGAAATCAAGAAAGAAGTATAGAAACTAATTAACGTAAGGCTTGAATATAATTACTAATGAATATATTACACCTGCAGGTTAAGCAATTTAAAATAGACGAAATTCCACAATTTTTTTCTTAAAAGTAAATAAACTCCTGGAGCTTTTTATATTGGAAGATAATGAATTCCATATTTTTGGACCACGATAAAGTATAGTGAACTTTTTTTACGGCAAATCATGATGAGGACGATAGTTATTTGATGACTTGGTATTATAACTATGTACCTGATTGTTACATAGGAATAAATTATGAAATACTGGTGGTAAATTATTTCCTTATGATAGCAGAACATGAATCTGGCAATATGATATGCAGTGAGTTAACTTGAAAAATATCCAATATGCCTAATTTCGCAAATAGAGGAGCTGTGTCGGCACGGAAATCAGAATTTGCTATAGTACGCACAGCACGTTTTTGTAGACGACCATACCATATTGCAGAATGTAATGAATGGATAGATCAAAGTATAATATGCTGATAATTTAGTTTTACTTGATAAATAAAAACGAGACTTGTATATTATCCCAACAGATTTTGATATTTTCCATGATTAATGTGGTCTTTCCAAGCAAGATTTTGGTCAATGTTACACCTATAAACACTTGGTAGAGATTACTTGTTGCAAAACCTCATTATCATAAGAAAACGAGAAACCCTGATTAATAATTTTCAAGTGCAATCTTTTCAAGTTCAATTCAACACAAGGGTAATATGATCAAACTTGCCAATATGCGATGAATGCTGGTGAGAGCTGAAAATTTGTTGGCGTTGCAATTTGCAAGATTTGTAAATTGCAATTCTTGTATTGCAGCAAGCTTGATTTACTTAACCTTTCCAAATGGTTACTTTCATTTTCACACAAGCAATTAGGGGGCTAGAAAATATTAGTGGGTTTGCCCCCTCGTCAGAAATATTGGGGCTATATATCCCCATAGTCTCCACCCCCTATTCCGTCCTTGATCATCGAAACAATCATTTCGAAAAGGCATAATGAATTAGCATGGACCACCCACTTTTATTATCGCTCCGACGCCGCACTTGATACAAGATGTTGTGGTATGTATCAATATTGAAGTAGTTCATGCGTACAACGAACTAAATCCTTGAACGTCGAAAACGATCGACACAGAAGCGAAAACCAAATATCTCTATTTGCCGTCCAGAATCGCACGAATCACTTACTTGACAATATAGCACTCCCATAGTCCTATTGTTGTAATGATTTCAATGCACAATCCTTATAATATGTTGTCCTTTTAAACTGTAATATGGCAACTATTGTCATATATAAATAATTTGAATACTACCCTAGATGTCAGAGCTTCTTCCGTTGTTCGCAAGATGATATTATTCAATATTTAATCGTTATAACATGCAGTTTAATCGAGTGAATGCCAAATATTACTTGTAATATACCCAGAATCTTATCCCGGCATTACCACCTCTATATATACATGTACAGAACTCGTGATTAGGCTCTCGGCAGTCGGCAACGGCCTCCGTAGCTCATGAGTGGTCAGAGAACTGCACTATAATCGCACGATAGCTTGTTCAATTCCAGCCGGAAGGCCTTGATGTTGCATTTTATCGCAACTGGTCCTGGTTTGGTCTTAAAATGTATAACACTCGAAATTTCCCTTCACCATAAATCCTTAGAATATACAATTTTAGTCAATCTAAATTCCCGACAATCCAATATTTAATTGTGCGTTTGTATCATAATAATAATAATAATAATAATAATAATAATAGAAGGTTTAATAAACTACTTTCGCACCAATAAGGTGAATTACAGTAATTTTACATTTCCAATATATCAAACAATATAAATACAATTTTACATGAAGGCGGATAAAATACAATAAATCAGAGCAGTATAACATTAAACAATATAATACAATAAATTTATATGAACCTATTAGCTAGATACACTTATGGAAGATATCAGCATAACAAATACTGTTAGGAGCTAAACCGACGAAAGCTTAGGAAAAAATCTATTTTTAAAACGGTCAGTTCTGCACTTGAAAAGAGAATAACTTTTAGCATTGCGCAAAACTCGACCATGCGACTCGGCGCGTGGACGGATTTGCAATCTTTCTCAGCGTCCTTTCACAAAGAGCATTTCTACGTATATACAGGCAAGGTAAAGAAGTTGCAACAAGAGCGGAAGCATAAGAGAGGTCTGGGTAAAGGATTCTTAAAGCTCGTTTCTGAATTCTCTCAAGCTTATCAGACAAATACAGGGGGATACAGGTGCTCCAAACAGGACAGCAATATTCCAATATTCAACGAATAAGGGAAATATAGATGATTGAGAGATCGCAAGGAGGAACGCCTGAATTTCGGAGAGTACGGATGATATGAAGCCGCTTAGACGCTTCCTTCGTAATAAAGTTAATATGCAATCAAGCCAAGGACCTTAAAAACACTAACCTTTTCGAGAGGCTGACTGTCGACTAGTAAAGGAGAAAAAAGCCCACATGGAGGGTTACGAAGGAAGGAAACAGACATAACTTTACATTTCTTAGAATTAAGTTTCATATTATTATTAGCTGTCCAGATATAAATAGTTTGTATTTCTTCCTGAACGGATGGTGGATCATCTCTAGGGATAGATTGAGAGATGGTAATATCATCCACGTACATCCAGTGGCGAGATTTAAGTGGGAAATTACTTGCTAAGTCATTAACCATAATGAGAAACAAAATAGGACCTAGTTTAGTTCCCTGTGGTAACCCCAGCAGTCACAGCGGCAGTATCAGATATGACCTTACCTAGTTTGACCGATTGTATTCGATCTGAGAGGAAGCTACATATCCAAGGAATGAGCGATCTACGAACTCCCAGGTCAATGAGCTTACAGATAATGATACTGTGATCAATCCGATCGAAGGCTTTACTAGGGACGATCTAAATTCTGAAGCCAATTATGTAACATATCTAGCAAGCAATAGGTGGTCGAACTACCTTTAAGACAGCCAAACTGCTGAGGGTCGATTTTATTCCCAACGTCGGAAATAATCCAGCTTACCGCAAAATCCTCCAGAATCTTAGAGATACATGAAGTTAAAGACACTGGTCGAAGGTCCTCCTCAGCTGACACTGGATGGACCTTAGGTATATGGGGATAATCTCAGACTTTTTCCACTCAGAAGGAAACATACCAGAAGAGAGAGAGGTATTAAAAATATGTGTGATAGGTTCAGCAAGCTCGTACGCGAATTCTTTAAGAATACGAGCTGGAACATTGTCAGGCCCAGATGCCTTATGGAGATTCAGTTGCTTTAGCCTAGTACACACCTCATACGGCTGGATAGTAGGAAGGGGGTCTAAAGCTGGTAAGAAGGCAGGTAATGAGTGCAGGTCAAGTGGAGAAATATCTGCATTAACAGAAACAAAAACATTGTTAAGTTCAGTAGCTAGCTCAATACCACATAACATTGACCCATCTTTCTCAATAGATATTAATAATAATAATATTTTTAATGATCCATCTTTAGTTTAAAAAAATACAATGGATTTACAACAATGTCAATTTCCATGCAATTATATTACAACTATCAGAAGTTTTTTATATGTACAAGTTTGGTAATATTAAAATCTAAAAATTTGTAAGGTTTATAAAAAGTTTGTAAAACTAATTCAAGTTTCATGCCTCCCCTGTCTCATCGCTCGGGGGATAAAACTGTTTCTGTGTCGTTCAGTGCCAGAGAACGGTATGAATTTAAATACTCCGTTTTTGTGTCTAAGATTATAGTCATGTTTATTATGATCTATAGTTTGTTGGTAAAGAATATGGCTCGGGTTCGAAGGTATCTCGACGTGGTCTCATTTCTTCTCTCTTCGAGAGTTGTCAGGTAGTTATACGGAAGGCCAATAATTCGCAGACTCCTCCTTTGTACGCGTTCAAATTCCTCTTTTAGATATTGTGACAGACCGCCCCACACTGGCGAACAATATTCGAGTATAGGCCTAATTTTAGTTAAGTAATTTGTTAAACCCACTTCAACTGGTAAGTTCGCTCTTCTACATTTTCTTAGGCAATATAGATTTTTGGATGCTTTGTGGGTGATCTCTTCAACATGTTTGTTCCATTTTAAATCCTTTTGAAGCCACGTTCCCAAAAGTTTAAAATTATCAACTCTTTCTATTATAGTATCTCCTATACGCAAGGGTGGGGGGGGGGGGGGTGATG
This sequence comes from Chrysogorgia sp. JL179-B06, assembly GCA_035772405.1. Lineage (NCBI taxonomy): Eukaryota > Metazoa > Cnidaria > Anthozoa > Scleralcyonacea > Chrysogorgiidae > Chrysogorgia > Chrysogorgia sp. JL179-B06. The sequence goes on from JAYKKM010000379.1 coordinate 1,696,061, forward strand.
CTTCGGTGAAACAGATCCACATATCTTTTGTTTTCTTAGCATTCAATTCCATCTTATTTTTCATCGCCCAACTATGGACTGAATCTAGTGCGCTTTGCAACTGGCTAGATTCCTCAGTTCTTACGGACGTATCCATTGTACAGTCGTCCGCGTAATTATGTGCGTTGACATTAGCCTGTTCAGGGACATTTTCCTCCATATCGTTGATGTGTATGTTGAATAAGGTTGGTGAAATGGCTGATCCCTGAGGGACACCGGCTGAGCATGGTGCAGTAAAGGATAGTGCACCTTGGAGATTAACTTGTTGAGTTCTTCCCTCCAAAAAACTCATTGTCCATGCATAACCAGAAACTTCTTGTTACGTTCATATCAGCAAGCTTGTCCAGGAGGATCTTATGGTCGACTAAGTCGAACGCCTTCCGGAAGTCAATAAATAAGGCGTGGACACCTTGTCTTCCGGTTGAGGAGTTGTCAGTTGAGTCGAACCATTTCTGAGATATGGAGGTAAGGGCGGACACGGTTGAGCGGCCACTCGTGAAAGCATGCTGATTTGATTTAATCTTGAGACTGGATTTATTAAGATTAAGCTGTAGCTTCTCAATGACCTTAGCTAGTTGTGGCAGCACGGAAACTTGGCGGAAGTCACTGTCCAAATCTGTGGGAGGACGAATCTTTGGTATGGGACTGATAATTGCGTGTTTATATAAGGTGGGATATTTGCATTGAGCTATGCTTGCGACTACGATGTCGTATACCACTGGAGCTAATTCCTCTGCATACCGTTTGAGACACCATGCAGGAATTTTATCCACACCTGTGGCTTTCCTAGGATTTAAATGTTTTAGAACGGTTTTGACTTGGCCAATGGATGGTAGAGACGGGGGGCTATCCTTAAGCAAGTGCTCTGCCGCTTGAAAGTCTGGGAGGATCTGATTGAATTTCTAGCCAAGGTTTAATAACACTTTTTTGTAGTCTGTCAGCGATTGCCGTTAAGTCCGCATGGTCAGGCGAGGACAGAGATCATTGATCTTCAGTTACTGCTGCTAACTTATAAATTGATTTATACCATTTGGCAGGATTTGATTTATGGCAGCCCTCAGCCTTGAATTTATAGTACGTGACTTTAGCATTGGATATCAACTTTGTGACTTTAGCACGCAGGCTTTCATACTTCGATGTCTCCCCTTTCGTAAATGCTTTTTGTCTTGCTTTAATCAGCGCCTTGATATTTGGGGTCATCCACAGTTTGTCTGTACAGTGAGCACGAACGGTTCTCAAAGGTATGGTTTCATAAAACATTGTGATGATGATAGAGTTGAAGACAGAGACCTTGTCATCCACATCACATTCAAAGTATACCTTCTCCCAGTTTTCGAGATTCATTTTCAGCTCCAGTGCATTTAAGTTCTCTGGTTTCATTTGTCGATACTTCTTTGAGACGGGTGGGATCTTTGGTCTTGTTTTAGATGGCAAGATCAAAATTTGGTGGTCGGAACGTCAGATGGGAGGAATGTGAAGAACTTCGTCGTACAAATCCGACATGTTTGTAAGTATCTGGTCAAGAATGTTTCTCCCTCTCGTAGGCGACTTGACTTGTTTCCGTAGATTAAAACGGCGACACAAAGGATTCAAGTCCAATTTGTTAAAGTCACCTGTGACGCCATCTCTGACGCTCCAAAATCAGTTTTTTTATAGCAAGCGATATCCAGGGCTTGTCAGTCCTATGTAATTTAACAGTCTTCAAAGGGAAAAATTGTTTTATGGTATAGGTGAGAGAAGAAGTGAAACAGCCAGTTAAATCGTTCACCGAGAGTTCATCCAAACCTCCGAACCAGTCAAAATCACAAATCGAGCGCCCGAAGGCATCCAACCCAGAGCGCGGAAATGTACGTAAATAGCGATTAGTGATGTTATTATTACGTGAATTAGCATGAAAAGGCTTAGGTGAACATGATATTATATTATGGTCAGAAGAACCCAGAGGCGCTAGAGAAACTGGTTTACAATAGTATTGGCCTACATTACAAATTATGAGATCAAGAATATTACTCCCTCTAGTGGGACAATCAACAACTTGTTTTAAGTTGTGATCAGATATAACATCTGAAATATCTAGATCATTAAAATCACGTAATATAATTACACCACAGTCTGGGTATTGGTCACGAACAATGTCCGCAGTTCTTACTATATAATCTAACAAATCCCCATGAGTGATAGTCCAGTAAGTGGTCTGGGTAAACGGAATGGCCGAATCCACAGCCATAAACATTCGAAGACGGTTTCATCGAGGTCGAGCCGTCGCTTGCATGGGATCTTATCAGAGATAAAAACACAGACACCACCCCCGCGACCATGGATTCTGTCGTTCCGGTGCAGATTGTATCCCTGGGGATTGAAAGGAGTTCACTGTCAATCTCAGGGTGTAACCAGGTCTCAGTAATTACAGCCACTTCGGCTCTATCCAGCGAGAGCCAAGCCGATAGTTCATCGATCTTAGGTAAAAGGGACCAAGCGTTCAGCAAGCAGTTACTTGGAAGTAAAGGTTGAGTCGTCACGCTTTCATTGGTGGTAACAGCGATCTTGGAAACTGACGGAAAAATAGGAACTAGATTTTGGCGTGACTTATTATTCCAATTTGAAGAGCCAAAGTGTTGGAAATTCTCGTGGTAACGCGGTTCGCGTGAATACGGTTGGTAATCCTCACGGGAATACTATGGGCATCATTCATCAGGTTGTTTGTAGCGGATAAATTTGCATAACCTTTCGTGCAGAACCTTGACTTGTTGTTGTTTCTTTGCTTGACTTTCGGGATTTCACTTAAAATGATCTTGTTCTGCTTAGTACGATTAGCAAGTCCGGCTCGATTACCTCTGTATTTGAGGATACCCATCTTCTTTAGATTTGATAGTATTGTATAGCGGTTGATGGACGAATTACCGGACGAACGAATATATTTCAGTTCCCGCGATGAATATCGGTGATCTGTATGCAAATTAGATACAACTACAGAACTCTTGTCTTGCTTGTTGTTAGAATTTAGCCGGTTGATTGTATGTGGCCCAGGATTAGTAGATATATCCATAAAAATAGTGATGTCCATAATTGGAGCTTGATACGGCAAAAGAAGACAAGTGCAGCAACACTTTCGACCATTTATTCAAAGGAATTTTCGGTGGCTTAGTCGAGGTGTTACGGCATAAGTATTGGCAACGTAAGTTCCAGTTGAAGATTTGGGTTTCCAATGGGTTAATTTGAGTCGGAGTTTGAATGTAGAATCGTTGTAGGTCAATAGGATCTTTCCAAAGTAATTTCGTCGATATATAACTTATCTTAAGTATCAACAAAAAGTTTAGTATCAGAGCAGTTAAAAACGTGGCAGCCATCTAGGCGCCATGTTGGTATCATGTTGGTATTTTAAAATTTTGGACATTTATTCGCACTTGCATGTACATGCTATAAGTCAATTGTCAAGCTACAAGTAAAATTCCAGTAGACACATATACGCACTGCGCACCTAGTTTTAGACACTATACTTCATATTTTCTATCAACACTCACATCGACCCTTACGTCAGTTGGAAAGGGTGTTGTAATTTTGGCACATTTCCAATCAACAGGAAACACAACCATAGTTAATGATATATTAATGATATTCGTATAATAGAAATAATATCAGCACATTCTCGAACAAGTCTGGCAGATAATAAGAACAGTAGCTTTTGATTTCCAAAGTTTATTCAAGAGTGAAAGAACAAAATTGTTGTTAGTCGGACTGAACTGAAACCTTATCAGTATTAATGAGATATCCAAGGTAATCAATGTTGCTGTTACTCATCAGCAAGTTTAGCTCCTATTGTCGAAAAGTGTTCATTAAAGACGTCCGACATCTCAGCTGAGTTAATTAAGCTTTAAATCCTTTATAGATGTTGGATTTAATTTACGAGATGTAAGTTCATTGATACTGTGCCATGTCCTTCGAGAAATTATAATAGGACGCTTTAGCACTAGATTTAATTTCATTAAGCCGGTTTCCCACTTCACCATTTCGCTCGCCACTAGCGAAATATTTCCACAATGACATCATTTTTTTCAGTTGTCGACCAATGAAAACGGGGAAAAATTATGTCATCGCGAAATGTTTCTCTGGCGGCGAGCGAAATGGTGAAGTCACTACATTGCGCAGTCTTAAATTCATTCCAATCGCGGGAATCTTTAGTTTGCATTGCTTTTAGTTTCATTACATCTCGATTATGATGGTTAACTCTGAAGCGGCCCACCAAGATTGCTCCCAATTGTCTTTGACTAGCAAAATTGCTGAAAGAAAAGGACAGTTCCTAATTTATTGCTAAAGGTGGTACTTAGAAAAGGGCATAATGGGGTCAGCTCTCCACCTAATGGGAAAATTTCATTATTTTCTGACAGATGCACCCTTGCAATACTTACCGCCATGAAGTGACATACTGTATAGAACAAATGATTTACATTCTAATCTGATGATCTGGATCAGCAGAAATATGTACTAGAGATGAAAAAAATGCTGAAAGTGATATTGATAGTGTCACAGCTAGGGAGAAAAAGTATTCAAGAGGAATTCTTGAACTGTATGGAAAATTACGGAGTATGGAAAATCATTTAAATAGCTTTGTTTTTATGCCATATTTGTTACCGGACCGCTTTCGACACCGTGATTTCTATTCTCCCCATTTAGTAACCATACCTCAGTAGCCACGCTGAAATCTCAGCCCGGGCTGAAATTTCTCCATGTGATCAGCCCCTTAGCCATGTAATAGTGACAGTACTTAGCCATACCATAATACAATACAATGTTATGATTTATTTAATTTTCCAATCTGATATCTTGTCAGCTTTTAATTAAAATCTAATTTTCCAGACAACCTCAAAAATTCCAATTAACAAAGCTCATGGGGAAATATTATTTACCCTATTCCCTTTCACCAGCCCCTACCAATAGATATTTCCCTAAGACAACCATGTACTAATAAATGGCCTCAGCCAACTTGTAAGGGTAAATATTTTTTGGACAGAGGTGCACATATGTACACAACTGGATGAGTTACCATTATGGAAAATTGCAATTGTAAAAATTACAAGACATCCATGGTATGTCATAATGGGGGGGGGGGGGGGGGGGGGGGGGGGGGAGGCTGCCAACCCAAAATTTCCAAATGAAATATTTCCCCCCCAAAAAAAATCTTGCAATAATAATCACAATACTTTTCCAACAGCCAAAATTAACGACAAGGACAACAACCTTTAATCACAGTTGTGATAGTAACGGCATACTGCATTTTACCCATATGTGCTTTCACATTCCTAGAGCCCACATTTGTGTGGTGAATACTAGGAATGAGAATGGCAAATTTAGCCAACATTATTAATGTCCAAGTATTAAGTACATTTAAACGGTATATTTTGACATAATCTCTTACACACTCGCTATGGTGCCACACTCGCTTGTACAGATATTTGTACCATAACTGATATTGTACTGTAGGTCGGCCTTTCACCACAATCCTTAAATAAAAAGACCAGCTGTGGTATGTGGTTATTTCCAGGGATAGGAGTAGCAGCCACCACTTTGTTTAGCAGCTAGTAAAAGAGCAGCCTACAGGTCCCCTCCAGCTGCTTGGCCAACCAACTTAAAGTACTTTACTGTACTATATATATCAAATTGAAACCAGTCAGTTTGAATGCATTATTTTCAATCTGTTTCATATTCATTCAGATAACTTTAGACTAGATAGAACATTATAAACATGAAAAGCAACACAATCTGTTTTCCATAGCATCAGAATATATAATATTATTAGACCCAACCAGGACCAGTTTCAAAATGCAACATCAAGGCCTTCCTGACGAAGTCTTCTGGCTGAGCTTCCAGGTTCACATGTTCATTGTTCAATTCCTAGCTGCAAGGCCTTGTCCTTGATGTTGCATTTTCACAATGTTGCATTTTCACAATTTTGCATTTGAATATTTCCTTAAACATTTTGCTAAAGTTCTAAATTTTTATGACACATAAGAATTAATATGGCAGCACATTTTCAAATATTGGTATTTTTAATGTGAGGAAACTTTTTAGAGATACCATCTTGATTCTTGATACAAATACACATATTGTTGTCAAGGACTGCTCACAAGGGTGACATGAACAGTAATTACATGTATATCACTATCTCCGGGAAAAATAGACTTTTGTTGATGATTAATATTTGAACATCTTCAGAGTTAGAGACCAGTCATTATTTATGGATTATACTGGCCGGTCGGGTAAAATTGACCCTGGGTCATGAAATATTTTGCCCTCCTTTCTACAGGCTATGAACTTTTTTTGTTCACCAAAAACAAAAGTGTAACACACAATAAGATGAGCACAAGCACACATAAAAACAACAAAGTGTTTGTGTTTTTAGTGAGATAGAAAAAAACACAAAACCATAAATGTTCTTCTTACAGTATTTCTGTTCATGTGTGACTGTCTCACCAGTGTGGAAATGCACCAGCCATGCAACTTTCAAAACAACAACATGCATTTCCATATAATTTCATATTGAATGATCTCACAAGGATCAACCAGGTTTTCTAGAGCTGGTCATGAAAAGATTTGAATTCAGTTTTAGAATATTCCCAACCCAGTAAACCCTACAAATAATGACTTTGGTCCCTTAGTTATTTTCAGATCGAATCATCTTGACTCTGAAGATGACCAAGCCGCTTGGTTCAAAGCATTTGCTTTTATGTAAATATATTTATTCTTTTAGGGGAAATGGTATGGTCTGGGAGGAAATAAATTCCTGGGTGAACAGACCTCTTAGTTACATTTAGCATTATATATATATATATATATATATATATATATATATATATATATATATATTATATATATATATATATATATATATATATATATATATTTATATATATATATATATATATATATATATATATATATATATATATATAATATATATATATATATATATATATATATATAATATAGCCATCCACTGTATATGAGCTGTTCTGCAATCTGATTGGTTCAGCTACTCACCGTATATCAGCTCATATACGGTGAGTAAATGAAAGCAATAAAAATACAAAATGGTTGACCGTTTTGCTCAGCTTGATAAACAAGAAATAAAAACCCTTCTTGAGAATGCAATACCACTGATAATACCAAAAAAAACAACAAGATATGGAATGAAAATATTTAATGATAAGTAAAGCAAACTAAAAATTAGCCTTTTTCAAAATAAGGGGTCGTTTTGAAATTAAATTTGACATGAAACGACTGAAAAGGAGTGTAAAGTTTTAAAAGAGAAGAGAGAAAAGGTAGAAATTAAATTAATTACATTAAATTTTGAATTTGTTTACCTCTTCCAATTTTTCTGGCGGTTTGTATATCACAGGGATGACAAAACCAGAGATAAACACTTGCTTTAAGGTGTTTCATACATCTGCTAGGCAAGTTGACGGCTCGTATTTACAATAAAAAAGTTGACAAATTCTTATACCACTGGAGCTAATTCCTCTGCATACCGTTTGAGACACCATGCAGGAATTTTATCCACACCTGTGGCTTTCCTAGGATTTAAATGTTTTAGAACGGTTTTGACTTGGCCAATGGATGGTAGAGACGGGGGGCTATCCTTAAGCAAGTGCTCTGCCGCTTGAAGTCTGGGAGGATCTGATTGAATTTCTAGCCAAGGTTTAATAACACTTTTTTGTAGTCTGTCAGCGATTGCCGTTAAGTCCGCATGGTCAGGCGAGGACAGAGATCATTGATCTTCAGTTACTGCTGCTAACTTATAAATTGATTTATACCATTTGGCAGGATTTGATTTATGGCAGCCCTCAGCCTTGAATTTATAGTACGTGACTTTAGCATTGGATATCAACTTTGTGACTTTAGCACGCAGGCTTTCATACTTCGATGTCTCCCCTTTCGTAAATGCTTTTTGTCTTGCTTTAATCAGCGCCTTGATATTTGGGGTCATCCACAGTTTGTCTGTACAGTGAGCACGAACGGTTCTCAAAGGTATGGTTTCATAAAACATTGTGATGATGATAGAGTTGAAGACAGAGACCTTGTTATCCACATCACATTCAAAGTATATCCTTCTCCCAGTTTTCGAGATTCATTTTCAGCTCCAGTGCATTTAAGTTCTCTGGTTTCATTTGTCGATACTTCTTTGAGACGGGTGGGATCTTTGGTCTTGTTTTAGATGGCAAGATCAAAATTTGGTGGTCGGAACGTCAGATGGGAGGAATGTGAAGAACTTCGTCGTACAAATCCGACATGTTTGTAAGTATCTGGTCAAGAATGTTTCTCCCTCTCGTAGGCGACTTGACTTGTTTCCGTAGATTAAAACGGCGACACAAAGGATTCAAGTCCAATTTGTTAAAGTCACCTGTGACGCCATCTCTGACGCTCCAAAATCAGTTTTTTTATAGCAAGCGATATCCAGGGCTTGTCAGTCCTATGTAATTTAACAGTCTTCAAAGGGAAAAATTGTTTTATGGTATAGGTGAGAGAAGAAGTGAAACAGCCAGTTAAATCGTTCACCGAGAGTTCATCCAAACCTCCGAACCAGTCAAAATCACAAATCGAGCGCCCGAAGGCATCCAACCCAGAGCGCGGAAATGTACGTAAATAGCGATTAGTGATGTTATTATTACGTGAATTAGCATGAAAAGGCTTAGGTGAACATGATATTATATTATGGTCAGAAGAACCCAGAGGCGCTAGAGAAACTGGTTTACAATAGTATTGGCCTACATTACAAATTATGAGATCAAGAATATTACTCCCTCTAGTGGGACAATCAACAACTTGTTTTAAGTTGTGATCAGATATAACATCTGAAATATCTAGATCATTAAAATCACGTAATATAATTACACCACAGTCTGGGTATTGGTCACGAACAATGTCCGCAGTTCTTACTATATAATCTAACAAATCCTTATGTTCTTGGGCGGATTTACTTGGGGGATTATCCACGGCACCCATGAGTGATAGTCCAGTAAGTGGTCTGGGTAAACGGAATGGCCGAATCCACAGCCATAAACATTCGAAGGCGGTTTCATCGAGGTCGAGCCGTCGCTTGCATGGGATCTTATCAGAGATAAAAACACAGACACCACCCCCGCGACCATGGATTCTGTCGTTCCGGTGCAGATTGTATCCCTGGGGATTGAAAGGAGTTCACTGTCAATCTCAGGGTGTAACCAGGTCTCAGTAATTACAGCCACTTCGGCTCTATCCAGCGAGAGCCAAGCCGATAGTTCATCGATCTTAGGTAAAAGGGACCAAGCGTTCAGCAAGCAGTTACTTGGAAGTAAAGGTTGAGTCGTCACGCTTTCATTGGTGGTAACAGCGATCTTGGAAACTGACGGAAAAATAGGAACTAGATTTTGGCGTGACTTATTATTCCAATTTGAAGAGCCAAAGTGTTGGAAATTCTCGTGGTAACGCGGTTCGCGTGAATACGGTTGGTAATCCTCACGGGAATACTATGGGCATCATTCATCAGGTTGTTTGTAGCGGATAAATTTGCATAACCTTTCGTGCAGAACCTTGACTTGTTGTTGTTTCTTTGCTTGACTTTCGGGATTTCACTTAAAATGATCTTGTTCTGCTTAGTACGATTAGCAAGTCCGGCTCGATTACCTCTGTATTTGAGGATACCCATCTTCTTTAGATTTGATAGTATTGTATAGCGGTTGATGGACGAATTACCGGACGAACGAATATATTTCAGTTCCCGCGATGAATATCGGTGATCTGTATGCAAATTAGATACAACTACAGAACTCTTGTCTTGCTTGTTGTTAGAATTTAGCCGGTTGATTGTATGTGGCCCAGGATTAGTAGATATATCCATAAAAATAGTGATGTCCATAATTGGAGCTTGATACGGCAAAAGAAGACAAGTGCAGCAACACTTTCGACCATTTATTCAAAGGAATTTTCGGTGGCTTAGTCGAGGTGTTACGGCATAAGTATTGGCAACGTAAGTTCCAGTTGAAGATTTGGGTTTCCAATGGGTTAATTTGAGTCGGAGTTTGAATGTAGAATCGTTGTAGGTCAATAGGATCTTTCCAAAGTAATTTCGTCGATATATAACTTATCTTAAGTATCAACAAAAAGTTTAGTATCAGAGCAGTTAAAAACGTGGCAGCCATCTAGGCGCCATGTTGGTATCATGTTGGTATTTTAAAATTTTGGACATTTATTCGCACTTGCATGTACATGCTATAAGTCAATTGTCAAGCTACAAGTAAAATTCCAGTAGACACATATACGCACTGCGCACCTAGTTTTAGACACTATACTTCATATTTTCTATCAACACTCACATCGACCCTTACGTCAGTTGGAAAGGGTGTTGTAATTTTGGCACATTTCAAATCAACAGGAAACACAACCATAGTTAATGATATATTAATGATATTCGTATAATAGAAATAATATCAGCACATTCTCGAACAAGTCTGGCAGATAATAAGAACAGTAAGCTTTTGATTTCCAAAGTTTATTCAAGAGTGAAAGAACAAAATTGTTGTTAGTCGGACTGAACTGAAACCTTATCAGTATTAATGAGATATCCAAGGTAATCAATGTTGCTGTTACTCATCAGCAAGTTTAGCTCCTATTGTCGAAAAGTGTTCATTAAAGACGTCCGACATCTCAGCTGAGTTAATTAAGCTTTAAATCCTTTATAGATGTTGGATTTAATTTACGAGATGTAAGTTCATTGATACTGTGCATGTCCTTCGAGAAATTATAATAGGACGCTTTAGCACTAGATTTAATTTCATTAAGCCGGTTTCCCACTTCACCATTTCGCTCGCCACTAGCGAAATATTTCCACAATGACATCATTTTTTTCAGTTGTCGACCAATGAAAACGGGGAAAAATTATGTCATCGCGAAATGTTTCTCTGGCGGCGAGCGAAATGGTGAAGTCACTACATTGCGCAGTCTTAAATTCATTCCAATCGCGGGAATCTTTAGTTTGCATTGCTTTTAGTTTCATTACATCTCGATTATGATGGTTAACTCTGAAGCGGCCCACCAAGATTGCTCCCAATTGACTAGCAAAATTGCTGAAAGAAAAGGACAGTTCCTAATTTATTGCTAAAGGTGGTACTTAGAAAAGGGCATAATGGGGTCAGCTCTCCACCTAATGGGAAAATTTCATTATTTTCTGACAGATGCACCCTTGCAATACTTACCGCCATGAAGTGACATACTGTATAGAACAAATGATTTACATTCTAATCTGATGATCTGGATCAGCAGAAATATGTACTAGAGATGAAAAAAATGCTGAAAGTGATATTGATAGTGTCACAGCTAGGGAGAAAAAGTATTCAAGAGGAATTCTTGAACTGTATGGAAAATTACGGAGTATGGAAAATCATTTAAATAGCTTTGTTTTTATGCCATATTTGTTACCGCTTGACCGCTTTCGACACCGTGATTTCTATTCTCCCCATTTAGTAACCATACCTCAGTAGCCACGCTGAAATCTCAGCCCGGGCTGAAATTTCTCCATGTGATCAGCCCCTTAGCCATGTAATAGTGACAGTACTTAGCCATACCATAATACAATACAATGTTATGATTTATTTAATTTTCCAATCTGATATCTTGTCAGCTTTTAATTAAAATCTAATTTTCCAGACAACCTCAAAAATTCCAATTAACAAAGCTCATGGGGAAATATTATTTACCCTATTCCCTTTCACCAGCCCCTACCAATAGATATTTCCCTAAGACAACCATGTACTAATAAATGGCCTCAGCCAACTTGTAAGGGTAAATATTTTTTGGACAGAGGTGCACATATGTACACAACTGGATGAGTTACCATTATGGAAAATTGCAATTGTAAAAATTACAAGACATCCATGGTATGTCATAATGGGGGGGGGGGGGGGAGGCTGCCAACCCAAAATTTCCAAATGAAATATTTCCCCCCCCCAAAAAAATCTTGCAATAATAATCACAATACTTTTCCAACAGCCAAAATTAACGACAAGGACAACAACCTTTAATCACAGTTGTGATAGTAACGGCATACTGCATTTTACCCATATGTGCTTTCACATTCCTAGAGCCCACATTTGTGTGGTGAATACTAGGAATGAGAATGGCAAATTTAGCCAACATTATTAATGTCCAAGTATTAAGTACATTTAAACGGTATATTTTGACATAATCTCTTACACACTCGCTATGGTGCCACACTCGCTTGTACAGATATTTGTACCATAACTGATATTGTACTGTAGGTCGGCTTTCACCACAATCCTTAAATAAAAAGACCAGCTGTGGTATGTGGTTATTTCCAGGGATAGGAGTAGCAGCCACCACTTTGTTTAGCAGCTAGTAAAAGAGCAGCCTACAGGTCCCCTCCAGCTGCTTGGCCAACCAACTTAAAGTACTTACTGTACTATATATATCAAATTGAAACCAGTCAGTTTGAATGCATTATTTTCAATCTGTTTCATATTCATTCAGATAACTTTAGACTAGATAGAACATTATAAACATGAAAAGCAACACAATCTGTTTTCCATAGCATCAGAATATATAATATTATTAGACCCAACCAGGACCAGTTTCAAAATGCAACATCAAGGCCTTCCTGACGAAGTCTTCTGGCTGAGCTTCCAGGTTCACATGTTCATTGTTCAATTCCTAGCTGCAAGGCCTTGTCCTTGATGTTGCATTTTCACAATGTTGCATTTTCACAATTTTGCATTTGAATATTTCCTTAAACATTTTGCTAAAGTTCTAAATTTTTATGACACATAAGAATTAATATGGCAGCACATTTTCAAATATTGGTATTTTTAATGTGAGGAAACTTTTTAGAGATACCATCGTGATTCTTGATACAAATACACATATTGTTGTCAAGGACTGCTCACAAGGGTGACATGAACAGTAATTACATGTATATCACTATCTCCGGGAAAAATAGACTTTTGTTGATGATTAATATTTGAACATCTTCAGAGTTAGAGACCAGTCATTATTTATGGATATACTGGCCGGTCGGGTAAAATTGACCCTGGGTCATGAAATATTTTGCCCTCCTTTCTACAGGCTATGAACTTTTTTTGTTCACCAAAAACAAAAGTGTAACACACAATAAGATGAGCACAAGCACACATAAAAACACAAAGTGTTTGTGTTTTTAGTGAGATAGAAAAAACACAAAACCATAAATGTTCTTTTTACAGTATTTCTGTTCATGTGTGACTGTCTCACCAGTGTGGAAATGCACCAGCCATGCAACTTTCAAAACAACAACATGCATTTCCATATAATTTCATATTGAATGATCTCACAAGGATCAACCAGGTTTTCTAGAGCTGGTCATGAAAAGATTTGAATTCAGTTTTAGAATATTCCCAACCCAGTAAACCCTACAAATAATGACTTTGGTCCCTTAGTTATTTTCAGATCGAATCATCTTGACTCTGAAGATGACCAAGCCGCTTGGTTCAAAGCATTTGCTTTATGTAAATATATTTATTCTTTTAGGGGAAATGGTATGGTCTGGGAGGAAATAAATTCCTGGGTGAACAGACCTCTTAGTTACATTTAGCATTATATATATATATATATATATATATATATATATATATAAATATATATATATATATATATATATATATATATATATATATATATATATATATATATATATATATATATAATATATATATATATATATATATATATATATATATATATAATATAGCCATCCACTGTATATGAGCTGTTCTGCAATCTGATTGGTTCAGCTACTCACCGTATATCAGCTCATATACGGTGAGTAAATGAAAGCAATAAAAATACAAAATGGTTGACCGTTTTGCTCAGCTTGATAAACAAGAAATAAAAACCCTTCTTGAGAATGCAATACCACTGATAATACCAAAAAAACAACAAGATATGGAATGAAAATATTTAATGATAAGTAAAGCAAACTAAAAATTAGCCTTTTTCAAAATAAGGGGTCGTTTTGAAATTAAATTTGACATGAAACGACTGAAAAGGAGTGTAAAGTTTTAAAAGAGAAGAGAGAAAAGGTAGAAATTAAATTAATTACATTAAATTTTGAATTTGTTTACCTCTTCCAATTTTTCTGGCGGTTTGTATATCACAGGGATGACAAAACCAGAGATAAACACTTGCTTTAAGGTGTTTCATACATCTGCTAGGCAAGTTGACGGCTCGTATTTACAATAAAAAAGTTGACAAATTCTTGAGAAATCCTCCCAACAACAAGTCATTTTCCATCATTGACGACCCTACTTTTACCGAAGCAAATTCAGTGTTAGATGCGTTCGTGAAAGACCTTAAGAAAACTAGGAAAATCGCCGGTTTGGTCCACAAAAAGCCAATAATCCAGAGGCAAATTAAGTTGTTGTTTGACAGTGGCGAATTATGTCCAACCTACAGCACTGATCCATCACAATTGCTTCGTACCGTTTGGTTTTACCTTGGCCTTTACTTGGGACGACGAGGAAGAGAAAACCAGAGGAAACTTAAGCCAAACATGATGGTTTTAAGATCAACAGAACAGACTGGAAAGTTCGTATGTTACGACGAAGATATTCGGCGTAGAATTTCCGTCGATTACGCAGGTTGGCGTAAAACTAATCAAGTTTTTTGGTGCGTGGCGTAAATTAGGCCACTTGACTTTAGCGAATCAGTGTGGCGTACTAACATACTTAGTATCATGATATATGTATCATATAAATGTCGCGATTTGATAAAAATACTGAGCAATGAGGGAGTCAGAGGGACTAAACAAATATCCTAAATCCTATTGAACGTTGACTATATGCACGTGGGCACGCTTTCCGGCTGATTTATGCGGGAGACAGGTCAACTCGCTCAACTGTCAACTTTTCACATTCATAGATTTTTACCATTCTCTGTGAGACTCTCCCTCGTTGAAGCTCAAACACGTTAGGTCTGACTCTGATCCAATCGGACAATATTCAATAAGAATCAGAGATCGAAGAGTGGAAACTTGCGTTTCAAAGGAGTCAAAGAAGGACGTCGAAAAGGTGGCAATCTCTTTATATGCCAGCACTGAACAAACTCATAAATAACAAATTAAATATAATTTCATGAACTAAATAGCTTTATAGCGTTTCACTCCCAGACCCCCCGCTGATTGGCGCAAAAATTTTTTTGGAAAATTGTACAACCCCCCTGACTGGCGTAAAAAAATGTTTTTGATACTTCGGCAGAGGAAATACGAACTTTCCAGTCTTTCAGTTATATTTCGAGTTGAACCGGGAGGTCGCAGGTTCAATCCCGACAACAAAAAAACACTGCGGTTTAGCCGACGTCGAAGACGAGTCCGACTGGAAAATCTTTGCCCAGCCAGGTTAAGTTTCACAAAGCTTGTACTTTTTGTCCACAAAGCTTGTACTTTTTGTCCACAAAGCTTGTACTTTTTGTCCACACGAATACGATGAGCGTCCAATTCCCTGTTCGTATGTACATAAATATAATTTGCACTACGCATGACGGAAGTAGCAGGACGGAGGCGCCATGGCGGAAACGTCATCTGTTTATGTCATTAGTATTTTATTATTGTGGAATTGTTAATAAATTTTTGGCTTATTATATAGTGGATGTCTATATTATAAAACAATTATACCATTCGCTCTCGTCGTATATGGCTGATATATATATATATATATATATATATATATATATATATATATATATATATATATATATATATATATATATATATATATATATATATATATATATATATATATATATATATATATATATATATATATATATGTTGAAAGGATTTATGGTGAAGGAAAATTTCGAGTGTTGGAATACATACATTTTAAGACCAAACCGGGACCAGTTGCGAAAAATGCAACTTAGCGGCCTTCCGGTAGGAATTGAACCCGCGACCCTGCGATTGCTAGTGCAGCGCTCAATGGTATAATTGTTTTATAATATAGCAAAACATTTTAAGATAATAATCGGAAAAACTGTTGATATGTCGCGGTGAATAAATTATTTAATTGAAAGCAACGAACTTCCGCCACATCTACTTCCGTCATGCGTATTGTTGTCACGTATGAAAGGTTTCTCGCGGAGTTGAAAACAGCTTCAGAATTTTGTCTGAGAGCCAAAAATTCGTTGAGATGGTTCAATAAAGAAAAAAGATCCTTTGAAAAGCCAAAAGGTGGGTCAATTTTTAGTTATTGTATCTGGGTGCCAGAGGTTCTTCTTCGCTCGTTGGGGGATAACGGGGGCACGCGAGGATGTGAGGCGGCAAAAGTGGGCGGGGCGAAACTGGGAGGCGAGCGCGAAGAACCTCTGGAACAGTTCGCCGTGTTTTTAGATCGTGCCGAACCAATCAAAATGCTTTATTGACCAAACTAGTCCAGAATCTGGACTAAAGCGTTGATTGGTTAACAGCATGATTTTTGAAAAACAATGAATTTCATTGGTTATATGAAGCCATGTGACCACTGTGGCTTTGAGAAACACCATCATTCAGAATACGTTCGCGATCGGCCTGATTTAATACTCCTATTTACATAATTTGTGTTTATTTTTTCTATTTAATGATGCTGTTGATAGTGTTTTGAAGGGATTTGCTGGTGTAACGAAGCTGAACGAATATCAGAGTGATGCGCTGTTCCATCTCATCCAGCGCCAAGACGTCTTCGGGAAATCGCTAGTATTCCAAATTCCATGAATTTGTACGTAAATTTATACCCGACGAGCTCAATAGTGTTGGTTATATTGTTGCGCTCATCGAATCTCAAATGAACGAAATTCAGATGAGAGAAATTTCGTGTGCGTGTCTCTCCTCTGTCAAAGACCAAGACAAGAAGGCAGTCTTCGACGGGAAATTTTCATTTGTATTTACAAACCCGAGACTCTCGTGGGAAATGGCTTGAGATGCTCCAAAATCCCATTTACCAAAATAACCTATTTGCAATTGTCGCTGACGAGGCTCACTCACTTCCAAAGTGCATATAAGTTTATTTTTAACTCGTGAATATATTATGAGTATAAACTAGCTGTATGAGTCTTGTTTTCATCTGATGACCTTATCTACAGCTATGTTCCTTTATGTAAACAGATTATATATTTTGTCTAAGACAAAGAAGTTTTTGATTTGTTGTAAGTTTTATAATTACATGTATGTACTTTCAAATAGTAAAATTTACAAGAAGCTAGACAGAAGGCAGTCTATTTGAGGATAGAGATACTAGTCTACTGTACACACATAATTCAAATATTTAATTACCTCATAAGTTATAAACTCACAATATCTTTCCCCTTGACAAGTAAAAATAGAGGGTAAAATATCTTAGAAAAGGTGTCTGTAACTCTGCCAGTGAAAATGCTCAAGATTGCGAAACAGAACAGGTTGAGATGGCTGGGACATGTACATGTACTCTCGGTGTGGATTTTTCTCGCAACGACTCACGAGAAAAATCCAGGCTACGACTACCCAAGTTGCACAAAAACGGCTCAAGGAATATCAATCTTATGACTATATCCACCTTGCGTGCAATAAAATGAAATCTATTGTGATCGAGAAGACAATGAAAAAGGTGTAAAGATCTGTAAATAGCGAGCCAATTAAAGTACAAGTGAATCAAGTTTATTTTCCGTATTATTATAATTTAGCCGACTAGGCTTCATTGATTTTGCCAGCGGCATATTAGTTTTGTCTGCTCAACACCGCTACAGAAAATGACAGATTCTGAAGATATATTTTTTCCAGTGATTTGTCATGTTCAATGCAATTGTAGTGTGTACTGTGCAATAGTACTGATCTGAAATGTATATCTGCATAATATACACCTGGTTGAATCCAACACGAGTCAAATACACGGCTGCACAACCAAAATGCTAGTGGACCGCACAAACAGAAAAAAACTAT
This sequence comes from Chrysogorgia sp. JL179-B06, assembly GCA_035772405.1. Classification (NCBI taxonomy): domain Eukaryota; kingdom Metazoa; phylum Cnidaria; class Anthozoa; order Scleralcyonacea; family Chrysogorgiidae; genus Chrysogorgia; species Chrysogorgia sp. JL179-B06. The sequence goes on from JAYKKM010000379.1 coordinate 1,714,062, forward strand.
GTATTCTCAATTTGCCCACCTGATCATGACATATTAAAGTGGTATTAAAGTTATGCTTGCGGGGGACTTGTACTCACATAATAAATCCACTAGTGCATCCAGTGGACGCAAATAAAGCCGACAAGCAAGGAAATAATATATAAGATGGAGTTAAAAGAGTAGAGTATAAGCAAACGAACTCCCGGTTTACACTGACATTTTGGTATTGTGCTTGCGCGCGCGCCCCTCTTGCTTTACTATACGCCGCCTTCGAAGAAAATTAACAGAATGTGTACTGCAGACTGCGTAGCCGGCGGCAGCCCGTCCCAAACCCCCAGCCCCATTGCGCCGGCTACGCAGGCTACTTGATGAGTTGAGTACGTGTATTAAAATAAAACACGAAGAAACAAGATCTCACAAAATTTACCCGTCAATATTTGTTCCAGTGGGTGTCGACAGCACCACATTTTCTTTATTGTTGGCGGTTTCCAAAGAGAGTGAACGTCGGGCTTGTATTTGGCTACGCGAAACATCAGTCAGGTTGTTGTCAGATGTTGTTGTTGTCAAATTTTGTGAGATCTTGTTTCTACGCGCTATTTTAATTTCTTGCAGATAAGGTCAGATCCCGTTGATTCTGTAACTTTACTTTCGAGCAGCTTGCAAGTCGAGGCTGTTCTGACTTTTCGCTGAAGATATTGAAGTAAATTATAACCATGTGTAATAAAACCTCACCACAAACTCGGCAATATTTATTATCTACAAATCTTTTTTGTTTATTTAGTTGAAATTGACATACTTTTCTCTAAATACCATCACTCAAATGTTTCATTAATCACGGATCAGACAGATAGACAAGTCTTTTGGAATGTCAATCAAAACGGTAAAACACGGCGAACTGTTCCAGAGGTTCTTCGCGCTCGCATCCCAGTTTCGCCCCGCCCACTTTTGCCGCCTCGCATCCTCGCGTGCCCCCGTTATCCCCCAACGAGCGAAGAAGAACCTCTGGCACCCAGGATACTTTTAAGAGGACGTGAAAGCTAAAAAAACATTATAGCGAAAATCTCGCTTTGTTGTTTTTCGATGTGTATCACCTAAAAATAACAAAGGTTTTCATTCATAATGCTTTATTACTTTTTTAATTTTCTTTACTGAATAATAATCATAATATTTGTAATAAATATGTGTTGCTAGCTAACTTTTATCCATTTTATTTTGTCTGACAAAACAATTCAGTCGGGTTTTTCAAAGCCTTAAGACCATTTTTAAAGTGGATTTTGCATCATAACTTCGTAAATTTTGCACTTGGTTAATGTATTTTCTGTTGAACATTAGCCTTACTCCTCTCAGTTCAGGTTTTTCGCTCTTGTGCGTTAAAGAAACAACCAGTTTCATCTGCAGTAGGTTGAGAAAATCACACCGCCATTTTGTTTTTTTCATTACTAGTGATATATGAGCTGATAGCTTGCTAGTATAAGAACCAATCAGATTGCAGAACAGCTCATATACGGTGGGTGGCTATATTATAAATATATATAAATATATAAATATATAAAATATATATATATATATCTTTAAAAATTCACTTTTGTAAAAAGTGAAAGCCCTATAGTAAATTGCAAGTGCGGTAAAAAATTGAAAGTGCGGTTTTCATTAAAAAATAATTTATATATCACATATTACAATTATTATTTTAAAATCGAATTACGATTACACATGAAGAAACCAGACAGTCTTGATATAGTAAAGTAATACTTATTTACATGTATCATATTTGGCACAAATTGCATATTGTAAATATTGGCCACACTGACAGATTATCCTTATTTGACTAAATTATAAAAGCCGACAAGCAGAGGACAATAACAAACGTTCGGCATTTAATTCTTTCAAGGTCCTTCAAGGTCCTTCAAGGCCTGCATAATGATGAAAATATATTTCAATTTGTGTTCAGCATATGTTATGAAAAGGATAAAAACTTACTTACTTTTTTACCTACTTTGCGTGCTCTACCTCTTCGAAAATTTATCTTCCGATGTTAGGTCGAAATACTTCAATCTCTTAAAAAACAACGCTCTGGCGTAACTGTACAATTGACGATCAAGTCTGTTGACTTTGCGGATTTGCAAGAGTTGCTTCGGGTTAACTTCTTTACGAGCTTCTTGACTCCAAGTATCACTAACTGTGGAGAAGTCCTTTTCGAATTTCAACCCAAACGTCACCTCAAATAAGTACTGACTTTCTTTCTGGTATTCGACAAGACCGAAGTACGACAAGCTTCGTAGATTTTTCTTTGCGCTTTCTAGCAAGTCTTTCTCGTGCTCTCTGGAGACAAAACTAGGCACTTCGTATTTGTAACATCCAACTTCGTTCAAATTTGCCAGCATGCGAGTCTGTCGGTTGATTGCTAGATTGTATTGGCAGTCGAGAAACTCTGACAACTCAACAGCGCGCCAGTGCGAGCCTTGGAAACAAAAGGGAATCTTGTGTTTCGTGCCATTGCAAACATGAGTTGATGATTTCCATGTGGCGCCACGTTGAACGTGTTTAAATTCGCTTAAAAATCTGTCGATTGGATTTCGAAGCAGGGTTACGTAAAACAACCGAGTTTTATTCAGGTGTTCGATGCTCATGTGCGATTTTAAAATATTGGGAACACAGCTAGAGAGAGTAGTCCAGTCAGCGTGGAGACCACACAGCCAGCCCGTGGAGTGTCGTGAGTATAACCAGATTTCATTCGATTTCGGTCGTTTGCATTCAAAGCGAGCCTTTGTAGTCATGACTTGACTTAGACACTTTCGTTCCAATACAAGATTCTTTACGAGATTTTCACCAAAATACGTGCCTCCTGTTTTCTGTATGTGCAAGAAAACGATCACATCATGACCACTGATATTGAACACTCGTAAATTTAGGAATGCACTTCGTCGAAGGTTCTGTTCTATCTTCCCTGACTTGTTTACGATAGGCGGTCTTCCACCACGAACCTGATCACTACGAAAGCTACTTTCGCTGAAGGTGTTCGGATGAGACGAAAGGAAATAAACGCCAAAGGTAACTAAGGTTACCAAAATCAGAAAGCCAAACGCTCGTTTGCCAAACATATCAAGTAGGAAAGCTAATTGTTCGCTAATACATTCGCAAGCGCTCTTTCATTTAGCTTTTTTCCTTCGCCCATAAGTGTTAATTGAATAAGGCCAGCTGAGTTTGCAGTTTTGAATGATATTGGAGACGCTGTAGAGCCATATAATATCTCGGTGTGGAACTGCATTTCAGTGCGTCGTTGTAGATTGCTGCTGGTTGTTCGAAGGTAGCCTCCAATAGCTATGCAAAACATTCTATAGAATCTATAGAAACACAATCAATTAGGTAACTAGGTAAGCTACAGCTGCATGAACAACAGGAGAAGCATCATTAACAAACACAACGCCCGTATATTTTCGAACTAAACAACACCAATGACCAACAGCAGCTCCGATAAACCGAAGTGCGATTGTCGAAAAGAATATAGCTGCCCCTACAAGGAAGCTGCCTCCTACAAGGAAGCTGCCTTACTGCGAATTTGATTGACCAGACAGAAGTAACCACAACCGATGACATGACAACAAAAAAATACATTGGCATGACTGCAACCTCTTTTAAGACCACTTACACCAACCATACGAAATCAATCCGTGATGCTGTTTATTCAAATAACGGCCCTATCAGTTGCATTTGGAAAATGTAAGTATATCATGAAAGCCGACCCAAATCACCTCCTATAAACAAAAGATCCCAAATCTTTTCAAAATGCCGCCACCGACTGATAACACGCAACGTGAAACGGACCGCAAGACGTCACCACATCCATTGCCACAACGTATAACCAAGGACAATCAACACAAAATTTCTTTCAGTTGCCTGAAGATCGTCTACGGACGTGAAACTAGCAGTAACAGCAAACAATCTTTAGTTATATATCTATATCGCGCACGTAAGCAATTTCCACTCATGCATGGTTTACGCGCATATACATATTTCCAAACTCCATTTACTGTAATAAATTGTATGTCTGATAAATATGTCGTTATAAAATTTGTTGTGTACATGAGAGGTGGAGAGCATGAATTGATCTGGTGAACTACAGGGGAGGTATAGGCGAGCCTCTGAACGTAGACTATAGTTTATTTTAATTTCTAAACATATAGGCTTATAAACTATTAATACCATTAACATTCCGAACGATACACGAAATGTCCAAATGACGTCTATTGAAACCTACCTATAAACTGTAAGACTTCCGATGTCCAAAAAATAATAATTCATTAGCGAAAAGTACATTAACACGAATCTGTCAAATTTTCCATGGCAATCCACACCTCAGGTAATTCCGCCATCTTTGAACATTACCTGCGGAGAGGTCAGCATTCTGACCTCCTGAGTGGCATTTCCGTCCTTAGAGCTTTGATATTGTTAATAAATTTCAAAGCACAACCATGGCACAAGCAAATGTTTACAAAGCGATTAATTAACACTTAACATTGTTTATATCACGCGAGAGTTCAATAAATGACTAATAACTCTACTCACATGAGTTCAAGCTCATATATTTAGTTAAAATTACACATTAACACGTCGTGCCTGCTGTAATATATTCAGTAGTAATATATTCAAGCCTTTTGTTAATCTCTAAAAAACGATCTTGTTTCAAATTCATCTTCTTGAACGTGGAAAGATTAGAGGTATTATGTTGACCTGCGATCCCGTGTCGACTTTGAATTTTATCTCATTCTCTTCAACGGACAATGTTTTGAAAACATCTTCTTTGTTATTTGTAGAATTTACCGCTCCATGAGCAATGGTTCATAACTTCATCGACTGGCATATCTTCCTCTACGACGTGTATCTTCTTTGCTTTACAGAATTTGGCGAAGTGATTACTCTTTGCACAATTGAAACATCTCTTCCCAAAAGCAGGGCACTGTCTCGGCGGATGTGACTTCCCACATGAAGTACAAGTACAAGCCTGGAAAGGAGATGGTAGTCGCAGACACGCTTTCCCGAGCTTACCTTACCAGATGGGAGGAGAATTGGCATGTCACGTGCACGCGGTATAACCAGCAGAATACCAGTTTCGGAAAAAATTGGAAGAAATCAAGAAAGAAGTAGAAACTAATTAACACAAGGCTGTAATATAATTATTACTGAATATATTACACCTGGTTAAACAATTCAAAATAGACGAAATTCCATAAATTTTTTTCTTAAAAGTAAATATATTACTTGTTGCAAAATAAATCTCATTATCATAAAACGAGAAACCCTGATTAATAATTTTCAAGTGCAATCTTTTCAAGTTCAATCAACATAGGGGTAATATGATCAAACTTGCCAATATGCGATGAATGCTGGTGAGAGCTGAAAATTTGTTGGCGTTGCAATTTGCAAGATTTGTAAATTGCAATTCTTGTATTGCAGCAAGCTTGATTTACTTAACCTTTCCAAATGGTTACTTTCATTTTCACACAAGCAATTAGGGGGCTAGAAAATATTAGGGGGGTTTGCCCCCTCGTCAGAAATATTGGGGGCTATATAGCCCCACCCTATTCCGCCGTCCTTGATCATCGAAACATTATTTTCGAAAAGGCATAATGAATTAGCATTCAAAATTCCGAATGGACCACCCACTTTTATTATCGCTCCGACGCACTTGATACAAGATGTTGTGGTATGTATCAATATTGAAATATTGTCATATATAAATTATTTGAATACTATATCCTAGATGTCAGGGGTATAGATAAAACGCGGGGATTTGAGGATAAAACGCGGATTCGGGGTTAAAACGCGGATTTGGGGATAAAACGCGGATTTGGGGATAAAAAGACAATGCTAACATAAAACGTTATAATGCGTTTGCGGTTTGGCAATTGTTTTACTTTATTGTAACCTATCAACGCGTTGATAAGTACAATTTAATCACTCAGCTTCGTGTACCAAGCCTTGCAAACTGGCTATTATTGAAATTGTTTTAAAAAAAAAAACGAATATCAAATATATTTTGTAACTTCTGTGAAACAAATTTTAGCGGTGTTGCAAGACACGCAGCTGATCTGTGTTCTCGTTAAAAACAAATTGTGAGTTGACTATATACGGTGAATAAATAAATCTAAATTAATCAATTACGTGCCTGAAGGTAGTGCAGCAGACCTAAATTAATAAAGAATTGCGGCGACGAACGATTCTTAAAAATTATCCTTGATCGCGCGCTTCAAAAAACTTGTTTCAACGTCTAAAAGCAAAATGTAACGACTGAACATAGTGACGGTTTTTATCTTGCGATTTTGCCCTCCCTTAGTTCGTAGTTGCCACGGTTGCTCGCAAACATTAAAGCCTTGGAGGCGTCATTGCCAATCCACCGTACGACATGACGGTAATCTCTCGAATGAATAGAGGTTTTCGAGCAACACCTGGCGGGGAGATTATGTTTAAAGAAGGGAATGTGTATTTTCATATAAACCTAAGTTGTATCCGAACGAAGCAGCCGTACTTCGTTCCACAAAGCATGGAGGTACCTAACTGGCTATAAGTCCTTACTTAACTCCCGTTCATGTTCGTTATCTACAAGAGTTCGGTATACAGCTTTGAAGACTTCGATTTCTGTTTTATTTTTCACGTATAGGCGTATAACTTGTATAAGTAGGAATATCCTTCCATTAAACAATTTTTCACATATTAGTTATTATATGCCACGTCTGAAGACGCGTTGTATCCGGTGACCGATCATGAGACGGATACTACGTCTGAAATGCGTGTTCGTTGTAGACGACGTAACGTTTGAAATTGTAATTTTGTTGTTGGGACCTAGAATTTTGTCGTATAATACAATCTCGCACAACTTCGACCAATCGACGAAGTATTGAATAGATTTGTTAATAATAAAAAGGCGCAGAGAAACGTCCGCTAACGACACACTGACGCTGTTGTATTTAAAAGAAACTGATGAGGTAGATGTGGAATCGCTTTGTATATTTCAACCCTGAGTTAATGTTTTGTAAACGTGTAAAATGCAATTTGATTTCAAGTTGTTTACTACGGCTCCTTATAAATCGCCTGAAGTTAGGCAGAATATAAATATTTAATTATTAGCACATGAACATGCCTTAATTTAATCAATCGCTTGCGAAAGCAGGTGCGAAACACTAACAGGTTTATTTTTATTGTGTGTGCATAATGAAAATATTTCATTATCAGGAGGAGTCTGCACGCAGGCTAATGTATGTGCACGTCGGTCACTTGCGAAGTTTTGAATGTCAACCAAATCGTCACTTTTAAATATAATAATTATTGGAAAGAAAGGTTACTTATAGATGCATTCATATCTTAATACATGAGCGACTGTCTTGTATCACACATGCAACCTTTCGCCTTGGGCTCGAGCTTGTATACTGGGCAACACTGCATGATTGTATACACCGACAATATCTTAAAAATAAATAAATATTCCCAAATTTTAGACGTTGAAACAAGTTTTTTGAAGCGCGCGATCAAGGATAATTTTTAAGAATCGTTCGTCGCCGCAATTCTTTATTAATTAGGTCTGCTGCACTACCTTCAGGCACGTAATTGATTAATTTAGATTTATTTATTCACCGTATATAGTCAACTCACAATTTGTTTTTAACACCGCTAAAATTTATTTCACAGAAGTTACAAAATATATTTGATATTCGTTTTTTTTTTAAAACAATTTCAATAATAGCCAGTTTGCAAGGCTTGGTACACGAAGCTGAGTGATTAAATTGTACTTATCAACGCGTTGATAGGTATTATTTGCTTAAATTCGGATGGCATGCAAATTATTATGTATTACAATAAAGTAAAACAATTGCCAAACCGCAAACGCATTATAACGTTTTATGTTAGCACTGTCTTTTTATCCCCAAATCCGCGTTTTAACCCCGAATCCGCGTTTTATCATCAAATCCGCATCCGCGTTTTATCTATACCCAGTAACCCAGATATCAGAGCTTCTTCCGTTGTTCGCAAGATGATATTATTCAATATTTAATCGTTAGAACATGCAGTTTAATCGAGTGAAATGCCAAATATTACTTGTAATATACCGGAATCTTATCCCGGCTCTCGGCAACGGCCCGTAGCTCAGTGGTCAGAGCACTGCACTATAATCGCACGATCGCTTGTTCAATTCCAGCCGGAAGGCCTTGATGTTGCATTTTATCGCAACTGGTCCTGGTTTGGTCTTAAAATGTATAACACTCGAAATTTCCCTTCACCATAAATCCTTAGAATATACAATTTTAGTCAATCTAAATTCCCGACAATCCAATATTTATTTGTGCGTTTGTATCGTGTTGGTATTTTAAAATTTTGGACATTTATTCGCACTTGTACCTGCTATAAGTCAATTGTCAGGCTACAAGTAAAATTCCGGTAGACACATATACGCACTGCGCACCTAGTTTTAGACACTATACTTCATATTTTCTATCAACACTCACATCGACCCTTACGTCAGTTGGAAAGGGTGTTGTATAAATTTTGGCACATTTGGGATCAACAGGAAACACACACAAAGTTAATGATATATTATAATATTCGTACAATATAAATATAAATATAAGATCAGCACATTCTCGAACAAGTCTGGCAGATAATAAGAAAAGTAGCTTTTGATTTGCAAAGTTTATTTAAGAGTGAAAGAAAAAAATTGTTGTTAGTCGGACTGAACTTCAACCTTATCAGTATTAATGAGATATTCAAGGTAATTAATGTTGCTGTTACTCATCAGCAAGTTTAGCTCCTATTGTCGAAAAGTGTTCATTAAAGATGTCCGACATCTCAGCTGAGTTGGTTATAGAAACACCATTAAGCTTTAAATCCTTTATAGATGTTGGATTTGATTTACGAGATGTAAGTTCATTGATACTGTGCCATGTCCTTCGAGAATTGCCTTTGTTCAAAAAAGGTATTTTTATAATAGGACGCTTTAGCAGATTTAATTTCATTAAGCCGGTTTTCCACTTCACTATTTCGCTCGCCACTAGTGAAATATTTCCACAATGACATCATTTTTTTCAGTTGTCGACCAATGAAAACGGGAAAAATTATGTCATCGCGAAATGTTTTTCTTTGACTAGTAAAATTGCTGAAAGAAAAGGACAGTTCCTAATTTATTGCTAAAGGTGGTACTTAGAAAAGGGCATAATGGGGTAAGCTCTCCACCTAATGGGGCAAATTTCATTATTTTCTGAGATGCACCCTTGCAATACTTACCGCCATGAAGTGACATACTGTGTAGAACAAATGATTTACATTCTAATCTGATGATCTGGATCAGCAGAAATATGTACTAGAGATGAAAAAATGCTGAAAGTGATATTGATAGTGTCACAGAGGGAGAAAAAGTATTCAAGAGGAATTCTTGAACTGTATGGAAAATCGAAAGAAATAATTTGATCGACAGTACTTAGCCATACATGTCACAGTGACAGTACTTAGCCATACCATAATACAATACAATACAATGTTTAATTTTCCTATCTGATCTTGTCAGCTTTTAATTAAAATCTAATTTTCCAGACAACCTCAAAAATTCCAATTAACAAACCTCATGGGGAAATATTATTTACCCTATTCCCTTTCACCAGGCAGCCCCTAACAATAGATATTTCCCTAAGACAACTATGTACTAATAATGGCCTAAATTAGACAGAGGTGCACAAAGACAGAGAAGTGATGCCAATTTTGTATTGTTGTTTCGATTTTGCTAAGCCTGTAGCACTTGGTCACTGAATGCTGCTTGCCAAATTTTCAAAAGTCAAGCACCATACTTATGTACACAACTGGATGGGTTACCATTATGGAAAATTGCAATTGTAAAAATTACAAGACATCCATGGTATGTCATAATCGGGGGGGGGGGGGGGGGGGGGGCTGCCAACCCAAAATTTCCAAATGAAATATTTCCCCCCCAAATCTTGCAATAATAATCACAACTTTTCCAACTGCTAAAATTAACGACAAGGACAACAACCTTTAATCACAGTTTATGTGCTTTCACATTCCCAGAGCCCACATTTGTGTGGTGGATACTAGGAATGAGAATGGCGAATTTAGCCAACATTATTAATGTCCAAGTATTAAATTCAACTGACAAGTTTTCTGTTACCATTACATTTAAACGGTATATTTTGGCATAATCTCTTAAAATAGTCTTAAAGAAAACAGGTTCCAATTTTGTAAAAGTTGGGAGGGGGGGTGCCACACTCGCTATGGCCCTGCTTGTACAGATATTTGTGCCAGGTAACCGAAAATTAGTGTTACCATAACTGATATTGTACTGTAGGTCGGCTTTCATGAAGAGCCTTAAATAAAAAGACCAGCTGTGATTGGGGTATGTGGTTATTTCCAGGGATAGGAGTAGCATCCACCAGTTTGTTTAGCAGCTAGCAAAAGAGCAGCCTACAGGTCCCCTCCAGCTGCTTGGCCAACCAACTTACTTACTGTACTATATATATCAAATTGAAACCAGTCAGTTTGAATGCATTATTTTCAATCTGTTTCATATTCATTCAGATAACTTTAGACTAGAACATTAGGCCAAATAAAAAAAATTGTGTGGTTCCGGTTACCCGACCGACCCTAGCTCAGCTCAGCCGACCCTGTAAATTTTGTGACATTTTTGCGCAATATTTTTGCATCACTATTAGCCATAAAAAAAGGTAGGTTTTATAGTTTTTACATAGACTTTAATGATAAAATAAGTTTTACCTGGTAAAATCGTAAAATGAGATCACTACGTGACCTGCCACCGTCGCTGGCTTGTAAGTACAATCGCCATTTTGCAAAATTAGTTCCCAGGCCGTCACTCTTGCACAACAATATAATGGAACAAGATGACGGCCTGTGTGGCAATTGATCAAAAACTTTTCTCAAAAAAAATAAAATCCCGACCTACCTACCCTAATTTTTTTCAAGATCTAACCGGAACCACATAATTTTTTTTACTTGGCCTAATAAACATGAAAATCAACACAATCTGTTTTCCAAGCATCAGAATATATAATATTATTAGACCCAACCAGGACCAGTTTCAAAATGCAACATCAAGGCCTTCCTGATGAAGTCTTCTGGCTGAGCTTCCAGGTTCACATGTTCATTGTTCAATTCCTAGCTGCAAGGCCTTGATGTTGCACACAATGTTGCATTTCAATATTTCCTTAAACATTTTGCTAAAGTTCTAAATTTTTATGACACATAAGAATTAATATGGCAGCACATTTTCAAATATTGGTATTTACCATCTTGATTCTTGATACAAAGACACCTATTGTTGTCAAGGACTGCTCACAAGAGTGACATGAACAGTAATAACATGTATATCACCATCTCCGGGAAAATAGACTTTTGTTGATGATTAATATTTGAACATCTTCAGAGTTAGAGACCAGTCATTATTTATGGATATACTGGCCGGTAGGGTAAAATTGACCCTGGGTCATGAAATATTTTGCCCTCCTTTCTACAGGCTATGAACTTTTTTTGTTCACCAAAAACAAAAGTGTAACATACAATAAGATGAGCACAAGCACACATAAAAACACAAAGTGTTTGTGTTTCTAGTGAGATAGAAAAAACACAAAACCATAAATTTTCTTCTTACAGTATTTCTGTTCGTGTGTGACTGTCTCACGAATGTGAAATGCACCAGCCATGCAACTTTCAAAACAACAATATGCATTTCCATATAATTTCATATTGAATGATCTCACAAGGATCAACCATGTTTCCTAGAGCTGGTCATGAAAATATTTGAATTCAGTTTTAGAATATTCCCAACCATGACTTTGGTCCCTTAGTTATCTTCAGATCGAATCATCTTGACTCTGAAGATGACCAAGCCGCTTGGTTCAAAGCATTTGCTTTATCAAAATAAATATATTTATTCTTTTAGGGGAAATTGTATGGTCTGGGAGGAAATAAATTCCTGGGTGAACAGACCTCTTAGTTACATTTAGCATTATAATATTAGCATAATAGCATTTTTCGCAACTGCAGGTCCCGGTTTGGTCTTAAAATGTATGTATTCCAACACTCGAAATTTTCCTTCACCATAAATCCTTTCAACATGTAGTTTGATCGAGTGAAATGCCAAATATTACCTATAATATACCCAGAATCTTATCCCGGCATTACCACCATATATACAGAACTCGTGACTAGGCTCTCGGCAACGGCTTCCGTAGCTCTTCCGTAGTGAAGTTGGTGTAGGTGTCCTTTAGCGATAATGCAACGCCCACTACCCTTGTGGTAGTTTGAGCACTCTGGCCCTATACCGCTTCACGCTCTCTGGATGTGCGCATGACCGCTGTTTATCCCACAAGCGGTTGTCACTGGCAATCGTTTGTGTATAATTAGTACTCATGCCCATATCTAGATTGTACCAAGCTACACTGATGAGCTGTGGAACAGCGAAACACGTGTCTGTAGATATTGTACTATTACGCTCCTTCACTTCGGTGTTGTTGAGCACTCTGTGAAGTTGGTGTAGGTGTCCTTTAGCGATAATGCAACGCCCACTACCCTTGTGGTAGTTTGAGCACTCTGGCCCTATACCGCTTCACGCTCTCTGGATGTGCGCATGACCGCTGTTTATCCCACAAGCGGTTGTCACTGGCAATCGTTTGTGTATAATTAGTACTCATGCCCATATCTAGATTGTACCAAGCTACACTGATGAGCTGTGGAACAGCGAAACATGTGTCTGTAGATATTGTACTATATATATATATATATATACATGTAGTTTGATCGAGTGAAATGCCAAATATTACCTATAATATACCCGGAGTCTTGTCCCGGCATTACCACCATATATACAGAACTCGTGACTAGGCTCTCGGCAACGGCTTCCGTAGCTCAGTGGTCAGAGCACTGCACTAGCAATCGCAGGATCGCGGGTTCAATTCCTACCGGAAGGCCGCTAAGTTGCATTTTTCGCAACTGGTCCCGGTTTGGTCTTAAAATGTATGTATTCCAACACTCGAAATTTTCCTTCACCATAAATCCTTTCAATATTTATATATATATATATATAAATATATATATATATATATATATATATATATATATGTATTATATATATATATATATATATATATATATTTTTAAAAATTCACTAAGCCCTATAGTAAATTGAAAGTGCGGTAAAAAATTGAAAGTGCGGTTTTCCAATAAAAAATAATTTATATATACACATATATAATATTACAATCATTATTTTAAAATGGTTATTTACACATGTAGAAACCAGACAGTCTTGATATAGTAAAGTAATACTTATTTATCATATTTGGCACAAATTGCATATTGTAAATATTGGCCACACTGACAGATTATCCTTATTTGACTAAATTATAAAAGCCGACAAGCAGAGGACAATAACAAACGTTCGGCATTTAATTCTTTCAAGGTCCTTCAAGGTCCTTCAAGGCCCTTCAAGGTCCTTCAAGGCCTGCATAATGATGAAAATATATTTCAATTTGTGTTCAGCATATGTTATGAAAAGGATAAAACTTACTTACTTTTTTACATACTTTGCGTGCTCTACCTCTTCGAAAATTTATCTTCCGATGTTAGGTCGAAATACTTCAATCTCTTAAAAAACAACGCTCTGGCGTAACTGTACAATTGACGATCAAGTCTGTTGACTTTGCGGATTTGCAAGAGTTGCTTCGGGTTAACTTCTTTACGAGCTTCTTGACTCCAAGTATCACTAACTGTGGAGAAGTCCTTTTCGAATTTCAACCCAAACGTCACCTCAAATAAGTACTGACTTTCTTTCTGGTATTCGACAAGGCCGAAGTACGACAAGCTTCGTAGATTTTTCTTTGCGCTTTCCAGCAAGTCTTTCTCGTGCTCTCTGGCGACAAAACTAGGCACTTCGTATTTGTAACATCCAACTTCGTTCAAATTTGCCAGCATGCGAGTCTGTCGGTTGATTGCTAGATTGTATTGGCAGTCGAGAAACTCTGACAACTCAACAGCGCGCCAGTGCGAGCCTTGGAAACAAAAGGGAATCTTGTGTTTCGTGCCATTGCAAACATGAGTTGATGATTTCCATGTGGCGCCACGTTGAACGTGTTTAAATTCGCTTAAAAATCTGTCGATTGGATTTCGAAGCAGGGTTACGTAAAACAACCGAGTTTTATTCAGGTGTTCGATGCTCATGTGCGATTTTAAAACCTTGGGAACACAGCTAGAGAGAGTAGTCCAGTCAGCGTGGAGACCACACAGCCAGCCCGTGGAGTATCGTGAGTATAACCAGATTTCATTCGATTTCGGTCGTTTGCATTCAAAGCGAGCCTTTGTAGTCTTGACTTGATCGGTTCTTATACACTTTCGTTCCAATACAAGATTCTTTACCAGATTTTTACCAAAATACGTGCCTCCTGTTTTCTGTATGTGCAAGAAAACGATCACATCATGACCACTGATATTGAACACTCGTAAATTTAGGAATGCACTTCGTCGAAGGTTCTGTTCTATAGGCGGTCTTCCACCACGAACCTGATTACGAAAGCTACTTTCGCTGAAGGTGTTAGGATGAGACGAAAGGAAATAAACGCCAAAGGTAACTAAGGTTACCAAAATCAGAAAGCCAAACGCTCGCTTGCCAAACATATCAAGTAGGAAAGCTAATTGTCACACTAATACATTCGCAAGCGCTCTTTCATTTAGCTTTTTTCCTTCGCCCATAAGTGTTAATTGAATAAGGCCAGCTGAGTTTGCAGTTTTGAATGATATTGGAGACGCTGTAGAGCCATATAATATACTCATGTGTCCATTCGCCAAACCATAATAATAGTACAATCAACAATGAAATTATTATCGAATTGAACACTATCGCGAGGCGTGTTGACGGCTTTCCGACTTAATGGCGACAGAATACGATCTATTGACGAAGGTTTTGCCAACGCATAATTAAGTACTTGGGATTTATTTAAAAAGAAAAAACTAAAAAAGTAGTAATAAGGAATTTTAAAGTGATTTTTGAAAGAAGTTCCAAATGGCAGCAGCACAAATATATACCATTTTTAAAAAGGGCATTGTATTCATAAAAGTTGTGGGAGAACGTGACCCCATAGTCTATGCTTTGCAAATTAATTATTATACATTTC
Organism: Chrysogorgia sp. JL179-B06; assembly: GCA_035772405.1. Taxonomy (NCBI): domain Eukaryota; kingdom Metazoa; phylum Cnidaria; class Anthozoa; order Scleralcyonacea; family Chrysogorgiidae; genus Chrysogorgia; species Chrysogorgia sp. JL179-B06. The sequence goes on from JAYKKM010000379.1 coordinate 1,729,220, forward strand.
ATTATATATATATATATATATATATATATATATATATATATATATATATATATATATATATATATATATATATATATATATATATATATATATATATATATATTACGCTCACCGCTCATGTGGTTTGAGCACTCTCATGGATTGGGCGGAGAGTCTCTCTCAATGAGACGTTTACTGTTAGCATTATGCATTGCTCACTGCTCGCAGTTTGAGCACTCTGGTGACTCCACAATGCAATCCTACAATGTGTAGCCGTACATAGTGGGTCCCAAGTCCACAGTTACCATAAAGCCATATGGTGATAGCCGGTAGGGCACATTGTATACTTTCGTATATATATATATATATATATATATATATATATATATATATATAATGTAAATATAATATATGCGGATGGTTCAAGAGTGCTCGATACCATTAGAGGTAGAGCGTATATATATATAATATATATATATATATATATATATATATATATATATATATATATATATATATATATATATATATATATATATATATATATATATAATTAACAATTATACCATGAGCTCGAGTCGTATATGAGCTCATAGCCAACGAGGCGCGCAGCGCCGAGTTGGCTATTAGTTCATACACGACGAGAGCGAATGGTATAATTGTTTTATAATGTAGCAAAACATTTTAAGATAATAATCGGAAAAACTGTTGATATATCGCGGTGAATAAATTATTTAATTGAAAACAACGAACTTCCGCCACATCTACTTCCGTCATGCGTAATGTTGTCACGTATGAAAGGTTTCTCGCTGAGTTGAAAACAGCTTCAGAATTTTGTCTGAGAGCCAAAAATCCGTTGAGATGGTGCAATAAAGAAAAAAGATCCTTTGAAAAGCCAAAAGGTGGGTCAATTTTTAGTTATTGTATCACGGTTGTGAATATTTGGGCTTTTAAGAGGACGTGAAAGCTAAAAAAACATTAGCGAAAATCTCGCTTTGTTGTTTTTCGATGTGTATCACCCAAAAATAACAAAAGTTTTCATTCATAATGCTTTATTACTTCAACAATTATCTTTACTGAATAATAATCATAATATTTGTAATAAATATGTGTTGCTAGCTAACTTTTATCCTTTTTATTTTGTCTGACAAAACAATTCACAATTCAGTCGGGTTTTTCAAAGCCTTAAGACGATTTTTAAAGTGGATTTTGCATCATAACTTCGTAAATTTTGCACTTGGTTAATGTATTTTCTGTTGAACATTAGCCTTACTCCCCTTAGTTCAGGTTTTTCGCTCTTGTGCGTTAAAGAAACAACCAGTTTCATCTGCAGTAGGTTGAGAAAATCACACCGCCATTTTGATTTTTCATTACTAGTGATATATGAGCTGATAGCTTGCTAGTATAAGAACCAATCAGATTGCAGAACAGCTCATATACGGTGGATGGCTATATTATAAATATATATATATATACAATATTCAGCTTATAGTTTCATTTCACTCTTTCGACTTTCTGAAGTATATTTTTTGTTTTGTTTATAGTCTGTCTGCACTTATATTTTATCTCATTAACTAAAATTCCTTACATATTAGTTAATTCTTTAATTATAGCATTATAAAATTATTGATATGTAAACATAATCATTCATATATATTAATAGTTTTGTCCGTTGACCGTTACCACCGTTGTAATTTGAATTTGAATTTGAATTTTATAATCCGTTATTCATTATATATATAAAGACACGTATATCTACTTGTAAATTAATTAACCGTTTATCTGTACTGAAGATGGCATAAGTTTTGCCGAAACATGTCTACATTAAAAAAATTTGTCGTATATTTGAAGTTTAAATAAGTCGTGTCTTACGCAGGCTGTGATTGGTCAGTTACCTGTTTATATCAGGCTATGTAAAACATGTAATATTTGATATTTCACTCGATTAAACTACAGGTTCTAGGAATATATACATTTTAAGATGAAAACCGGGACCAGTTGCGAAAAGGCCTTCCGGCTGGAATTGAACCCGTGGATGGATTACCCCATCGTGATACGCCATTAATTAGCCATCCTACACCATCAATTAGCCATCATACGCCATCAATTAGCCATCATACGCCATCAATTAGACATCATAACGCCATCAATTAGCCATCATGGCGCCATCATACGCAGTAAGGAAAATGTTACGTGTTGATAAAAAATATATTTGTACATTTTATTTCCTTTCTACGAGTTATTTTATAAAAGAAATAGAAAACATTTTTTATCCATGTTCCCATACGTTATAGAAACACTCGTGGAAGTTTGGGAGAACTCGAAATCGCGTGGAAACACGAGCCCGTTCTCGGTGCGAAAGGATTAAGGCTCAAGGTGTAGTAACTATAGCGATTGGTCACCACCTGGTGGTAGCGTTGACAGTGGTAAAACGATTACGGTAACAACTTTAGTTGTAATAAAACCTGGCCCTGATCTAAAATGTTAATATTATTCAACCTGCTTTTGTATTAGTTGTCATCACGTAAACTTAGCTATATAAAATAAGGTTTGCGCGCCAAATATTGAATTGTTGCGCTGTGCCGAGGTTGTTGGCGGTATAGTATGACAGGTTAATTCAACATGTACTATCGCGTTTTCTCTCACTGCTTGGATCCCGATAAGTGGCTATCAGAAGCGGTCAAGAGGTTGATATTCGTGATATTCGAGACAAAGAAGGTAAACCAGTTATCTTTCCATTGTTTTTACGCTGGAGTTAAGAAAGCTGTGGCAGAAGTGCATGTTGTTTCCTCGTTTGCCACGCTAGTGTTTGCGCTGAGGCAGCGCACAATTAATGATACGTGCTACAGTCGAAAGTATTCGACAAAATTCGTTCGACGGTCAACTCGCTTGGCCTGGACGAAGTATTTGGCGCCAAATCTTTAATTGTTCAACTCGGTAATGCCATCGCTCTTTTAGAGAGTAAAATTGAAGGGCAGAATAAACATAGGGTTGTGTACCATGATATTCGATGCACTATACAATTATACGCATCATTTCTCTTTCTCTATATTTTATTCATAATTCTTATTCAGTCTACACTGCATGTCCAACCCGTCGTTGACATGGCTATACGCATTATAGCCGTTGGCTAAATGCGCACATTATTCTAATCCTCGTCCGCACAATCTGCCACGATTACAGATCTAGGGCATCAATGTGGTTCTCATTACCTAAGGCTAATCATTTAACAAAAACCAATATAGTAAGCTGATTATTTTAGATATTTTGACGGAAACTCTTGTGTCAGAAAGATGTTTCATCTTTTGCTGGCAGATTTTGAAGATGTTGTCATCTTTCCTTAATCAGTTGAAGTTAAAAGCGTCTTGATAATCATTCGGTCATTTTTACATTAAATTCAACGCTATTAATTATAGTTTACTTGAAAGAACTATATAGTAAGCTGATTATTTAGATATTTTGACGGAAACTCTTGTGTCCGAAAGACGTTTCATCTTTTGCTGGCAGATTTTGAAGATGTTGTCATCTTTCCTTAATCAGTTGAAGTTAAAAGCATCTTGATAATCATTCGGTCCTTTTTACATTAAAATTCATTGGAAGTATTATATACTGCCTCAGAAAACAGTAAACAAATATTTTGGCCACCTGCAGGTCCCTTAAAAAAGGCCCGCCGATGACATAGACATTTATGCAAGCTCAAAAGAATACTGATCGGTGTAAATCAAGACCTGTATGCATGGTCACATACGATCGATCTGATTATTGCTCAAACAATTAAAAATAGGTACGCAACGCGTACATGTGTCTGCTGACATTTGAGTTACAGAGAAATATGAGATAAGTAAGTTCATTGACTTGTGTGCATGCTTTGTGAGAATATCTGGCCTATAAGAACGGGTGCTGAACTAGAAGATAGTTTCGCGCTAGGTTGTCACGATATACTGCGGAATAATATGGGGCAAACATTTTAAACATATTTGGAAATTATAAGTTTATTCAAATCATATAGGTTGTAGGTCAGCAATGTCTGAAATCGTATTTCTTTTATACTGTTATATATATAGGAAAGTTTAGTGGAAGTATAGATCATGTTTGAGTGAATTGACTAGACGCGTTTGTTTAGGATATAATCCCCTCGCCCGGCGCGAAGCGCCGGCCGAAGGCCTGAGGGCGAGGGTGCTAATATCGACCGGCGTTTAGTCCCTTAACACGCGAGATCCAATTGGCCGTTCCTAGATCTAGGATCTGTTTATAGGTATATATATATATATATATATATATGATCAACCGTCCTCATGCGCGGCATCGGAAAATGTGGCACTGGTAACTAGATACTCAGATTAAATTGAACCGTCACAAGAGACATAGTTTTTTGAGGAAATAGAAATCCGTGTCCGAGTATGTATTTTGACTCGCTAATTCCAAATCTGTTTTCAGAATTGAAAACGGTTATATATTGATCGAGATTATCATAGCCGACCAAGCCCGGACTAATTTCGAAGTACATAAACCGTTTTTACGAAGGGTACTCACGTTCTCGTAATATAGTAAACGCGTATGTTATGTATGTTGACTCGCTAATTCCAAATCTGTTTTCAGAGTTTAAATCGGTTAAATATTGGCCGAGATAACGTTCAAACATTTCTTCGACGAAACGGGCTTTTGGAAATTGTGAATTTTTGCAAAACAGAAATACACGGCCACGGCGTGCGAGGTCTGGGCACCATGGATGGAGAAATTCCCGTAGGGGGGGGGGGGGGGGGGTAGAAAAGGCGGGCGAGGGGATTATTGCGAATTCGTATTTCTAGTATGACAAATATGTGGGACGGTAAACATTAATACCCGTACTAGGTTCATATGTTTTTGTTTTTTTTTGTTCAGTTTCTGAATGCTATTGTAACTATCAAGTCTATACATGTTATAAATACGTGCACTAGTTTCCCACGGTCCTGTTTACTCAGACACTTCCTGATCTTGTCAATATTTATAATAGCAAAAGTACTGGCTGATTTACATTGAGTATTTAACGTAAGATGTCTATCAACAGCAACACCAACAACACGTCTACCATCATCAACACAGATTTCTGACATTTCGTTCACAATGCATAAAACGTATAGTGATCAATGATGACAGATGGACAATGTCGATTTTACTTGGACTATATAGGTTACTTGCTAGGTAGTGATTGCTGCCTTGCTGATGACAGTCGGATAAAAGCGAAAATGATTTTTAGTTTGTGTCGTGTTACAAAACAATGCAAAATATAATTAGCATACGACGACGATGGAATAGATATTTATTTATGGCTAACTCGACTCAAAGAAACACAATACGAGAATGACAATTGATTCAAGCATTTACTGAACGAATTATTTAAAGTAAACGGTTTCACGTTTGGCAGTCAAAATCAGTTGATCAAATAGAAAATTTACATCAAGATAATTTACATATTTTTGTCTTATTAGAAACACATATTTACTGCATGCATATGACTCTCCAAACGTTTCCCTGAACGAAGACAGAATTAAAATTGACAACAACTCCCACTTACAGAAGCATTTATTAAATAAACTCACCTCACAAAGCGCTCTCGCTAATATATATTACAGAAGGCTAGCATGGCTCTCTTGGCTAGCTTGCTCTCCGAGCAAACCACAGGGAACCACAGCCGAATGCATGTACGTGCAGTGAAAGAAAGATCATCCATTCATCCATCGGTCCATTGCATTATGGTTGTGTGCAGAACGTTACTCGTACTGCGCACAACTACAGTGCAGTGCGCTGGGCAAAATTTGAAAAACTGCGGCCTACACAAATTAGGTGGTCTCTTGTCTTGTTCGCTCGCTTCAGGCTCGCTCGCTGCGGCAGCAATTGCCTTTGAAAGACCATTTAGAGTGAAATTTTGGATTTCTAGGGTCTCTGAAACACCATTTCCCGCATTCTGAGGCGAATTTTTAAAAGTAATCTGATGCCCATAAATCGCAAAATTTTGTTATCACTAAATCAGAACTTGGCACAATTCAAGATACCTCGAGATTCATTGATAAACAATTCTAAATCGAAACATTTCATAGAATGATAGAACTTTTTAATAAGTACAGAATATTTTAATCAATTAATTTTTCCATTAAGGAAATTATGTTTCTTGTTTTGAGTGACTCCTAACGCAAAGACAAAGATTGAAAGATACAAAATATCCCCTCTTCAGGCTCTTCATGCATAGTAATGGCTATGTTCAATAATGCTGTAATGATCACACATTTGGTGATTAAAATCAAGCTCTTCCAATAAATCAGCTGCCACAGACATCAGCATAAGACTTTCAAGCCTTTTGCTCATAAGACTTTCAAGCCTTGAAGGAGCAGGAGCTTCCGCATTTTACATAATTACATAACAGATGAGGTCAGTCACATGGTGCTAGAACATTGATACTTTGTTACGTTTAGCCGCTGACCAACACATTTTGAATTGTTTGACAGCCCTTGCCTTAAATTTCCGCCTATGCCAAAGACCACGCGAATTATGAGATACCTGCGAGTTGCTCATCAATGTGTTTTTGCAATTTGATAATTGGATTTGACTCGATACTCAGAACATCTACCCCCCCCCCCTCAAATCTCTCCACGGATTTAGACTTTTCACGAGAACGGTCTTGGGACCATAGGGGGGGGGGGGGGGGGGCGGTCGCCCCCCCTCGCCCCCCCTTGGCTGCGCCACTGGGAACTTCAGATTGTTTTTGAACTAAAGTACTACTGCAACAGTCGGCAGATTACACATATATATAGAAGCCAGTCAATGTTGATGGCTGTATTACTTGCAAGTTGCAATAAGCATATATTTTTTACATACAGTATCGAGAATTTACCAATGGCTTATAATTACTCAATAATTGATGCCTCATTTAAGACACCCTGTGATTAACAATTAAATGATAATTAATACCTACTGAGGCATAACGCAGCGTTGAAGATTCTATTCTTCGAAATGTTAAGAGATCGTGGCCTAGTGTCAACAGTTCCACCCTGGTACTCGCCGGTCCAGCTGAAACCTCTCTATGAAAGCGATCGAGCCAATGCATTACGAGACTTCCCGCTATATGCAGAAAGCATCGAAGTCAATACGAATAGCATAGATGCGAGAATAGTCGATTTCGAAGAAAAGAAAGTGTATGCAATTGAAATGAGTTCTCCATGGATTGAAAACCGCAAGAAGAGAAGACTCTGAAATATGGCCCACTGAGATGGGAACTCAAGAGACAGTATACCTACCGTTCCAAATCGCACAACATACATCCAAGATGCCTAGCTTAATGCAGTGAGTCTTGGTTGCAAATAGTTTATGTCTATTTCTTACAAATAAAACTCGAGTTTTCATTATTATTATTATTGCAGTGTTAAACTTCTGAATGCTCAGTTCAATAAAAAAAAAACAATTGGGCAACAACATGTAACCAATCATTAAACATTTCTAATGCTAAAAAAGTTCTAAAATCCTAAAAGTTTTTCCTAATTAACAGATCTAATATACTAATTATCACTTGATAGTTACTCCATGTGTGCATGGGCCTTAAATGATCTTGCAATGCTCAAGCTGTTACATATTATTGACTTCTGCATCCATCTTAGGGTCTCCTCACTTTTGCTCCCCACTAACTTCTTTACTGTCATATTAATATCCTTAGAATAGCCACCTAATATGTCAATGATGATGTTGTTGTAAGATTAAAAAGAAAACTTTCTCTAAAAGTTAGCCCTAGATATTACTAGATGCCAATATATAAGTTACTTACTATTATCAAAAACAAATTAGATATTTACAATTACACTTATTACCAATATAAAAGTTTAGGTGTGTCCCACTGTTTATCCTTCATACAAAATAGATAATAAGTTGACCTTATACAGCAACCGGTCAACTTTTTTACTAGATAGTTCTTTTGTGGTAATGCTAATTCCATATCTTCATCTAAAAATTTGTAGAAGTCCTTACACTCTTTGCCAATCGTTCCGATAGCTCCCATAGACAGATTTAGAAATTTTACTTTAATGAAGCGTTGTTTCAAGGAGTTGCAGAGGTCTTTATAACGAACCGCTTTCCTCCTGCAGTTTTTAGTTATATTAGTCTCGAAACCAACGGTCAATTCAACTACATATATATTATCTTTAGTGTTGTTTAAAACTATCATATCCGGCCGGTCTTCTAATCCAGTTATTACCGAGGGGTTATCAAAACCCTCGATATCAGCGTAAATCAATGAATTTTTCTTAATACTTAATAGATATTCGGCCAGTGTTTTCAAAATTGAGTTATGACGCCAAGTGAAACGTCCTTGATCCTAGTGCACTTTGCGAGAGGAAACTACATATGTTCACTTTAGATATGCCAAAAGGTTTACATTTATCAACGCGAATTGTCATTCTAGCCCATATACACCATGCTGTAAAGGCATTTAGTAAAATTTGACTGTCGTGTTGTAATCCAGTTGTAATTGCTGCGTCATCTGCGAATTGAAACCAGTGTTTTGGATTTAAGAATTTCGATGTACTGTAACCAAGTTGAGTAAACTTATCAGATTTAATATATTGAATGAAAGTGTTTATTACCATGTTAAATATGAGTGGACTTACGCATTCTCCCTGAAGAACTCCTCTCTTAGCTGGTAGGAAAGGCGCATGGTACGACTTGGTGATCACAGATGAGTGGAAATTACAATAAAGGTCTCCGACGCAATCAATAAAGTGGTCCGGGATTTTATGGTATCTTAATACAGTTGAAATTAACCTATGATGTACCTCTCCGAAGGCATTTTTTAAATCTAATAAAGTTACTATCAATGAACGCTGTTGTTTCTTTGCTTGTCTTGTGCCAGCTGTGCTGTATGTTCAAATGTTCCTGTCGTTCCGGGGGTGAAGCCTTTTTGGACGGAAGTTTCAACGTATTCGTTCTTTGCCAGAAATTCATACATTCTGTAACGCATAGCCGACGTGAATATTTTTAAAGGCACTGATTGCAGAGTAATGGATCTAAAATTTCAGGGATCGTTTATTTGTTCGTTGAGTCTTTTGTATGTATCAAGATAGTGACCGCTCTTTTCCAAGCAATGGGCAACTTGCCTAATTTCCACACCTCATTAATCGGATTGCGGTTAAATATGATCGTAAATAGGCAGATTTTTTAAATGGTATAATGGAAAGTTGATCTAATGGGCAGGCAGAACCCTTTGATTTCATCTTTCTAATGATAGTCGTAATTTGAGCATAAGTAGGAGGGATTGTTTGAAACTCATATTTTGGCGCCAGTAGGTTCTGTATCCAGTCAGGAATATTAAACGTAAGCCTAGGACAAACACATTTCCAAATGTTTTTAAAGTAATCAGTGCATTTTGTTAAGTTCAAGGTAGGGCTTAGTTTCTCTTCAGCTTCTAAGTTGAGTTTAGCATATAATAATAATAATAATAATAATAATAATAATAATAATAATAATAATAATAATAATAATAATGATAATAATAATAATAGAAACTTTATTAAAATCTTTTGTTATATATACAATTATAAATCTCGCTCAATGAGGTAATTTACAATTGACTACTTGAACCACTATAAACTATCAATTAAATATTATACAAATGAAAATATGAATATATACGTCTATTTTAAAAGTTCATTAATTCAGGATTTGTCCATTCTTTGTTTTTATACAGCAGAAAATATAATGTTGTTCCAATGGCGATAGATATTATTTTTTAATGCAGTAGTTTTGGTGTTTCTTATCAAGACCTACATCACTAATAATAATAATAATAATAATAATAAATAATAATAATAATAATAATAATAATTTTTTTGTTCAATATAGAATAGTTATTATTTCTTAAAATTTGCTGTCCGTATATTCAAACTTAACTATATTATGATAATTATTTACAATAAATTAATATAATAATAATAATAATAATAATAAAAACGTGTTAGGAGCATTATACATGAATAGTCTCAATGCTCTTACAACAATAAATTCTTAAAGTTACTTAAGTTACTTATAAAATTAATTACATTCATTACTCAGTGTGTCTAATTTGCTCTCATGACTCATGGTAATGAATTACAGACCGAAAATGTTCCGTCTCCATGAGTAACGGAATAGAATTTCTCTCCAATAGAATTTCTACTTTTCTTAGTTGCAACTTATTGCTAAGAATCTGTATAAACAGACAATATAATTGCCTTTATTAGACAATGGATATATTGTATGGAGACTAACTGTGTATACAAGAACTTCCGGTGGAGGTAAGATTTGTAAAATTTTAATCCCAACAAACTTTCAGACACAAAGTATCAAATATACATTACTACAAGTTGCTGCCGGCCCATCATGTAATAGTAATGAGAACGAATCTATCTCATTGTGGGACAAGAATGAAAGTAGCGCAGCGCAATGGATATTATATGGGGAGAATTGCAAAGAAACGACGTTGACATCGATAAAGGCACCTTATATATGAATGGATCGGATTTACAACAGGATATTAGCATTAATTCAAGTTTAGGTGTTTATGGACTGCGGTTTAGGGACTGCGGTTTAGGTATTTAGGGACTGTGTTTAGGTTTTATAGATTACGGTTTAGGAGTTTCGGTGTTTGGGGACTGCGGTTTAGGAGTTTAGGTGTTTGGGGACTGCGGTTTAGGTGTTTGGGGACTGCGGTTTAGGCACTGCGGTTTAGGTGTTTAGGGACTGCGGTTTAGGTATTTAGTGACTGTGTTTAGGTTTTATAGACTGCGGTTTAGGAGTTTAGGTGTTTGGGGACTGCGGTTTAGGAGTTTAGGTGTTTGGGGACTGCGGTTTAGGTGTTTGGGGACTGCGGTTTAGGCACTGCGGTTTAGGTGTTTAGGGACTGCGGTTTAGGTATTTAGTGACTGTGTTTAGGTTTTATAGACTGCGGTTTAGGAGTTTAGGTGTTTGGGGACTGCGGTTTAGGAGTTTCGGTGTTTGGGGACTGCGGTTTAGGTGTTTTGGAACCGCGGTTTAGGTGTTTGGGGACTGCCGTTTAGGTGTTTAGGGACTGCGGTTTATGTATTTAGGGACTGGGGTTTAGGTGTTTATAGTGACTGCGGTTTTTAGGGAATGCGGTTTAGGTATTTGTGGACTGCGGTTTAGGTGTTTAGTGACTGCGGTTTAGGTGTTTAGGAACTGCGGTTTATGTGACTGCGGTATAGGTGTTGAGGGACTGCGGTTTAGGTGTTTAGTGACTGCGGTTTAGGTGTTGAGAGCCTGCGGTTTAGGTGTTTAGTGACTGCGGTTTAGGTGTTGAGGGACTGCCGTAATTTAGGTGTTTATGGACTGCTATTTAGGTGTTTAGGGACTGTAACTACAATCGAGTCGTGTGCCTCAGTTTTTTCTAACTTCCACCGTGTCTCTGAGTTGGAAATTAAGGAAATAATCATCTCTTCAAGTAATAAGTCATGCGTTTTAGATCCAATACCGACTGCCGTTTTGAAAGATTGTCTCGAAAGTCTGGTGCCATCAATCATAAATATCGTTAATACATCATTTTAACTCAATTCTAGCTGCGTCCATCTATAAAGAAAAAGTCGCTAGATCAAGATGTTTTTCCGACTCTATTACCGGTCGATCTCGAATTTATCATTTTTATCAAAAACTTTGGAGAGATTGGCTGCAAGGCGAATGGATAATTATCTAACTGAAAATGGCCTTTATGCGAAGATGCAGTCTGCCTACCGAAGACTGCACTACTACGAGTGTTTAATGATATTACACTAGCTAGTATATATTGATAATCATCAAGAAAGCGTACTTATATCACTTGATCTTTCACCGTCATTCGATACAATTAACCATAACATTTTACTACAAAGGTTACGCTGTCGTTTTGGTTCAGAGATAAAGCATTGGAATGGTTGAATCGTATTTGCATAATCGTCCACAATCAGTATACATTGATGCATGGTAAAGTGTCATCACACGTCATTTATCATGTGGCGTACTCGGTACTGGGACCTATATTGTTCTCGCTATACGATGGTTTGAATGGAATGATGTATGCAGATGATTCCTAGATCTATATTTTTATGAAAGAAAAAGATCGAGAAACTGAAATGGACAAGCTTCGATTATGTATAAAAGATATTATGGACTGGAATATATACGTAATATGCTCAAGTGTAATCCAACTAAAACAGACATTGTTCATTTTAGATCTAAAATTTTAACAACAACCCCAATTTAAACTTTCCACATTGGCGATCACATACAGTTAGTTGATGAAACTAAAAACCTTGGGGTGATTTTTTATTCACACCTGACACTGAAATCACACATCAATAACATCGTACGGCATCACTCTCGCTTCGGAACATTGGTAGAATTAGGAAATATCTGGGAAAGGATGATACAGTCTACAGAACGTCTAATCCATGCTTTTGTTACCACAATCAACCTTTTTTATATGAAGTATGATTCGTCTTTGCAAGTCCGCGCATCGCATTTGTAGTATCGTCAGGCTGCTGTCGTAAAGCATTAACCTCGTCGACAATAAACACTCATTGTTCAGTGGTAAGTTGAACCATTTTTAATCAAACTGATATGAATATATTTAACATGTTTCTTTGCAGTTATGCTCCTTCGTACGATTAGGAGTTATCTTAATTTACCAAGTGTATAAGGACCGTTTTCTAAGGGTTCATTTTTTTTTTATACACACTGTATAAAAAAAACCGGAACCAGCTGTTGTGGTAGTTTGAAAGCCCTAGACACCTCTGAGCCATATACAGTCAAATCTCGTTATAGCGGACACCCTGGGGACCGTCATTTGGTGTCCGTAATAGCGATAGTCCGCAATAGCGGGACATCCTGTGACACATGTCCAAACTAAGATCGTATTAGATGCGAATTAGATCAATATGAATTAAACTAAAACGGATTCGCAACACGTTGCGTCCACATTATGATTTTTACATCCGATTCTAGTTCGAATTGCCTGTCCTCATTTAAAATGATTTACGGGATATTTTGCGCGGTGAAGTCTAAAAGGGATGACTGCAAAGAGGACCATCACATTTTCTCTAACTACTAATCCTAACCCGAATCTCAATCCTAATCCTAACCCCTACCTTGATCCTAACCTTGCCTAACCCTAGTAACTCCTAAGGCCTAACCGTAGCTAACCAAAAATAAAGACCAGACAAAAACAGAAAGGTCCTTTTGTGTCATCCTTTTGAGTCATCCCTTTTAGCCATCCCCCCATTTTGCGCGTGTCTCTGCTCTGATGTAAAATTTGCAAACGGCGCGGTTTGTTCTGCACTGTTATCCATTCCTTTCGTAGAGAAATGTTATTAAATGAGAAAATTTGTACTTTATCCATCTCACTTGTATATGTATACACCTCTACCGTAAACTCATCAATAACGTAATGTCGTATGTAATTGACTGCGTATATTTTCATTGACACCGCATTTATTTTTAACTGGAGAGTGTAACTTTGTACAGTGCAGGAGTACCAACATTTAACAGTCATACGGGGTGTTTATATGGAGGCGAGCTATGAGCCCGCGGGTTACCGGAGCTAGCCCGCTTTGCCGAGATGATTTTTATTGCGTTTACATGAGAAGGGCTATAGCTCACCTAACATGCAAGGGGGTGGTTTCGCTTCGATTTAAAATAATTCGAAGTATTTTTAATGCGTTTTATGTGAATGTGGACAGATATTTCGAATCAAATCTAATACAATGATGGAAAGTTCCCGTATATGCAATCGCATGCGGCTTAAAAAAATATAATTCCCCGGGTGGCTTATGATGCCGATTATTACTTGTTAGTTTTCATCTTGTGTTTACTGGAGAGTCGAAGCAGCGCGCCTATAGCCGAGATCTCACATTGTGAGACCGACCCGAGCTGGCATTAAAAGCTACACGCGACAAAATTTGTTTTTATCTGCTTTTTTCGACATATTAACAATTCACAATTTCTGCATGTTCATGTACAGTTCCTATTTAAAACAACGAGGTTACGTGTCTTACCAGAACTGATAAATTAAAAACGAATCCAACTGTCCACACCTGCTGCAGTACACCGAATAATATAATATCAAATCGAAGCGGCTATAAGTACAAAGTACAAGTCAAAAATTGTATTCAAATATTTTTTATTCCAAAACCAAAAATACAAGGGAACATGAATCAGTGTCAAATGTCTTTTCTTTCCTTCACTGTAAAGGTACAGTAACAAAACTCAATAAACTTACACGAAGTTTTATTCTGTGACGAAGTACGTCTCTAGCGTGCTTTGATGTGATCTTTCGCTCACGACATTCTCGCTTACTTTATATGTTCTGTTTGTCTTCAAAGTACATCCGCTGACAAATAGCAAGATGTATATATTAAAAAGTCTCAGTTCGCTTTCATGCATGTATCGTGAGAAAAATATGTCCAAGGTGTCCGTTGTGGGACCATATACATTTCATAGTGTAGTTTCGGCCGGGGATTTACCAACTCATGTCCTTAATAGATAGATAGATAGATAGTTTATTAAAAATAATTACATCGCAGCCCTAGAGCTGAATTGCGTAATTTACTTATATAACAGAGTATGAATAAGACTATATACATGAAAACTATGTACATAATAATATGTGTATATGTAAAATATGTACCAAAAGAAAACAATATATTATTAAAAACTCTAAAATTTATAATCGATGGAATATAATTCGAGGAATGTTGAATGCTTTTTTCCCCTAAGATTGTACTTTGGTTGGTGTCTTTGCGGAAGTAATTGGTGTAATTTGTGTGATTGTTGACGTATGATATTTTTGAATAATTTGTCACACAAGTCATGCCTCTGATTTAATAACGTCGATAATTGGAATTTCTCCAGATTTTGCTGGTACGACTCTCCTGGAGATAAAATTGAGAGAACACGTTTTTGAACTCTTTCCAGATCGTCACTTAGGTAGTTTGGAAGAGAATGATGGAACACAGGTGCAGAATACTCAAGCACTGGTCTAATGCAGGTGCAATAGAACATGATGATGTCTTTTGTTGGTACGCTTGCACGTTTTAGCAAAACTATGAAATATAAGCGTTTGTTGGACTTCTTTATAACGTCGTTGATATGATCGTTCCAAAGTAAATCGTTAGAAATTGTCAATCCAAGAATCTTAGCATGATTGACAATGTCCAACTCCTTTCTATCCACAAATATTGGGTCAAAAGTATTTAAAAGCTTTGTAATAGCGGGGTGTCCGCAAGGCGAGAGTTGACTGTAGGAAGAGGAAAAGCTTTTAAATACTTTCACCATGCATACATGAATACTGGATGACGGATATTTAGTTCTAAACATCCCTCATCAATATATTCATGAGGGACGTTTAGAACTAAATATCCCTCATCCAATATTCATTAAAATGTGCCTCAGATTCTCAGAGAACTAATTGATTTGTTCCTACTCCACAATGTATGTCTTTTGCTTCTTTATCGTTCACAAACGAAAAGCGGACATGGGAAGAGATTTCACAAAACAAAAGCCTCTATTGTCTTGTTTATTCCTCGGTGACCATGTAATTACAAACAAAACGCATGGCTTTGACAGATATTAGTGATTAAATGTCTCCTCAACCCTCGGGAGGTTTAGTAAAAGTCTAAACCTCCCTCGGCTTAATCACTAATCTCCCTCAAAACCATGCGTTTACTTATAATTATCTTAATTTCCCAGGTGTATAAGACCGTGTTTTTTTACGAATCCGTGGCTCAGAAGTGTTTAGGGCTTTCAAACTACTACAATATAGCGTATTATAGCCGGTTGTTTGAAAAGAATACTAATTCATTTTCTAAGGTTCCGTTTTTTTATAAACACTGTATAGATAAATCCCTCCAACGAATCATATAAATAACTTGCATTTCTAGTGGGATTGCATTTCAATTAATCAGCCCCGCTCTTTCCTGCTGAATATCAAATCGGCCTCCCCGGGCTTTTAAGGTTGGGACACACGAGGCGACAAATCGCGGGGGATGTATATGCCAGATTGCACGGTTTTCTTTGATCTGTTGAGGGTCTTATCCAGCGAAGAAACATGTCAAGCTGGCGGCGGCTTTTGATTGTCGCGGGGGAAATTGGGGTTAATTAGCTGATTAGCTGATTTTATTGGTCGCCGGAACTGTATATACAGTGCCCGGGACTATATATATATATATATATATATATATAGTTACCCTGCAGGCGATATATAAAAATACTAGTTAGATTTAAACCAACAAACGAGACCAAAAAATCATAACAAATAATATCTAGGATATAATTTTGAAATACATGTTTGACCCACGAGCACACATTGTCCGAACTTCTTCTACATGCATTAAACTGCAAACTTTCTCTTTTCTTTCCAAACGTTCCACACGTTTAATGCCCATGAGTTTGTACTGTGCGTTGTGGCTATCGGTATCCTGTCCTTAATTCTTTGTTGCCACACTGAGTTGCTCTGACTCACTTATTCGCTTAACCGTTAAAGTGCCCCTAACCTCAACATTTTTTATTGTCTTATTTGGAAGAACTTTTAAAATGATAAAGTAACTTCTTTTGAAGATTTTTACTTCTTCGCTTTCTTTGTGAGATATATCAGTTTGTTTGATATGCAAATATCTGGAATTTCGTCACACATGCATAATGAGTTATCAGAGAATATTATATATCTTTGCGTTCATGAAATAAAAACACTAAAGTGTGAATAACACGTCGGTGTGCGTTTCTCCCACAACACCAAACTTGTTGATTTTAAAGGATTTCGTTCGAGAATGAAAGAGATATACACATTTCTCCAATAAGTCATTATGCATGTGTGACGAAATTCCCCACATTGGCATATCAAACAAACTGATATATCTCAAAAAGAAAGCAAAGAAACGAAAATCTTCAAAAGAAGTTACTTTATCATTTTAAAAGTTCTTCCAAAGAAGGCAATAAAACATTTTGAGGTTATGGGCCACTTTATTCTTTAAATGAGAATTAGAACATTTTCGGATTTATCTTTCACATGCACGTATTATTATTAGACCATTCTCAATTGGCGGTAATGGATTGAACAACTCTAGAAAATTTACATCTAAGGGCCTGTTTATATGATCCCGGTATACCGGAATGTCCGGTTTTGCCCGAGACGTTTTCATCTCGGGTTTATATGTTCTCGGTGACACCGGGATGTCCCGGGTGACCGGGATGCGTGAAAATGTTGATAATAATTTCTCAATGAAACAAAAATTAATTTTATTCGCCTAAAAAGCATCAAAACGAATGTTTTTTCTTTTTGCCACTTTTTGGATATTTTACCTGGTCAGACGACGTTTTAAATTTCAATTCACTTCATCCCGGTGTACCGGGATGTTGCGTTTCTATGGAAAAAATCTGTCCCCTCAGGCATCCGTCCCGGTCTCCATATAAACGCAACTGCGAAACTAACAGTAAATTATATCAAGCCGAGGATCCCGGTATACCGGGACGTCCCGGTGTACCGGGATCATATAAACAGGCCTTTTTAAATCTAAATTTGGAATATCCTGCGAATAACTATCTTGTGTTATCCATGTATATCTCGTTATCATTGTCCCCATCACCCATCTCGGCACAACACAGTCAACAAGCTAATCTAATTACTCTGTATCAAAAAGAAGTAATTAACTCCAGAACAGATTATTATTTGTATTAGCTGTCTGAAAGCTTCCGTTTTAGGTTTTAACCAATATTAAAACCTTAATAACAAAGCAAACCGACTCCATCATGAACTATATGATATATTGTGCTGCCCCATAGTCAGTATACATATATCAATCATTAATTTATCATTAATTTGTCACCTCTCTTCATCTGAGTCTAATTAGCTAAATGATTATAGCGTCTCATCGGCAATCAGAAGATTACAGGTTCGATCCTTGTCCGGGCTTCAGAAATATTTTTCTGAGGATACTACCCACATATTCACTACAGCAGTGTACGTATATCAGTATTAACGCAAGCAACATTAGTTGTTGTGTACGCAAGGATAAGCCGCAACCATCGAGGGGCTCTAGGCATATAGATCATAAATAAAACTAGCGGGGGCATCGAATCTTCTTTTCAGTCAACCCCTGGTGACCAATTGAATGCCGCCGTCTTGGATAAATTAAACGCCTGCGGAGGAGGTAGATAAATTAGAGGACAATTTTACATTTCATATTAAAGCAATCTTTTCATCTTTTTTATTCAGCAGAAAATGGTCCAAGTAACAATAGAACAACAAGCTCAATAGACAATTAGTGAAAAAGAAACGCAAGAATTGTAGAATTTACGATTCCTTGTTTTGGACCGCGAGGTTCTCGAATTGCAAAAAAAGGCATGGAACCATGAAGTTGGGGAAGGCTAAAAGGGATGACTCAAATAAAGGATCTTTCTGTTTATTTCTGGTTTTTATTTTTCGTTAGATAGCTATGGTTAGGGTTAGGTTTAAGGTTAGGATCCAAGTTAGGATCAAAGTCTTCCCCCCTCCCAACCCCAAGAGCCTGATATTCAGGTTAGGTTAGGATTGAGATTAGGGTTAGGATTAGTAGTTCTAGAAAATGTGAAGGTCCTTTTGAGTCATACCTTTTAGCCTTCAACCAAGAAGTTCGCCCTTCAGTTGGCCCCAGTGTCCCCCTTTAGTTTATTTATGATTTCTATGGGTCTAGCTGGGGGGCATTCACCCCCAAAAATGTTGATTTTTTGAAACTCTAGAGGTACTAGTGATGAAATACATCATGGAACTGCTAACCCCAAAACAACTTAGATCCTAACCCTAACCCCCGCGCCTAATGGGTTTTCTAATACTAACCATAATACTAATAAAAGGATCGTCCAGAAGACGACTCAGCCCTAGTACCTCACGGTCACCTCAACTGCGAGTATTTCATCTAGCCACGACCCTCTAGAATCGCATTTTCAGCGATTTCTATAATTGTTGAACAGAAATAGGTTATGTAATGCAGCTAAAAACACGTATAGGAATTTATAGGAAACCCTAAAAGACTAGCCATTTTATCAGATTTAAAATGATAATAATAATAATAATAATAATAATAATAATAATAAAACTACCGCCCAATAACGTGAAGCTTGCCTCTGATGTGGAAGCATTGACAGGGATCATTGGAGAAGGTATGTACAATCATCTGCAATAGAAAGAGATTTTACCACCAGAACAAAAAGGAGGTCGCAGGGGATGTACAAAGAGGATCAGCTTATGATCGATAAAATGATCCTCATTCCTCAAGAACTGCAGAAGAAGACTGACTAATCTTGCTGTATGCTGGATTGATTACAAAAAAAGCGTACGACATGGTCCCAAGCATTCAAAACGATAGACATATAGGTATCAATTCTAATACAAAAAGCAATGGTCTCCTTGGAATATCCCCCTCCTGATCTTTACTTCTCCCAGTGTATCCCCTTCAGATGTAAGTTCGACTCTCCATGTTTTCATTGATTTCTCCAATGTTCTTCTTACATTGTTAGCAACTCCAAATCAATCCATAACTGATCCATGAATGTCACGGATAGGATACCAGCTTTGGAAAAACAGAGCACGTATTAACCATCTTTTATTCATGGTGACCTAAAATTGTATGCCAAAAATGTAGCAGAGCTGGATTCTCTAGTCCACACAGTAAGGGTTATCAGTAATGACATTGGCATAGAGTTTGGAATTTAAAAATGTGCAATGGTGAAAATAACAAGAGAACGATTGGTGGAGAGCGAGGGTATTGACCTTCCCAATGGAGAAACCATCAAAGCATTGGAGGAAAATGAAGGACACAAATACCTAGGGATTTTTGAATGTGATAAGGTGAAAAGTGGTGAAATGAAAGAAATACTCAGAAATGAATACTTCAGGAGAATGAAAAAGATCTTAAAGTCGAAATTGAATGCAGGAAATATCATCAAGGCAATCAACTCCCGGGCGGTATCAATCATAAGGTATGGAGCAGGGATAATCGAATGGACTAAAGAAGAACTAAAGGAAATGGATAGAAAGACAAGGAAGATACTTTCTATCTATAAGTGCTTCCACCCAAGAGATGATGTGGACAGGCTGTATTGGAAGAGTGAGGGAGAGGATTTCAGAGTGTAGAGGATGTTGTAGAAATTGAGAAATGCAGCCTAGGGTACTACCTCGCCGAAACAGAGGAAGAGTTTTTAAAGGAAGTCAAGAAGGAAAACATTTTCAAGGATGAGGAAGACCCAAAAGAAAGGAAGAAAACAATCACAAACAGAAGAAAAGGGAGGTTCCTTGAAAAGAGGATACATCCGGCCTGTATTTTGGAAAGGAACAAAGGAGGTAAAGGATAAGGTATAGCAACATGGCAATGGCTAAGGAAAGGAACAGAAGAAAACAGAAGGAATGATCCTGGCAGCTCAAAACCAAGCCCTCAGAACCAAATGGGTTAGATATCATATTGACAAAGAGCTTGAAATTGCACCACCTTTAATTGCAGGATCTGTGGGCTTGCAGATGAAACCATCGCACATGTAATCTCGGAATGTACTCCTCTTGCTCAAAAGGATTATAAGAATGTGAGACATGATAAAATTGCTGCTGCCATACACCGAGACCTCTGTAAGAAATATGGATTTGAATATGCGGAAAAAAGCTACAACCACCATATTGATAAGGAAAGCAGAGTATTGGAAAATGTGGAAGTGAAAATCCTATGGGACTTCACCATCCAGACTGAAAAGAAGCTAGAATACAATAAACCTGATCTAGTCATACTGAACAAGAAAGAGAAGACCGCCTATATAGTGTACGCGTAGGTTGCCCGTTTGATACAAGGATTAAAGAGAGGGAAAGAACAAAGATAGATAAATACACAGACCTTAAGTATGAGTTACTAAAGGTGTGGAGATGGGAAGTGACCAAGGTATTTATCCTGCCTGTCATCATAGGTGCCTTGGGAACGATGACCAAAAATGTGCAAGATAACCTGGACAAGCTGAAAATAGACAGTAGAGTAGGGTATCTTCAGAAGATCGGATTATTAGAAACGGAAAGAATCCTGAGGAAGGTCCTAGACTCGTAAACTGCCATCTATATGCTGTGGGAAGTAGCATGATGTCAGGTACAACCGGTGTAAGACCGAGTAAATGTGGAAAATAATAATAATAATAATAATAATGGAAACTTTATTAAACTTAAATTTAGATTTTACATATACAATTGTAAATCTCGCTTTTTAAGGTAATTTACAATCGGCTACTTGAATCGATAATATCAATACATATAACTATAAAAACACATAACAGTATACAGCACAACATTAAAATGTAAGTAAGTCGGGATTTGTCCATTTCTTGTTACGGTAGCAGAATATATAATATGTTGTTCTGATTGCAATCGTCGTCATTCTTTTTACGCAATATTTTTGGTGAAGTTTGTCAAAACCAAGATCGTTGAGCATTTTTATGAATGTAGAGCATTCTTTCGCAAAGACACCAAGAGAGCTCATTGATAAATTAACAAATTTAACAGATCTAAATGATTTACTTTGCTCCCTAATTAATTCTAAATATTTATCTTTTTTACGTTCAACATTTTTTTGGAGATTTGATTCGAAACCAGCAGTTAGTTCAACAATATAGAGACATTCATTTGTAGTCGTCAAAAGTAGATCTGGACGGTATGTGTCGCCGGTTATTATTGATGGACTTTTGTACCCAGGAAGATCAACATAGAGATTTGAACCGTTGACCGTCAGTAAGTTCGTCGCAAGAAAGTTTAAGATAGAGTCATGTCTCCATGTAAATCTTTCCAGATATGATTGACAACCTGCTACAACGTGTAAAAGAGTTTCTGGGGCCAGACAAAGGGAAAAATCTGAAGTTGGTGATATACCCCATCTTGCAAGGTTTTGGCGTGTGGGAAGCGAGTTATTCATATAGCGTATAGTGAAGTTAAAAATGTTTTTCGGTAGATTAGATTGAGACGCACACCATAACTTCGTAAGCTGGGAGAGGAGAACTTTGTGATATTAGAGAAGAAAGAGCCTTGACAGGTTAAATTATTTTGAAGTCTATTCTCTTGTTCAGAACGAAAGTCCTTAAGAACTTGCTTGGTTGAGTTATAGACGTCATACTGGATATTTGTGCTATTACTAGTCGACTTCCAGAGTTCATTGATCGCTTGGTTTGGAGATGTTTTTAGAGCCGTTCGGAGAACTGTTTGACATTGAATGAATTTCACAGATGGAGGACAAATACTAAGGCCAAATTTGTTTCGGGTTTGGTAGACAGTACTTAGTGTTCCTGATATTGGTATTTCAAGCCATTTACGAATATAACTGTTCACTATAGAGTCAACATTTTCTGAGATCCAAGTTTTAGACAAAGTAGAAACGGTGAAATGCCAGGATATTTTGGATAAGACATAGCGAGTATAAAGAAGGATTTTATTTTTGGGATGTAGTGGCTTCGAGTCAATATCAGTCATAAGTTGGTCAATGAGCGAGGTAAGTTCAGTTTTGTGTTGTTGATCGGACATCTTGAAGTCAAAGTATCTTCCTAAGTATCGGAAATATTCTCCAATTTTGGTTGTTGGAATTAGTTGCTTGTCAATAAGGAGTTTCGGTAGATACTGGATTGATTTTGTAACAGCTTTTTCAGTGATGCCAAAGGTACTGCACTTGTCAACCCGAATAATCATGTTGGACCATTGGCACCAAATAGAGAAACGGTTTAAAAGGTGTTGATTTTCTGACTCTTGACTAGTTATCACGGCAGCGTCATCAACGAACTGAAACCAGTGGATGGGATTTATTAACTGGAAGGAGAAACCAAATTGACGATATTTCTCAGCTTTTATATGTTGAATAAAAGTGTTGAAACACATATTAAATAGAAGTGGACTGAGACAATCGCCTTGCAGTACGCCACGGCCAACAGGTATGAACGGAGTACGGAATTCAGGTGTGATTATTGAGGTCGTAAAATCTTGGTATAAACTTTTTATAACTAATTTTATGTGATCAGGGATATGGTGGTAGTCAAGAACGGATTGAATTAGGTTGTGGTGAACTTCGCCAAAAGCATTTTTGAGGTCAAGTAGAGTGATGACAAGAGAGCGTTGTTTGATCCGAGCTTTGTTAATAATGTTAGCCATTTGTGCTGAGTGTTCTAAGGTGCCAGACAGATTAGGTGTGAAGCCTTTTTGTATGTTATGTTCTATAAAGTTATTAGCGGTGAGGAATGAATACATTGCGTTGCGTAGACAAGAGGTGAAACTTTTAAGGGTATGCTTTCCAGTGTAATTGGTCGGAAATTGGATGGCACATCAGCTTCGCCTTTTTTATGGATTAGTATTGTGCAGGCAGTTTTCCATTCAGAGGGGATGCTCCCGGACAACCAAACAGCACTTATAAGGTCAGTTAAATAAGTTCTAAGAAAAGGACAACGTTTAAAACATATAATAGAGAGTTGATCAAGGGGACACGGGGAACCAGACGCTTTCATTTTACGGAGTATATTCGTAACTCGTTGGTATGATGGCGGGTCAAGGTCAAATTGCGTTTCTGGCTCAGATAACTTAGGAATCCAACTAGGAATGTTGAACAGTTTATTAGGATGGATTGTAGCTAGGGTTTTCGTGAAGTAAGAAAGGCATTCTGTCATGTTGAAGGATGGAAATATGACGTCTTTCTTGTCTAGTATGTTTTTAACATAACCCCAGAAGTTTTTGCCAATGTGTTTATCATGGTTGAATGATTGTCCGCTGTCTAGACTAGGTTCACTTGACTGGTTGTTGTTATTTGCACACGCAATGTATGTGACACATATTTGATTTCTTTGGGATCACCACTTGCAAATTTGAGAGTTTTTAGAGCTTTCTTTAGATCTTTAACTGTATAGTCGTTATACTTATTCACTAGAGAATTGTCGGGCACCGATTTAGCATAACCAAAGTTCTGTGCAAAATATTTGTATATGATGTCATTTAGTAGCTTGATATTTGAATCTAAATCTTGTGATGCGATTGGCTCATTTGATTGAAGAGCATATTTAAAAAAGAGAAAATATGCTCTTCATATTGAAGAGCATATTTATTATTATTATTATTATTATATAATAATAATAATAATAATAATAATAATAATAATAATAATAATAATAATAATAATAATAATAATAATAATAATAATAATAATAATAAAGAGGTTTTAGGAGCATATTCAATAGTCTCAATGCTATTAACCAATACATTCTTAAAGCTACCGAAGTTACTTCTAATTACATTTCTTACTACCTATATCGTACTGGCTTGAAATAAAGGATCTCATCTTTTTTTTCAAATGTAAACAAGGCCTTTACGATCTAGACATCTCCTCTTTTGTTACCTTTTCTTCTCACCTCTCGTCTCGCACCCGTTCTACCAAGGACAATTTTCTTCAAGTCAATCCTTGCAGGAACTCCTTTTTTAATCGAATTGTCTTTCTCTGGAACAATCTATCTCCGATCATCCGTAATAGTACGTCTGTTTTCTCTTTTAAGCACCAACTTTATAATTATATACTACTCTTCTCAATTAGACTCAGTCTATGTAAACAGAATACGCACTTGGAAAACGTACTGCTCTAAGTATCGTTCATATAATTTAAGCTGCTGTTCTTAATCTGTCCTATATCATATGTTATTAGTGTAATTAGTCATTGTCTTTAATTTATGTCCATTCTGTAAATTTTTGACAGGTTGGTCTTCACATGGGACACATGTCCTGTTGACTATACCTTCAACCATGTTCAAGACTGCTCTGTTTTTGTCTGTTTTTTTTATTTTTAACCGTTGTATTAATTATTTTGCTTTCTTGCTTGGTTGTAAAGTTAATAAATAAATAAATAAATAAATAATAAAATCAAAACCACTACATATATAACTAATAAAGCTACCATACTATTTATTGGAAAAAGTCTTAAGTGCTGATTTAAAACTATTTAAACGGTCAGTTCTTCTAATTTTCTCTGGTAATGAATTCCAGAGTTTCGCAGCGGCAACGAGAATGTTCTGTCTCCATGAGTATAACCGTATTCGATTTTGGTACAAATGGCAAATTTCTGTCAGATGATCTTAATGTGCAAGCAGTGCAAGTAAAAGATTGTTTAATTAAAATATGCACTCCCAAAGATATACATGATAGAACAAATGATAATAGTTTTTCAAAGATTACAAATTGACGATGTAAATTAGTACGATACATGGACGATGGTCAAGCTCATATCCTCAGAAAAAAATTATTCTGAGCCCTGGAGGTAAGACGCTCTAACCATTGACCAACCGAGACTCAGATAGAGAGCGAAGGTTACAATGATGTACTGGTTCGATTGATATATGTATTGGACGAGCTAAAGTGCCACTAAGATGAAAATTCACCCCCGTCTTTTAGATTTTCTTTAGCATAGAATAGTATTTCAGGGTCGAAAGTGATCATCGATGTAAAAAAATACTAAAAAATGGTATTCTGAAGTTAGTATTTTGAGCTCTGAATCACTATTATTTAGGCCACCATTACTAAGAACGTGTTCCAAGTGAGCCCGCAATTTCAAAAGGTAATATTGTTTGTGACGTCAGATTCTCAACGCTACGCCTGAATTTCAGTCGAGGTTACTTGTTTTCTTGTTTTCTTCGAGAAGTAGATGAAATGTTCAGCCTTTCAGACGAAGAATTTGAAAAAACGACCTTGATTTACTTGAAGAATAAAATTAGCCATGTGGAGTCTTCGCGTTGAGAATCTGACGTCACTTCGTTACGCTGGTCATGGCGGACATAACAACTCCAGATTCGGAGTCAGAAAAATAATACTTGCCATCGTCGAATCGCAAAACGGTTTCGACTGAGTAATATTTAGAAGCTCTGCTTTATAAATACGTAAAAATATCGATAGGTAAAAATGTGATCGTAGTGGCACTTTAATGTGTACACTACTGTAGTGAATGTGAAATCACTACAGCAGTATACATACATTAACACGTAAACTAGAAATACGAATTCGCAATAATCCCCTCGTTCGCCTTTTCTATCCCCCATGAGTTTCACCCTAACACCCCCCGTGGGATTTCCCCCATCCTTGGTCTCCAGATCTCGCACGCCGTGTATTAATTATTTGTTGATGGCCGTTTCGTCGTAGAAATTAATTTTTTAATTTTTTAGTTATCTCGGCCAATATTTAACCGATTTCAATTCTGAAAACAGATTTGGAATTACCGAGTCTAAACTACATAACATACAATATAATATAATATTTATATATTATATTTATATAATATTTATAATATTTATATTAGGAGAACATGCGTATCCTTCGTAAAAATCTATTAGTATGTACTTAGAAATTAATCGGCAATGAGGAGGCCGCTTCGTCGTGTACTATTTTGAACGTTATCTCGGTCAATATTTAACAGTTTTCAATTCTGAAAACAGATTTGGAATTACCTAGTCAAAGTACATAACTGCCTATTATGTTACACAAACGTGTATACCCTTCGTAAAAACCTGTTAAAAATTAATCGGCCATGTTTGTGCCGATTGTCCCAGTAACGAATATTGGCCGATTAAAACGGATCACGCAAAAGGCGAACTCGGAACTTACCGGTTGGTCTTAGTCAATCATATGTACGAGATTTGGTCCTACCATGTACGGCTTATATATATATATATATATATATATAATATATATATATATATATATATATATATATATATATATATATATATATATATATATAATATAAACTTTATTCTTTAAAATGTCACTACTCGGAGTTATACATTTTGATATTATATATATATATATATATATTATATATATATATATATATATATATATATATATATATATATATATATATATATATATATATATATATATATCTATATCTATATCTATATATATATATATATATATATATATATATAATATATATATATATATATATATATATATATATATATATAATATATATATATATATATATATATATATATATATATATATATATATATATATATATATATATATATATATATATATATATATATATATATATATATATATATATATATATATATATATATATATATATATATATATATATATATATATATATATATATATATATATATATATAATATATATATATATATATATATATATATATATATATATATATATATATATATATATATATATATATATATATATATATTTGTGAAATGAATATTCAAATTACTTTTGTTTTCATTGTTATAATTCTTTCCGTTAACCCTCACTGAAATAACCCATTGTTTTTGGGAGACAACTTATGTCATTACACATGCAAATTAGTTTGAGAAAGCCGTGAGGTCCTGATTCGTTAAAAACTAAATACGCTTTGAAAACTTTTCCTGTTCTGATAGAACGATTCTGATCGAAGAAATTTCATGAGAAACTTAACAGAAGCCTGAAGCCTTTAATTATGATATCTCGCTTTTCGTCATGAACCGAAATCAATCAAGATTTAAATTGCATGATAAGAAATGCATGTGAATTTATCGTCCCTATCGAATCTATCGGCAGGTAAGAATGTTTTGATTTGTGAAGTGTATTCGTCAATATCTTGTCAGTGCTGACATTTGTTATCTCTCGGCCTTTTAATGATGCTGTTTGTATTGAAGTCAGGATTCTGACTTGGAAACCTCGCATATATCAGAGATTGAATAGAATGCGGTATAGCTATTATTCTGTTATTTCTGTATGCGTAAAAGCAATAAACTGAAAAGCTTATACTTAGCTACACTGGATACCATAAATTAACTATAAAACACTAAATATATAGCTTTTCAAAACAGAATCATGAAAATTTACGCAAATATTTATTAAATATAAAACAATTATTAGTCCACGTAAAACATACTTCAACGCTCTTTATAGCTTCTGCGTGGTAGGTTTATTAGTATTCTGTATCAGATGATATACAGAATACTAATAAGGCTTATTAGTATTCTGTATCAGATACAGAATACTAATAAGCTTTATTAGTATTCTGTACCGCACTATTATTTTCAGGGAGTTATTTTAACTCCAAAATTCGGGTCCAAAAAAAAGGTTCAAAATAATCCATTTTGTGGAGTTAAATTAACTCCCGTTTTTGGAGTTAAAAACCAACCGGTCTGGGGATTAATTTTCACTTTCGGAAGTCCAACGTGTGATTCGAACTCGACCGTTCGTAAGGCTTAACTTAACTAACTTAACTTAATTAACCTAATGTTCCGCGACTAATCCGCTGCCCACCTGATCACTGTATAACTTATAGTAATATTTATCGTATATAATGAATTATTAAAAGTACTTACGAATCTTATTTTCGTTTCAAATTTTTGACCTACTTTAATAACTTGTATACATTTTAAACAATCTATTAAATTTCGAAGGCAGACTGCAGTATTACAAGTTAAGAACAGAACAAAACTTTTCTATATATGTTTAATAACTTGGACAGTAATCGACGATTCACAAAGCCCACAAAGAAAGTAAAAAGGCAATAATATACGATTCAGAAAGAAGGAAACATGAACGTAAACCTTAGGCCAAACATTCTTGTTGACAGGAAGACAGGTTTCTTCAAAAACAAATGGGTTTTTGAAGCATAGTCCTTGTCCCTGATCGCCGACAAAGCCGTCTTCGAACCGAAGGACACTTAAAATCCAACTGCAGTTACAGTAGTCTACTGCAGATAACCTGAATATCTTTCCGTGTTTAGTACTGGCTTTTCCCTGTCGCTGCATCGTATGTCCGAGTTGATATAAAGTAAGAAACTATAGCATTTTGACTCGTCTGGGACTATTTTTAACAAATCTTCTCAGAGAACGATATCCCAAAAGGGAGTATATTTTTTAAGTGTTATTTTCAAGGAGTTAAAATTAACAAATAGCTCCACTATTGGGAGTTATTTTAACTCTAAATAGTGGAGTTATTTTTTAACTCCACCTAAATGGGTAACATGAGAGTTATTTTAACTCTCAAAAAAAAATAACTCCACTATTGGGAGTTATTTGAACTCCCAATAGTTGAGTTATTTTTTAACTCCACCTAAATTGGGTAACAGGGGAGTTATTTTAACTCCTTGAAAATAACAGTGCTTAGCTAGTTGTATTATTGATTTACAAGGGTGTCCTCGTGATCCATTTCTGCTTCTGGATTGGACAACAGCATCATGAATTATTAATGAATTTCACAAATATATATACAAACTTTTCGTGAGAAATGGATCCCTGCCGCGGCGAGATTATCATCCTTGATTGCGAGGGGATGAGTACGTCAACACATGTACATACATTACACGTTTCTTATTTTCTCTTCGGTGTTACTAAATTTTATGGTAATTTATGCAGACTGACGTTTTGGTTTCTAGTGAATTTTTCATCTGCTTTCTCTTCTAGCTTGAGCCTGAGTTGTATATTACTGTAAAAAAACGATTGAACATAATAATTAAAATAAATATACACTGTAAGTGAGTTTTTTATCCGAAAAAAGACTTAACTCTCAATTGTTTTTGAGACTTCAATCTTTTTTGTCGGCCGTATTGAGAAATATTTCCCCTTGTCTCAAAAACAACCCTCGGCCTGCGGCCTCGGGCCGCGTTTTTGAGATCTCGCGGGAAATATCTCTCTATACGAACCCGGTAAATAACATAATATATATCTTCAGAGGGTGTAGAGGTGTGCACAATTCTTTAACGAATTTCGAGTGACTTTTTAAATTGTAAGCGTTTTTCAATTCTTATTTCAAGAATTATTGGGGGCTGCTACGGCCCTGCTTTCTGACGCAGTGCCCTCCCTCGAAATTCACTATACCTATTTCGGCACTACTGACTACACGAACCTTTCAGAGTATTTCAGTTGTATTTCTAGAATGCCTACAAAACACACAACTTATTTTATCAGTTATTTAGTGCGATTATTTGCAAACCATGAAAAATTGAAGAACAACATTTTCCTAAATAATTGTTTCCATCTTGCGCTTCATATACTCTAACCATGGGTGCACTCGGTCAAACAAGCTGATTGAATTAATTAATTAAGTGAAACATATGTCGCTGACATGGGCGATGCATGGGCCTATTTAACATCACTGGCCTCGGGCTCATCGACATAACAATATATATAGCCTGCGTGGCAGGCGTTACGTTTGGGGGGCTACAATATATATAGCACGCAATGTTCTCTCGATACGGAGTTGTCACTGAGCCAGATTTTCTGCGGATTTTTGTTAAGGGACCAGTCGTTATCTAAGACGGGGCTTGGGATCGAATAGACATTGGTTGGGTACCTAGCAAATTTGACAGGTCTTAGGTTGGGTAAAAGAAAGATTGTTATAGGCAAAGAGTTGTAAAAGAAAATTTTTAACATAATACAAAAAACTGCAAGTTCTAAATTTCATCGTCTAAGATGTCTATTCGTTCATCACCACTAACAAGCGCAGATCGTTTATCTCAGATTGTTGTCATATTATCTCTATTGCTCGATCTCACGCCTATATTGCTTTCCTTTTTCTCTCACTACATTCAACTGCGCTCTTATTAAACCTGCTTTCTAGCCGGTGTGTGACATATTATATGTTAGAAATTATTTGCTCACTTTCTTTGATTATATTTATTGATCATTGTTTGAACTGCAATTTCGGTTTACTGTAATTTTTTTACCATTTCGGCGATTGGTTTAAACTATTGTTTGAAAAAGGATGGGTAAAATATATTTTTCTGGTCCAAAGTATAATTAAATTCTCTTCGGCCCCAACCAGGTCATAAATGATGGCTGGTCCCTTACGGCCTACACCTCATGTCTATCAGCTGGGAGATCAAGGTTTGATCCTCGGACGGACCCTAATTCAGGGTTTTAAAATAATCGAGGAGAAAGTGCTGCCTTTGCAGTAACATCAGTAAATGGTAAGACTTTCACTTAATAGTCCTTGGAGCCTTAGTAATTGAATGGACATTCCAGTCTCTTGCAGGCGTCTCCGTTCACCGCAAGAGTGATAAACTAATAGTCGAGCGTTTAAAACATGAGCCTGTGGATCGGATGGACAGGGCACTACCTAATTACAGAGTCGGGTTAAGGCGGGGACGGATGGGACGGAAGCTCCAGGCCCTGGACAAAAATAGGCCCTTTTGTCAACAGTCTTGTATCAATTGCAATTGTCGACAGATGTTTACAACACTGATCAGTGAAACATGAAAAAAATACAGCTTTATGTATATACTAGGAGTAATCAAAGATTATCTAATTGCGTTCGACGCATGTGGACCAGTAAATGGCGAATGAAGATCGGTAATTATATGCTGTAAATAAATCCTATGAAAATAAGTAAAGCTAATATATATATACAGCGTCTTAATTGAAGGAGACACTGTAACCTCAATGTTTTTGACAACGGTGACATCCTGAGTGACTTCCTTACGTTGTTTTAATATTAGGAGAGTATATTTCCCGTTCGTTTGTTCGATTTGAAAGTTGACCGCCAGATACCTGTAAATCGTTCAATTCAGAAATATTACAATCGTGAAGTTCGATTTGGCAAAAGTTTCATAACTTCGCGAGGCTTGCTCGTTTCGAGTAAATGTTGTTCGAATTAGATGTAAGGTGTTCAAATGATCAGATTGAATTTTTATTTTTGACATTATAAACGCGCCATATGATTACCGTTGTAGCGTATGTTATTTTAAAATGAGAAGGCCATGGATTGGACCATAAGATCGACTTGATACGTGGTTTAGATTGTTATCGACTGGAACACGGCAACAAACGACAGCGTCTTAATTCAAGGAGACACTATATAAACCTCAATGTTTTTGACAACGCTGACATTCCGCATTCCCGTTCGTTAGTTCGATTTGAAATATGACCGCTCGACCGCTAGATAAGTCAGCAAACATTACAATCGTGAAGTTCGATTTGGCAAAGTTTCGCTTGAATGTTAAATTTATAACTTCGCGAGGCTTGCACGTTTCGAGTAAATGTTGTTCGAATTAGATGTATGGCAGTCAAATGATCAGATTGAATTTTGACATTATAAACGCGCCATATGATTACAATATGACATGTTATTTATTACAAGGCTATATGATCGCCTTTAATTATACGTGGTTTATATTCTACATTCTATTTATTTGATCCTCCATGCTATAGAAAATTTCTAGCATCATTCTGCTGGCATGCCTAATCCTGAACACTTCTACAGGCAACTTCGTATCGACTGCTCCTGTGTTAGTCCCGAGGCAGCATTTTCGTAGTTAGTACTAATGCCATAATGTATTCCAAATTCCAAAACGGTAATTTATTCAAAAAGGGGAAAGATTTAATTATCTTGATTTCGTTTAGCTGTAAAACACAGGTAACCCATAACATGCAAGATTAGATTGCGTTCTATTCGTCGAAAGCAATTATAAAGATTGAAAACGATCTATATAGGCCCTAGTCTCCGCCAGCTCCAGGCCCAAGATATCCTTAATCCGGCTCTGCCTAATTATCGTGCGTCATTGATTTTAAAATAAATTATACTGATATAAGTGATACTGATATACTGATAATGATATATACTGATATATTGATATACTGATATATTTATATACTGATATACTGATATACCGATAATAATAATAATTAAATAAACTTTATTTACCACCTTTGGTAGAAGAGAATTACAATGGTATTACAATTATAATTATTAAAAACCATATATCTGAGTTAAGAATTCTAAAGTTATAAAAATTGACAACATAAATATAAAAAATTGAGTATATGCGATAAAATCTCATTCTAATGTTTGGCGTATCTTGGCAGCTCTTGGAATAAATGAGCGTCTGTGTCTGTCGGTATATGACATCGGGACTTTGAAACTACTAGCTCGTAGATTTCACACTGGATCTAAGATTGTAATTATGTTCCAGTGCCTTAAAAACCATCTACATGGATGGAATTTGGAGTCCAGTATATGATTATACGTGTTGGTAGTTAAAGTGTCACGTCTTACTGTTAATGGTTGAACTGTGTCTATATGGGTCGAACAATAATTCGAAGGCATCTATCTTGGCGTCTCGGTAGATCTTCCTCAATATATAATGGCAGCCCACCCCAAATAGGCGATGCATATTCAAGCAGTGGCCTGATTTTCGTACAAAAAGTGGTTAAGCCAATGTTCTTAGGAAGATTGGCCTCAAGTGAAATTAAACATCCTCTTGCTTGCTCTGCGTATGATGTCGGAGACATGGACATTCCAACTTTAGAAGGTCAGTTTGGACATAGACACTATAAGCAACTTGGATTCTAAGACTCTCTCAAGTACCATAGTAACCGTACCACTAATACTGACAGGAGCAGAGATTGGGCAGGATTTCTGAAAACAAATCCACATCTCCTTCGTTTTCTTGGTATTCATGAGTTCCATATTGTTTTGATGTTCCCATTCCTTCAGGCGATTCATAACGTTCTGCAATCTGCATGTGGCTCACAGTCATCCGCGTATTTGCACGGTTGTCACTGACATGTCCATAGGAATGCATTCTTCAATATCATCGACGTGCACATTAAAAGTCGCAGTAGATTTGTTCTCTGTGAAATGTTGAGAAGCATTTATTTGAAGATCGCTACGGTCGAGTTTAAACTGCACCTTTTCTAACACTTTGGCCACTTGGGAGAAGCACAAAAATCTGCCTAAACTCGTTGTTTATGTCGACAGGATTGCTGACTTTTGCTACTGGACTGTCTAGGGCGTGCTTGTACCCGCTATGATACTTGCATTGGTGAATACTGGCACATATCATGTTACAGACGCCAATTATTTGTGAAAGTGTTTTAACCCATGCAGGCACATCGTCCGCCCCCTGTAGTCTTGTTTGGGTTTAGATGATTCAACATATATAACATTCACTTGGCCAATGTACGGAATGGGAGGAGGGCGGTCGTTTAGGCAGTCCGCCAGCTCACCCACTGTCATAGCAGTTTGTTCACGACCGCTCCAGGGAGCAGTGAATGCCTCAAGTACTAGTTTATATCTGCCACGGTCTTCAGTTCAGTCTGGGTTAGGGCAGTAGGCATTGTCGACGGCTGATGAGCACCACACAGAGAGTAGATATTCTTGAACCATTTGTTTTGGTTTCAATAGCGGAGATCACTCGCCTTGTCTTCATAGAATTTGCGCTTTTCATCAGCGCGCAATTAGGCACGAGAGCGCACTTGTTCGTACTTTATTTCATCACCTTTTAACAAAAGCCCTTTTTCTGTCATTGGGATGCGCATTAGCACGTGCCGAATGGTAGTACAGGTATCAAGTTATTATTAAAGACATTTTTAATTAGCTTAAGACACTTGTTCGGATTACATCTGCAGTAAGAAAATACCCAAGAAATACACACTACTACAGTATAATTAAACTGAGTGAAAGATGCAGTAATTCGTGTTATAATAAATTGATTTTCTTTCAATCAGCAGATTTTATTTTACAACTATTTATGCGAATATTTTGCATACAAATATAAACAGAATGAGTTATCCATTTAATCTGCAGCATTTAAATATTGAAATCTTAAAATGTTAAAAAATAAATATTTAACATTACATTATATTATCACTTGTTCAGTTAAAATTCAGTATACAGCAATACTTAAAAGCTACTCAATCAAATATTGCTGTAGTTGTAGTAGCCATGAGTATTCATGTCAATCAATAATATAGCTCTAGGCTACTTTCATTATCCTTACTTCCCATTTGTTATTGGCATGAGTACATAGACATGGTCTTTTTCTTTAAAATAACACATGGCTTAGTTACTGTAGACCCGTGTGTCGTACCACGTATACGTACCACCAGCAGATATACTAGATCTTCAAGCAACACTACCGCTACAAAGTACATAATAAGAAAATGTAAAACAACCACCTACCAAAGATCGTACTTGATAAGAGCAACCAGAATATGGAACACTTTAGCCGACGAACTAAATCTATGTATGCAAACCCTTAATTTATTCAGATCAACCATGCTCAGATACTACTTTAAATCGCTGGCAAACACCTATAACTGTGATAATCCTAGATCCTTTAAAACTATCTGCTTGAAGTGTAATTCGTCTCGTACCATCACTTGTTGTTCTTAATATTAGACTAATCAAATACAGAACGGCTGTGGATCCGGGGGGGGCGGCAATGGTGTGTTTCTGCGCTTGGCTTTGGTTATCTCGATCCTTACCATCTGATGATGAATTATTGATCATAAATAATCTTGGCGTGGTGTAGAAATGGAGTATTGCGGCCCTCCTGAACTACAGTTGTTGTGTATTATTATTAAATTAACAGTAATTATTTATTATTATTATTTGTAAATATACTTTTAAATTCTGGGTCCGCAGTAATTGGCTATGCTGTTGCGGTCACCCTGCCATTGTTTTATTACAATATAATGTAATCTATGTTAGGTTTGTTTTTTTGGTGTTTTTTTTTGCACAATGGTGAAGCTAATAAAATAAAATAACTGTAAAAATTGGGTCATTAAAATTGTAAAAATTGCTATTTTCTTAATAACACTCTATATTTTTTAATATATTAGCACCTTAAACTCACTTAATCGGTAGACATACATGTACGCGTTGCGTATCTATTTTTTAATATCTTATCAACTATTATCCAGTCGAGATTTTCTATTATTTTATTTGAACGAATATCGTAGGTGCTACTGTATCATGCGCGCCGTAGTACCAGTTATAACAAGCACCATTAATTAACAATTTGTCAACGTGCCCGAGTTGTCTATTTAACAATTAGACAACGAGTTCGAGTTGTCTATGAGTTGTCTACGAGGACAAGTTGTCTAATTGTTTTAGTAGAAACAAATTAGTGGACAACAAATCATGCATTCTCCAAAAAATTATCCAAAAACTCATCTGAAACCTCCCAAAAACGAGAGTTTTCTGCCATTGTTTTGAGCACGTTTCGCCATCATGGTCTATCACGAATAGACAACGGTTGAGTAGTCTAATTGTTTTAGTATCAACTATAAACAACCTTTCTTTAACGTAAAATGTCTTATTAAACATTATTTCCAAATCTTCAGATATAGTTTCACCTTTTTGTTTGTAGAAGTCTCCCCATTCAAAATGTAGAGTTGCTCGATGGCACATGATAAACAATCGCTCACAAAAAAACGAGATTGTAATTACTTTGCTTCAAATTTGGTATAGATATACTCCATAGGCATAAGCGAATTCATTTTCTTATTCGAAAATGTTTCCATTACTTTCGGGCCAATGTTTTCATGATTTCATTACTTGTACATAAATTTTAGCGGACACCATGTTTGGCCTAGATTTCAGGTTTTGCTTGCAGCGTGAATATGTCGTGGCTTCTGATTGGTCAGGATAGGAATATTCCAGTCATAAGGTGGTGATTGGATAACGCTACTAGTGGTCTATCGATCACCAATAGATCACTAGTAGCTCAGCAAATCAGAATGCCGAATTTGTAATGGACCACTAGTTGGTTGATACTAAAGTCCGTTAGCCCATCTACACGATGAATTAGGTTCTCTGTCACATGACCTGTGACGTCATGTGCTGGGACAGTGTTGGCGGAAATGCAAAGAAACTAAACTTCTAGCTTCTCAACGTTATTTTAGTAATCACTATCACAACATAAACTAGGAAATACATGCATGTCCCCACGATAGGTAGCACAAAAGTACGAAATACAACACACATCGACATCGACATCATATTCAAAATGGCGGCGTTTTGACATGGTTTATTCAACTTTTTAAATGTGTTGCGAATATTTTCATAGCGCCAAACTACTATATTCCGACTAGCTAAGTAATATGCTTCGATATAAAAAGTATTGCCAATGTCCTTTAAGGTGGTCTTCCACACAAAATTTTAAAATTTTATATTTTGTTTTGGGCTAAATTGTTTTTGTACCATTAGAGAGATATCATAAGACTGATGCTAGTAACACTTTTCATTAATATGTTGTTGCCATGGTAACCAAGTAACGGACCGCCAACAGCGAAAAAGTTACCTATTTTGTGCAAAGGATATCTCAAGAACCAAAGTTCGTACATTCTCAGAGAAAGGCTTAAAATTATCTACAGATATACCTTTTTGTTCTGAAGCTCAAAAATCTTAATAAAATTGTGTTTCTAACAAGAAAAAAATATTTTTTCTTTAATAATGACTTCATTACTTGTGACGTCAGCACAAATTATTCCATTCACAACCACACAAAAATAAATTATTAAAATTTTCGAGGTTCAGAACATAAAACAACACCATAACAACTATTTGTGAAAGTTTCAACAAGTTTGGTCATATATTTACCCAGATATCCTTTGCAGAGTAAAGTCAAAAAGCTCAAATTGCAGAATTAGAGAAAATCAAGTTCAAAAGTTGAAGTCGATAACTGGATATGTCACACGGTTGTAGTTTACGATTACACGGATAGGTTTCGTAATATATTTATTTCATCTATAAAACTTTCGACTTGTGTAGCAAAGGACTGATCGTCACGAAGTGATTAGAATTTTACTGTTTATAGTTTTTGCGAGTGTTCTTGTTGATATCGTCATGTTGTTGTTTTACATTGGAGAAGAAGGTCGAAGGGCATAAGAATTGGCGCGCAAATTGGTGGCACGGGGATTGTTATTAGTGTATACATACACAGTACTAGTTCATTATACATAAACACATGCCGTATGCATCACCCGGGAAAAAAATACCTATATAGAGCATTATGCCTAGTCATAGCCAAAAATGACATGAGCCGTAGCCCGATTTTATCAACGGGGGTAAATAATACCGTACTAAAACCGGAAGTCGAAAAGGGAACTCCAAATACACCCTAAGCGAGAGATTGCACACTTTAACTCATTATTATAAGTTTTAAAAAAATCTTTTCTTCTACACTTTCCGCTCTAGGGTCGTGTTTATGTTTAACAACAATGGCGGATGCTACCAGTTTCCTACCGTCACAGCCTCCCTCGTTAGCAACAAAGCCAGAGGATCCTGTATATTCTTTTACAGGACCAGGGATCGGGTCATTGGTCTTAATGATGTCCTCGCCAACTGTGAAACACGGCAATGTGGAAACTTAGCCCTACTAAATTAAAAGCAGTTTGATTCCCATCAAAAGCGGCCGCCCGTTGAAAAACTTCTCTCGCTAACATAAACCAAAATAAACAATATCACATATGCCTGAAGACCGGTCACATGACTACCCACGCACCAATCAATTCACTCTTAATGTTTTAAAATATAATAAAATTTCATTTAGGGAGAGGTGGTGCGGGAGAAAATGTGCGCAACATGGAAAATTAAGCAGTTTTTGTATCCAAATATACGTTGCTACGGGAATTGCTAAGGCGGAAAATGCAGTCCAGCCTTGGAATTTTACGAATTTTCAACATTTCTATCTTTGCAATCGAAAAAATTCTTTCAATTATCTATTCTAATATGGTTAACCAGTTAATTTATGGCTAATTCAAAAATTCACCAAAATATTTATTTTTTGTAGTGTACCCCCTTAAGTCTGCCGACATATGAAACTATTAATTAATTAATTTTATTTATTTTATTTATTTTATTAATTTTATTAATTTTATTAATTTTATTAATTTTATTAATTTTATTTATTTTATTTATTTTATTAATTTTATTAATTTTATTTATTTTATTAATTTTATTAATTTTATTAATTTTATTAATTTTATTAATTTTATTTATTTTATTTATTTTATTTATTTTATTTATTTTATTTATTTTATTTATTTTATTAATTTTATTAATTTTATTATTTTATTTATTTTATTTATTTTATTTATTTTATTTATTTTATTTATTTTATTTATTTTATTTATTTTATTTATTTTATTTATTTTATTTATTTTATTTATTTTATTTATTTTATTTATTTTATTTATTTTATTTATTTTATTTATTTTATTTATTTTATTTATTTTATTTATTTTATTTATTTTATTTATTTTATTTATTTTATTTATTTTATTTATTTTATTTATTTTATTTATTTTATTTATTTTATTTATTTTATTTATTTTATTTATTTATTTATTTATTTGTTTATTTATTTATTTATTTTATTTTATTTTATTTTATTTTATTTTATTTTATTTTATTTTATTTATTGATTTATTGATTTTATTTTATTTTATTTATTAATTTTTTTTATTTATTGATTGATTTATTTTTTTGATTTATTTTATTTTATTTTATTTTATTTTATTTTATTTTATTTTACTTATTTATTTATTTTATTTATTTTACTTATTTTATTTATTTGTTTGTTTGTTTGTTTGTTTGTTTGTTTGTTTGTTTGTTTGTTTGTTTGTTTGTTTGTTTGTTTGTTTGTTTGTTTGTTTGTTTGTTTGTTTGTTTGTTTGTTTGTTTATAAATGCTTTCCCTCCAGGTACAAGGTTAAAACTTAATGGTAGGGTACTGTAATAATGTATCGTGGTTTATAAAAGTAACAAACAAGATGATAAGTAAACAACTACCGTAACGACGACAGCACTACAATAGCGTACAACAAAAAATGTGGCAGGGTAGCCGCAACAGCCTACGCCAATTACGGCAGTCCCTACTAACATAAAATGAAAGGAAAGTTTCATAACGTTTCAAACAGGAAAGTTTCATACAGTGAAAACCACACACCGTTTGTTTACGCGCGTGGCTCATGATATTCGAGCTCGAATACTCCGCCACAGCACGGTATTCACTAAATATGGTACTCACTAAATATACCCCTCCACAAGGGGAGATTCGAGATAGTGTGGTATTTTAGCGTGCATGTGGTATCTAGCTCTCTGATTGGACAATTTAAAGTATGTACATATCCACATATAAATATATACATATACATATAGTTCCTATTACCGCCGGTAATACGATCGATATGTAAACACTGCATGAGGGTCTATTTTGTGGCTATATTATAACAACGCAGAGAAATCATATCATTGCAGGGCACTGGTTGTAATATTATTTGTGGCCGTCATGAGCCAGAATGGGGTCTGGGTCCTTGGGTCCGACTCCCCCTCATGATAATTAGTGTTTTATTATCATCGTGATAATATCGAGTAGCCTAAACATAATATTTGAACATTAGTAATGATATATAACACCAGTCAACCCAATTCTACATATGACCTTATGAACATATAAGGACTCAGATTATGTAGTACTATTGTCTTGAGGATCTGGTTATCAGTTTTCACTGGGGCCCCGTACATTTTGACATAAAATTATAGAAAAGAACCCGTACGTTTCCCAGTAACTTTAGTTTTAACTTATAACTGCTATTTGCTGGAGGCCTTAGTAGACCAAAGTTTTTTTAGCTGAATTTATACAGCAATATATAATCTTTCGACTGAAATGTACATAGATTGAAACCCCACCTTCCCACCCCCTTCTCGACGGTGCTGTAGTTTTGAAACTTCTTTCCCATAGCTTCCTAACCGCATGCAACGATGCTGATATTTCTGTTTTGTATATAGCTTGCCATAACTCAAAGAAAATTATAAACAAACAAACTAAGAGCGGTGGCGAGCGGAGTCTCTTTGTTAAAAGTGCAACATGTTGAGGTCTCAGCATGGGAGCTTATAAATTAACAAAAATGATCGTTATTAAAAATATTTATGCGATGCAAAAACCCCGCATGAGCTAGGTTGGCAAAAACAAACAAATTTAAACATTTAGCGAACGACCTCTTCACCACATTTAGTATGGCATTTTTAATGTTACTGCATGTGTTACTACAAGTCCGAAAAGTTCAGAGTCCTTGCGTGTGATTGAATCTACTTGACCTTCTGACTACATCGACAAGACGTTCGGACTATATTGAACTCGCGAGGACTGAGATAACAGAGGGGTGGGAGATACTGTGCTGGTAGTTAAATATCTAAAAAGGTTGCAGTCGGTACTGCCGAAATAGCGTGTAAGTTGTCTAACGTTTCGGTAGTTGATCTTTTTAAATTAAGCGCTCTTAGTGTAGGAAACGTCCGGGTAGAAAAACATTGCTAATTTAGAACAAGAGTTCTTTCAAATATAAGGAAGGGTTTGTCCAGTGTAGATAAGTTAGTTATTCACCGATATGTGGGAGGTAATTGTGATTCTCCGACATTTTAGATTCTAAGCCATAATTGTTGAGTTGATTCAGTAAATGCTGGCCTGTCCATCTCGTGTGAGGACGCAACTATAGCAGTTTAGTGATTGTATTACCAACGTATCCCTCTCGAGATGGTTTATTACGATTAAGTTCAATATATGCCGGGAAAAAACCCTTGAGTTAGACATAATTAAATACACAATTATTGTAACACCAAGCTGTAATGTATTATCAGAAACATATGCACAACATATGGTAAAGGTCAGTAAAAATGCAGATATATCGTATAGATATAGCATGAGTGCAGCATGCAACAAACTACTGAGCACTTTGTAATAGTATATACTCGTGTTGTGCTGCGTATAGGCAGTGTAGAAATACAAATCAAATATCTAAAAAGGTTAAATAAAAATCACACTATGATCGCTGATATCGAAAGAAGCCGACATTAGAAGGAAAGGCATAATTACGTCAGTAGGGAGCTAAAGCTGACATTTCACGTTTAATTGAGAAATCAGCAGCACAGCGCCGATATAACTCTGCATCACCCTTGCACGCAGATAACACTTTTCACCGTGAACGTTTGGTGTATTACACCAAACGTATAAGGTCGCATAACCGTATTATATAAAATATACGATTGTTCAAACGACAACGTTTTTTGTAAATTAAATGTATACGGGAGGGACGTTTTATATCATCCCTGGGATGATATCTATATACATCTTTT
The DNA here is from genome assembly GCA_035772405.1 of Chrysogorgia sp. JL179-B06. NCBI lineage: Eukaryota > Metazoa > Cnidaria > Anthozoa > Scleralcyonacea > Chrysogorgiidae > Chrysogorgia > Chrysogorgia sp. JL179-B06. Next base: position 1,771,130 of record JAYKKM010000379.1, read on the forward strand.
GAAATTGGATTTTTTTGGAAGTCATAAAATGCGCATTATTAAATCACAACAAGTATATGGTCAGTTATTCGTGGTGTATTTTAAATGCTAAAATTTAGATATCAGTTGCCGCCGTTGTGGTCCTAGCTTGCGCGTAAACCCATAGTTCACATGGGTTACCTTGCCCAAAATTAATCCTCCTCTCTTCGCCTCATAAGCGTTGTATTTATGTTTTAACTTGTTAATTAGATATTTTTGACACTTTGGGAAAACCATTCCATGACATGAAAGACTTGAGAGTGTTGATTTGATTATCAAAACGTTTCACTGAGTGCTACAGATCAGTTTGAAAGGCACGGTGAAAATGGTTCAAAACTGCGTATACCTATACGAAGGGCGCCGAAAAAACGTTACACAACTTACACGCTATTTCGGAGTACACCAACCTTTTTTAGATATTTGATTTGTATTTCTACACTGCCTACGCAGCACAACACGTTTTAATAGTTTTGAACCTTTTTCGCGAAAAACCGCCTGGATAAAATTCATTTTCACCGTGCTTTCAAAATCTGTATCACTAAACTACACTTTTGATAATCAAATCAACACTCTCAAGTCTTTCATGTCATCGAATGGTTTTCCCAATAGTGTCAAAATGTCTAATTAACAAATTAAAACACAAATACAACACTTCTTGTGCTCCAATTCATGTTTCATCCGCCAGCGCCCAGTAATAACTTACTTAAAGTTTGGATCCGCATTCCAGCTTATCTTGGCAGACGAAGCGAATATCTTCTCAAGTCTTGCATTTCAAAAATTCGGCGTTTCTTGAACATCCCGTTAAATTCATAACTATTTACAACACTAAAAAAGTCTCGTAATTTACTTCCAACATAGACAAAATTCCGGAGTTGTGTTGCAGTAAAGTAGCCGCCAAATCCAATAATTCAGTGTAAATGTAGAATTATAAATGAAGAAGCCTTCAGGGAGTTTAGGAAGTAAGTCACGCAAAAACAATTACGTCACCTACAGACAATTTTTGATATTTTGTGGTGGCAAGCCATCAAGAATTGTCTGTTGGTTTTTTAGCCTATCACAATCGAGGTTGTATGAGTATTGAATAATAATAAAATTATTATAGGTAAAACTAATCGTTGCCTTGAAAAACGTGTTTCTGAACATGCTACTCAATGCAAAACTAGTGTGGTTGCTCAACACTTTCTAAAATGCGAACACGCGCAATTCCACTGACTTACACAAATATGATATGACTCACGACTTAATAACCTTACTAATAGTGACGACGTATATCAACTTCCATGAAAAATCTCATCTTTAACAACTATATAATTCTTTACTCGAATACGTCAAACAACACCAATCAACTTTTAATTATAGAAGTTTTACACATTAAGTTTAGCAAACCGGAGATAAATTCGAGTCTTAAGTAGTTAACCTGACACTTTTCACACTCTGTCACATGGTCACGCTCATTGACAATAACTAATTAACATGATGTTATTCAAGTTTTTGTAATATGCAAATAAGGCATGGAGAAAGAAGAATTGTCGAAGATCTATTTTCGAGTATATCTTCAAAACCACTCATCAAACTTTCTCCAAACTTTGCATGTATTTATAGACAAATAAAATAAAAAAGACAGTTCAAGTTATGTAGTCGTCATGGTAATCGATTTGTTTCCAGACCTCTAAATTCAGGCTCAGAAAATCTTTGTTTTCTGCCATAGTAGAGTTTACTACAAGTATAAGATTAGTTAAGTTTGTAGCATCTTTCTTCAATATTATCAACTCCAAAATGATCAGCACTTATACTTGAAAATAGATCTTCAACAATTCTGCATTCTTTCCTTATCTTACGTCATCATATGCTTTATTTGCATATTACAAAAACTGGAATAACTTAAGAACAAAAACAGCTATCGCCAAAATTTAAAAGAACATCTTTCGTAATATTAGGAGTGCTTTTATTCTAAACCAAAAAAATGGGGTTATGGGCAATTTAATAGCTATAGACTTTCTTCTTCCTCGTCGATGGTGTCACTGCATGTATATATAATATATATATATATATATATATATATATATATATATATATATATATATATATATATATATATATATATATATATATATATATATATATATATATATATATATATATATATATATATATATATATATATATATATATATATATATATATATTTCGCTTACCTCAAAACTGGTCTGCTACAACTTGTTTCATCTGTAAAAAGAATCTTCAGGCAGTGACAATATCGAAAGAGATGACCGCTTATTTATAGGCTTTCTGCCGGAAAGTGGGGGCGTGTGTGGGAGACAATGCATGGATGAGTCATGGCTTTGTTTGCGTTGATTACGCGAAATTTATTACGATGACGGCACTGTGAAATTATTTCCGCTCTTTTGTTGAGTAAACTATTCTTATTTTTTTTCTTTCAAAATACAAAATTTTTCTTCTAAACATAAATTGCATCGTTTTGATCCTCCTGTGTACGAAATAGAATGTTTTAGAATTTGCCAATTAATACTGAAATCTTTATTGTTTTCTTTCAATGTCCAAATATATTTCGAAAGTTCGGTGTCATTTTCATGCTTTTTATGTTGAAAAGATTTAGTGTGGTTGGCCAATCGCTCTTTGAATGTGGTTGCAGTCATACCAATGTAGTGTTTTATTTCGTTTGTGTTGTTTACTGTCACTGTTGCTTTGTATACTATGTCTCTAGTCATGCATTGTTCTTGAAGCGGGCAAATGGTGTTCTCTCTACAACTGCAATTACAGATGAAACAAGTTGTAGCAGACCAGTTTTGAGGTAAGCGAAAATCTATTATTTGCTCTAACTATATGTTGTTGAGCACTCTTTGCATTTCGTAGACCAAAACCTACACGTATATATATTTATATATATATATATATAATATATAATATAATATATATATATATATATATATATATATATATATATATATATATATATATATATATATATATATATATATATATATATATATATATATATATATATATATATATATATATATATATATTATATATATATATATATATATATATATATACAGCAGATTGCAAAAACTATGGCAAACGAGATATCAACATATAAACATATCGGGTGCATTGTGGGAATGGCGCCATCAACTAATTTGAATAATATTTTAGTCCACAATTTCGACATTCGAAGTGCATCTTAGGGTGTTAGACAAAGCGAATATAGCAACATTCTCTCACTTTCAACTCAGTGATTGTCCCAAATTTACCTTTCCTGAAATGTTGAAGATGTATCTACTGGAAAACCATCCAAATAAAATCGCACCGGCAACCACCACTAATTTCAAATGCGGGTATTTTGTGGAAGGCCGCGGTAACAGAAAGTTTAACATCATTGACGAGTTTATCTGTGTTCACGAATTGCGAATCGGTTATCACGCAGGTTTTTATCAATCGCCAAACTAAATCCATCGTTTACATAATTTTATAGTAAATCGTTTTCGTGTTTATAGCTTATAAGGCCCCGTACACACGGAAACGTTTTCCTGCGTTTTTGTATTTGTTTACTGTTCTCAAGGGAATCTAGAAGAACCAGCTCATTACTTGAAACAATACAAGGTTAATAATAATAGCGTAGCGCACAGATTCTATTTTTAAACCCAAATTGCGGACAAACAAAATAAAATTAAGTTTGAAGAATTCCCAAATGACCCATTTCCTATTGTTTATTTCTGAACCATAAATGCGGACAAACATCAACAACCTAACGTCATCTGTGCGCTCCGCTATTAAGCAAGTTGGTAAATTAATTTGGCTTTGTCGTTAAAATTCAAAAGAAACCCACTTTGCATTTTAACATGGTTAACTCAAAGACAAAGGCCTTTGGAAATTGGAATGATAAGTGCTGTTTTATAAAAATAGGTCCTAAACAATAGGAAATGGGTCATTTGGGAATTCTTCAAACTTAATTTTATTTTGTTTGTCCGCAATTTGGGTATAAAAATAGAATCTGTGCGCTACGCTATTAACCTTGTATTGTTTCAAGTAATGAGCTGGTTGTTCTCGATTCCCTTGAGATACTATACCGTAAGCCATGACAAAGATCGTAAAGAAATCAAAAGCCCAAGAAGTTTCACAGGTTTCTAAGCAATATATAGTTACATGCATGTAACACTACCCTATAGTAATAGTTAATAAGCAGTTCGTGTTTTTATACCGAGCTTGTTATGCTATAGATTCCTTTCAGGCATATATGGCGGACCAATAAATGTAAAACAGAATGACAATATTCAAATTAGTTGATGACCCCATTCCCAGAATGCACCCGATATGTTTATATGTTGATATCTCATTTGCCATAGTTTTTGCAATCTGCTGTATATATATATATATATATATATATATATATATATATATATATATATATATATATATATATATATATATATATATATATATATATATATATATATTATATATATATATATATATATATATATATATATATATATATATATATTTATATATATATATATATATTATATATATATATATATATATATATATATATATATAGACCTAGGTATTTTCCTGCAGTGCATGATCACTTTCTCTGAAGATGACTTTGAAATAAAGTCGAAATATTACAATTTCACAAGTTTCGTCTTGTTATTTACTCGAATCTTGGGTTTTCAGGATGTCATTATTTTTCGAAATATGCTTTGTTTTATATACCGCTTATATTTATCCCTTGGACTTTTAAAGCTCAGACTCTTTCCTCTGATTAATAAAATTGCCTGTCTTTAGCTAAAGAAATAGTAGAGGAATACCTGGTATCGACCCGAATAAAATTGTCAAAGGGCGTCGCAGAATTCTCTTCAGACAAGCCACAAGGTCTCTGTATGCGTCGCTGGCTCTCACAATCTAACAGGCTCTCACGATCAACTCCAACTTTCGTACCTCGAACTCAACTCCGAATCTCAAATCTCCGAAACACTCATCATGCACTCTTATTTCATCATCATAAGTACCTATACATGGCCATGGGGAATTATTCCTCTTAAACGATTGTTCATAATATGATTAAGCAGTCACTTAAATTCTAACAGTTATTAACCATTGTTCTCCTGAGTTGACTTTCATCGATTCCAATTATACCGTAACCTACAGGAAGATATTTGTTGCAAGGTCACTCTAGGTTGTATAGTTCCTATAATTTCTTCCTCCCAGAATGACGACTTCCCTGGCACAAACATTGCACGTCTCATCGCATCTATAGGCTCTTTCCTGTTATTTGTGCTTTGCTAATTAGTAAAAGTTCCTTTTCCTACTTACATTAATCTACATGATCATATATATTCTTTCTCATATATATACATTTTTAACTTCAACTAGCCATATCTTCATTAGGTACCTGTACAGTTCAATTTTAGGGCCGATTCTGTTTCTTTTATTTATGAACGACTACACACGTCTATGAGCTGGGAGACACAGGTTCAAATCCTGGGTTGGACCAATCAAGGTCTTAAAAATAATTGAGGAGAAAGTGCTGCCTTTGAAATAATACCAGGAAATGGTGAGACTTTCGAGTATTCTCGGATAACGATCTTAAATAATTATCGTAGGTCCTCGAACCCCTATCAATTGGGCTTCTAGCCTGTTGCCGTGTTGGGGTATTCCGTTCACCTAAAAGAGTGAAAAATATAATAAACTTCTCTTATCAATCTTTCCTCATCTTCCGCATTGTTTATATATGCGGATGACACGTCTTTAAAATGACGTGCCAAATCTGTAGATGCTCTGAATGATATTATTTCAACTAAGTATCGAACCTTTAGCTGATTGGATTGATAATAATGGCATGATTGTGAACTCAGACAAAACTAAGTCCACGGTCATTGCAAGCCGTCAAAAAGTTAATTCCCTGCCTCCAAACTCTTGATCTAATCATTAATAATTTACAAATTCAACAGGTTGACGTGAATTTGTGCGTGTGTGTGTATTAGGGTTAACCATACCTTAAAGGGTCACATGATATTATAATTGCGCATGTTAGCTTGTTTACGTCACCTTTTTAAATAAAGTTATATATATATATATATATATATATATATATATCAGAGCCGGATTAAGGTTGCGCGGGGCTCCCGGCATATTTTCAGATGAACCAGCAGAACCAGGTTCTTCTGGTTCATCTGAACCAGGTTCTGGTTCAGGTGAACCAGCAGAACCTGGTTCTGGTTCTTCTGGTTCAGGTTCTGCTGGGGTTCTGCTGGTTCGTCTGGTTCATCTGAATCAGAACCTGGTTCTGCTGGTTCATCTGAACCACAAGAACCAGAAGAACCAGCAGAACCTGGTTCTGCTGGTCCACCTGAACCAGAACCTTCTTCTTCTGGTTCACCTGAACCAGACGAACCAGCAGAACCTGGTTCTGCTGGTAAACCTGGTTCTGCTGGGGTTCTGCTGGGGTTCTGCTGGTTCATTTGAACAAGGTTCAGGTGAACCAGCAGAACCTTGTTCTTGTTCAGATGAACCAGCAGAACCAGGTTCTGCTGGTCGTCTGGTTCTTATCGTTTTATATCGTTTTATTTTATATCTTTAGAACATGCAGTTTAATCGAGTGAAATAGCTAATATTACTTAGCTTGTACAATATACCCAATTCTTCTCCAGGCATTACCACCATTATATATAGAGAACTCGTGACTATAGGTTTTCGGCAATGGCCTCCGTAGATCAGTGGTCAGAGCCGGACAGTCGGAAGGCCTTGATGTTGCATTTTTCGCAACTGGTCCCGTATTGTTCTTAACATGATATTCCAACATTTTCAATATTTTCATTCCCCATAAATTCTTAGAACATGTAATTAATTAATGCAGTGAAATACAAAATACTTGTTATTGACATGATAACCTATATACTATAGTATTGAGTCGACAGAAAATTGTTGACTCGAGCGGGATTTGAATTCGCATCTTCATTTGAACTCGCACATTTCATCTCATATATACATATATATATATATATATATATATATATATATATATATATATATATATATATATATATATATATATATATATATATATATATATATATATATATAATTCAATCTACAGACACGTGTTTCGCTGTACCACAGCTCATCAGTGTAGCTTGGAACAATCTGGATGAGTCTGGCTGGACTATTATACACTTGCGACCGTCATTGACAACCGCTTGTGGGATAGCACCGGCGATCAGAACATCCAGATAGCGTGAAGTGCGCATGGGGCCAGAGCGCTCAAACTGCCACAATGGTAGCGAGCGTTGCGTATTATATATATATATATATATATATATATATATATATATATATATATATATATATATATATATATATATATATATATATATATATATTAATATATTATATATATATTAATATATTATATATATATATATATATATATATATATATATATATATATTAATATATTATATATTAATATATTAATATATATTAATATATATATATATATATATATATATATATATATATATATATATATATATATATATATATATATATCAATCGACTGAACCAGCTGCTATAGAGCCTGAATCAGCTGCTCTCCATACGCGGAGTCTCGGTAGCTCAATGTCAATGATTACAGCGTCAGTCAGCGGCAATCAGAAGGTTATGCAGGTCATCGACACTCTGGAATATTTTCTGAGGGTTTGAGGCTACTATACATTGCCCATCGTCAATGTATCGTATGTTCTATTATACAAAACAATGATCAACAACTATCTCTTTCACATACAAGCCCAAAAGAATGTAACTCAAATGCAGATTGAACTGCAGCATTGCCTTGGCATTGCACATTGTTTCTTTAGACAAATTCAATAGCCTGATAACCATCCACTGGGTACTAAATGAGGTGGCAGTGGTAGTTTTCAGGCAATGGAGAAATTAAATAGGATTTTTTAGTCAAAAATTAAAAATCATATCGTAAGACGCATGACCCAGTCAATCTTGATGGGGTACCTATTATATTTGTTTTTATTCAAATGTTATTCCAATAAATATCTGTTGGCTATGCAAAACAAATACAAATACACTTTTGACTTTACAAATACACTCTTTGTATACACACTCACAGTAAAATGAATATAAAATTGCACTAGTTCCCAGGCACCGAAAAAAGCTACGAAAGATCCAAGAGTTATTCGTGACCGCAATTTCATCGCATGGCGTGACCTTCTACCGCACACATGCTTCCGTAAACCACAAATAAACAGTGCATTAGGACTCCCGGCACGCAAAGTGTCGTTCTTATGAACAAATAAGAACATATATGTTCCTTGTAATATTAATTTCCATTTCCAGCTCCAACCGTTTTCCACCGTAGGCGACAATACACACACACATCTGCCGGAAGTGGTGAGCGAGCGAATGAGTCAGCGTTGTGCCATTATACCCCCACGAAATAATATGACTTAACAATGCCGATCCGCCGAGACAAGCTGTGGCTATTTTTGTCGTGCTAAGTGTTGAAATGTGAATCAGTACGAAGTCGTGAGGATCTCAGATGGGACCGAAATATTTCAGAAAACAAGTTGTCAGAGATGGAAAACACCAATAAGAGAGTGTTCTCCGCTGTCCTTGTATTCATCGTGTTTTCTTTGTTTTTATTTGCGAGGATCGCTTGCCCTGTCCAACAGTGTGTAACTGAAACCGTTGTTCGTGTTGTTAAACCGACCGATAAACAATTGAAACAGCAAAATCCCCAACCGATGTTGAAGGCTATTCGAAGACTAACCTCTCGGGCCTTCGATATCAACAGTCACGACGTTATGGTTGTATTGCACATACAGAAAACTGGAGGAACGTTCTTTGGGAAGAAGCTGGTGCACAATTTAGACATCCAGAGACCGTGTGAATACGATAAAGATAACATCTATGAATGTAAACGGCCTGGATCTAATCAAATCTGGCTGTATTCACGTTATTCCACAGGATGGATTTGTGGCCTCCATGCCGGATGGACCGAGCTTGCATCGTGTATTCCGCGCGTTTTAAAGAGCAAAAGTTCCTCGGCTCGCTTGCGCAGAATATTTTATATTACGTGGTTGCGTGATCCAGTGGAGCGATTCTTGAGCGAATTCGGTCACGTTAGGCGCGGGGCAACATGGAGCACTGTGCGTCATGTTTGCAACGACAAGCAGTATGTTCTTCCAAAATGTTACACAGGAGCTAACTGGAGCAACGTTACGCTACAAGAGTTCCTCAAATGTCCGCATAACTTGGCCTTCAACAGACAAACACGTATGTTGGCTGACATGAGCTCAATAGGCTGTTATGATAAAGGTGCGGGCGACTTTGCTGATGCTAACGAGCGACAGAGAGCGATGCTTCGTAGTGCGAAAAAGAACCTCAGAAGTGTGGCGTTTTTGGGGTTAGTCGAATATCAAAGGGAAAGCCAGTTCCTGTTTGAAAAGACTTTCGGTTTGAAATTTCGCGAACCGTTTGTGCAGAAGAGCCACACGTGGAGTATGAGTGCTCGGATTAGCCTGTCGACAGGGGAAAGCAGAAAGATTCAAGGTGTGAATAAACTGGACAGTCAACTTTATGAGTATGCTAAGAAAATATTCTTTGAAAGATTAGAGTACTTTAGAACGTTGGTGTAAACCTAAAAGAAGCCGACAGTTTTATATTAGAATAACCGCACAGCAAGACGTTGTGCTGACGAATTTATTTATGAGTCCTTTTGCAAAGCGATAAATCCAATATATATATGTATATATATATATGTTATATTGCTTATAGTGTATATAGTTTAATGTAAAGTCTGTGTTGAATACATGTCAGTCCTTTAAAATTAATGCGTGCCAAAAATGTGTGTTTGCTATCGTGGCGATATTGTTGACTTCCTTAATGATTTACGAAAACAATTGTGGCCAAAACCATACAGTAGACATAGACTGTCGTTAGGACTGATGACAGAAATTGTTATATCGAGTAAATAAAACCTAAACAATTGCGATAACATTAAGCAAACTGTTTATACCATTGTTTGTATAAGCATTTTTCTTCGCGTGTTAAGATGTGTAAATGACTGGAATGCAGTATTTGTCAATATTTTTGCTCCCACGCTGAACAGCGCAGTGGGAAGGACCTCATGCGTTACCGTACGTGGCACTTCAATTAGCTAAGCACATTACAGCAGACCCTCTGATCAATGACTTGCTAATAATACTGCGCCTGTTAAGTGATTGACGAAAACTGGATTATGTGAGAAGTGTTGATAATTCCGTCCTTCGTCATCTATATGCTGTATTTCATTGTGTCTACAGTGGCAGAATTGCTGCCATTTGCAGGAAAAGCTTCACCACATGTTCAAATTCAATACGTACTTTTAATTTGTCGACCGGACACATTAGAAGAATTGAGCTTTGAACGATAACAAAACATCAAAGTAAAATTGGACAAAGCAAGGTTGGGCTTGTATGGAAAGGCTTTGTAAATGTGCATAGTTATTAGTCGTGTTCTTGCATTCACATGCATTCACTTGCATAAGCACGCAGTGTTGAAATACAAATCGAAAACTCTATAAGGTTACGTGCCACTGCCAAGCATTACTAATGTACTGTAAGTGTGTAGGACTGGAGGTAGAACTTTCGAACGAAAGCCCTACCATCAGAAAGTGTGTGCAAGGCCCTTTCTATCACTCGAAACGATTATACCTCTCATTCACTATTTCAACATGATCTACACCTAAAGGTTTCGATATATTATAAATTACATAAAATTATTAAATATTAAATATTAAATAATAATAATAATAATAATAATATGGCAAAACAAAGCAAGTATCTGAACTATGATGTTACTATGTTTTTGTAAACTCCTCCAAGAGTAAATATACAAAAAGCTTAATTTGCTGGCGTCTCTGGCATAATGCCTTTATCCAGTAATCTGTGATGGTTGTATTTCATTTGCTCGTTTCATTGTTTGGTAACATGCTAATTAAATATATTCACACCTTGGCTGTACCATTGTGTAAGCTTAGTCAATAACGTCTGTCATTTCGTGGCTATGTTTTATGCGCTCGATCTAAGACACACAATGCGTGTACCGTATAGTTAAGTGTTTTAAGTATTTGATTTAAAGTTATTGACACTTTCTGCGCGTCAAATTGATGACACGTCTGTCGCTTGAAACTTGTTCAAATGTTCAATGCGCTCAGTTCAACTTCTTGCACCCTACTAGGTTTATAACTTGAGAAATGTCCTGTTAACATCAAAGATTCAAAACAACCTTTCTTCGGTAACATAAATGTCTCCGCACAGTACGTTACCGCGCCGGTATTGGTAATAGTTTTATTGACATATATGATATAAATATGTTTATATACTCTCAAATGTACAATATTAAGCTATCCATGACGTGATACAATGACGCGATTATCGGACAATGCTTGCGTTATTTTCGATGGACTAGGAAAATCATAATTTTACAACGTTTGGCTCCTTGACTTAATTTCATCCTTCTTCCTTTTCACACTACGCTTTCATTAACAGCTGCATCACTCTACTTCTGGCAGATGTGATTAATGAACCTTCATATCAAGACGATATAAGGCTAAGCTGTCAAGGGTGCCGGTGCAAAGCTTGTAATGTATCATTTGTTTAATTACCGCAATGAAGGAAGCGGCTAAACTTATATCACTGACACTAACTTTCTCATGGAGCTTTAATGTGAGAACACCTTCCGGAAGAAAAACTGACAGAGAGGAAGATCGAGTTTGAGCAACTCTTGAACTTTGGTATGGCCAAGTTGGCCAACTGTCGCCAGCCTGTTTAAAACCATGCTGACACGCGATCTGTTTTTGTATCTGACCATCTTAAGTTATTTGGTAGAAATTACGGCAACAATAACAGCTTGGTTGCCTTGGCATGCCTCATTTGACGCATACCGAACTCAAAGCATCGTTAAAAACGTTTCTTCACCAGAACTTTTCTTCATTTTCATCCTTCGATACTAATTCCAGCTTGATACAAACTATACAGTCATCTAGTCTTAAAAATGGCACTCGCGTGGTATCATATATAAGCTCAAAGTTTGAAAGTAGCAATCAGAACAGCGTGACACTACCGCATTTATCCAAATACGCAGCTCCCACAACAGCGCGACGCGTGAAACAGACATAAGAAGCTTAGAATTGGAGCATTGTCGTGGAGTGCACAGTGTCAATTACGCATAGTCGACATATTTAATCCGTGTGTGATTGGAAACACCTAGAAATTTCAAATCTACCGGTACTGACGCCATGCATCTCTATATATTAACAAGAGAAATTGTAGAAATACAAACCCTAACGCTAACCCAAATCAGCGTTTATTTTAACGTGCAGTGATAACCAGGATTTGTGCAGCGGATATAGTACAGCGAAACACGTGTCTGTAGATTGAACTATATATGTGCGCTCCTTTACTTCCGTGTTGTTGAGGACCATGTGAAGTAGCGTGGGTGTCCTTTAGGCTTTAGCGCGAATGCAACGCTCGATCGCTACCCTTGTGGCATATATATATATATATATATATATATATATATATATATATATATATATATATATATATATATATATATATATATATATATATATATATATATATATATATATATATATGTGGGTGTGGGTGTGTGCCTCAGTACATATAATATATTTCGGGGGAACCCATTAGTCATCCGCAGAATATAGTATACTAGACATTCAGCTTTTTTCACAGCTTAGTCAGTTCGTTCTTGCAATAATAGTAATACGATTCATGGCGAAAACCTTATATGTTTATATTTCTGTTGTTCATATATCGAGTTATCTCCATAATTATACAGAGACTCGTTTAGTGTATAAATATGGCCTTTAATGTTAACAATGAATCAAAGCCATATAGGCTATAGTGGCATAGGGTCTTGTAAATGAGTAAATATTGCTAATGTTTGTCGACTAGTAATGCTGTATAAGCACTTTCCATTCCAATTCGTCGTCATTCGAAGACGGATTAGAGACCTTATACGCAAACACGACCTGATCCTCAACGACGACGTCTGAAACGCTATCCCCAACAATATAAAAAGCCTGAGCATGCTCCAACCAGGAATTAGCCCTGGGAACTTAACGAAGGTTGATTATTGGTTGTTGTGTAGATTATAGTTGTAGTTTTTAAAGCACGTATACCGTTTATTCGTATAAAAAGCTAATATTTATTTTGAAAAGGATTTCCTGACATGTAATTTTCAGCTGCTTAAAAATGTTTAAATTAAAAATTTAATTTAACGCGACTCGAATCCCGCTCGATCGAGTCAAAAATTAATTTTCCGTCGACTCACTAGTGTAGGTTAATCAGTCATGTCGATTAATTTTCATGTCTGCACGCTGAGGATATCTGAAAAAGAATCGAAATACCACATGCACATCCTTGCGCAAATTATCATGAAATCTTCGCGAAAACTATTCGTGCACTTAAATTATAAAATTAGCACACTGTCCCAGTTGGCGCGATAGATCAACGGAGCAGCGGACCGCAAAGCCAAACGTGCGAGTTCAAATCCCGTTCAATCGAGTCAACAATTTTTTGTCGACTCACTAGTGTAAGTTCATAATGTCGATAAATTTTCGTGTTACCCTGAGGATGATTATAAATAAAATGCATGTGCATCAAGTATGCATGGTCAGAGGAAACAACCGTGAGATATTTAGTGCCTATATGCAATGAAAAATTCAGTTGTAAAATAACTCTTTTGTTTAAAGAACTCTTGAAACTGTAAAGACTGGCATTCACAACCTTTTTCATTTGTTTAATATGTAAACTAGAAATACGTATACGCAACAACCCCTCGCCCGCCGTCATAGCGTAGTGCTATAATTAGTTATTTTACTTAAAAATGTATATAACCCATTAATTTGCCAATCGAATGGACTTATAGTAGACACTACATGTATCTCTGAGAGCCTTTAAACTATCAAGCTTGTGTTCTGAATTTCATTGTTTCATAATTAGACATCAAACTAAATAACTAAATGACTCAGTGTTTAATTGTTGGGCGCAATATACCTGCACTGATTAAGATTTGTTTGATATGTAAAGGCCGGATCCTCACTGTGATGTCACACTGTATATATTATATATTTGGGATTATTAATTTAAAGCACTCAAAACGTAGGTAACTGCGTATGTTTAGTATCATGGGATTACATACTTTCATAATTTTGTTACATAATTGGCCGTTGATTTAATATTCTTTTATATGCATATAAAAATTATTTTGAATTTCTTGCACGATAACGAGGTCATAAGGGCCAATTTATATGCATATAAAAGAATATTAAATCAGCGGCCATTTTTTAATAAGGTCTATTTACAGGCTTCTTCAATAAGTCATTATGTAGCATGATGTCAAAATGAGGACATTTACATCAGAGGCATAGCCAGGATTTTCTGTCAAGGCGGCCGGCCAGGAAAAACCTAGGGGGGCAGCCTAACTGAGGAAAATGAAGAGCCAAATTTTCTCAGGGGGCCCACTTATTTTGGCAGGGCGGGGGAGGGCAACGGCCCCCATCTGGCTACACCTCTGATTTACATATCAAACAAATCTTAATATCTAACTGAGATTATAATTATGGAAGACTGAGTTGTAAATGCCAATCTTTATAATGAATTATTTTATTCTTTCAAGTACATGTAGGAGAGTTTATTTCAAACTGAATTTTTCATTGTATATATATATATACAGTATAATTATATAAACATTTTAAGTCTTCTGGTGTTAATACTACCATCGGTCACTAAGAAATGATAATGATAACTTATAGTCAGTATTATGCCAGCTATGGTTCATAATGACTCTCAATGTTAAAATATCTGCAATAATTCACCACATCCCTATAGGTTGTGAATGACCAACGGTGCATGCACATACACTGATTATTATTGATAAATATTTTACTCCACTGGAAGACCTCTATTGCTATCATAATATTAATTAACAATGGTAATTAACCTGCAATAGCCTATGCAACAGCAGAGCATGCAACATTATGTATTATCTACATTATATCAGTACTTGTTAACCCATAATGGTTGACATGCCCTTTGCCTGCTATGCATTGTCGCAATAGTGAGCTGACACACGTTCAATCCCTAACATTTCCCCTAATACTTCCCCTAATACAGCGAGACTGCATCAAATCATAAAATACTGTACAATCCTGCTTATAAGACCCCTAGTTATTGGGCCATTGACCCCCTGTTTGTTAACAGAAAATACCTTCTGATTTAATATAGGGTATATAATTAAGCCCACACAGATATAAGCCCAGCATTTTTACATTATATAGCACCTTCCTAACAAAAATAACAAAAAATTAGAGAATAAAAGTAAATGATAAGATAAAAAGTTACGGCAACATTCTGTATCTCATTACTGACAAATCATTTTGAGGCTGCTTACCATAATGTGTGTAGCAGGTTTTGCTATAACACAGGGCATCATTTTTGACATTATAAATTCTTAAGTTAATATTTGTTACTCAGTACTTACATTTTCCTTAATTGACTATTAAAGCAAAAACTTGAGTAAAAAAGTGCCAACCATTTGCCTGTTATGCATTTTGAAACATTTTAGTTCGAGTGATTGCACATATTATATTAATTTTACATTTGATTGTTTGTAAAAAATGTAATAAAATGTACTATAATGTCCTTCAGGAAGCACTTCAACAATCAATCTTAAATATATACAGTATGGAACCGGCATTCCATGTGCACTATTCCAAGGACAAAAGTGTTTACACAGAAACAAAGTGGAGGTCATGCAGGCCAGGCCTAACATGTGTAGGTCTATAAACCTGTACAATGCATGTTTACAATGAAACACCACTCAAATGTACAAATGCCCATACAACAATTAAAAGCACAACATTTATGCATGTATTAGAGTAAATTATATCATCACATAAACATAATCAGGATGATCAAGGTGCATTTCACCTGCTTGGTGGCTGAGCTGACACATCTAGTGTTATAAAATTCTGATTGAGCTCAAAAATTGTGTTATATATATAACTCAACTAACGTGTTCGACGTATTTTGAGTAGTTTAAATCACAAAAGGAACTCAAAGAACACCTGGATACAACGCTAATCAAGGTACTAACACAACAGAATGTTTTAACTGCAACGTTGAGTACATTTTCATCGCTAAAATCGCTACAAAGTCTTCCTAGCAACGCACATAACAACGCATATAATAACAGTTAAATCTGCATTTTTCATGGCTTTATTGTTAATTTAATGGTGTTATTTTATAAAAGAAATAAAAAACCTTGTCTTGTGTGATTATCGAGTTATAATGGCACTCGAGAAGCTAGCAAAACACTCGGCTATCGCCTAGTAATAATTGTTGATCAGGAGTGTTAAAAACAGAGTTTTGCAAGCAAAAGCATAACGACAAAGAAAGCATAAGCATAACAATGGCAGAGAAAGCTTGTGTATATACTACCACTTAAAATATCCAGACCTATAGGCTATTATTTAACTCACTTACCTAGCAGCTTATCTGTAGTCACATTTAATATTCATATTGTAAGCATCACCAAACTTGTCGCCATTGTTCACGGTCTTTTGACCTAATAATATCGCTGTGTTTGTTTTTTCTTAGCAAGCCGTGTTTCGCGTTGATTGCTGGTGTTTTCTCTATGTTTTTGACCTTACTTTCTGCCCCGTAAACAGGCCAAGTTGGTTGGCCGTTGACCATATATATATATTATATATATATATATATATATATATATATATATATATATATATATATATATATATATATAAATATCTAAACTGGATCCGAGATCAGGATCCACTTGCATCTCGCGTGATAAGGGACTAAACGCCGGTTGATATTATCACCCTCGCCCTCAGGCCTTCGGCCTTCGGCCGGCGCTTCGCGCCGGGCGAGGGGATGATCCCTATGACATCACAATGCATAATGACTTATTGAAAAATTCTGCATATCTTTACCATTATCACATGGAATCGTTTGATGATTTGCTTATTTGATGTCAAATAGATGCATGCACGCACATATAGTAATCTCATAAGCGTTTTCAATACAACACAATACGTTTATTACCATATCCCAGAAGGGATTTTAAATGCTTATTTACAAATGTATAACGTAAGAAATAATTACAAGATAGGATAAAGTCCTAATTGGACAAAATAAAAAGAAAACTAAAACGAGAGCTACATTGTATAATATCAAACTATATAGCTAACTATCTTAAAAATACAAATTAAACAGAGTTTATAAACAGTCTCAAAGTACGTATATAAAATTAGATAATTTCAATTAGTATTTATTTTCTGGAAAGACGCATTTGTAGACCATATAATATCTTTTATAGGCGTAGCATATCTTTTATAGGAGTCCATATGGGAGTCCATCATGTTAATATCACTCAACCTTCCCAACCAACTGATTCGCGCCAAACAGCATCAATTTTGTCTTTTGAGGATTGATCAGCAGTCGATTGGCACAGCACCACTCCGCAACTTTGTTGAGATCATGGCCAAGTTGATATAAGTTATTATGCAGTGCGATGTCATAAGTATGATCATTTACATATCAAACAAATCTTAATATCTCAAGAGCGAATTGAGATATGGAAAGGTTGCAAACAGAGGTTAGTATTTATACTCGGTTTTTAGAGTTATTTTACAACTGAATTTTTCATTGCATAGGTACTTTAAATGAACCAAACAATCTCCATGATTGAACTTCATACTTATATGTGAAATATATCGAATATTTAGTCAAGTCATTGAATCGGCTTAGATTTGGTTTCAAAAATGCACTACTAGTAAGTTGGCTCCAATACTAGTGAGTCTGACACCCCAAGTGCAAGTTAGATATGTTTACTAAGTGAGTACTTCCTGTACTTTTGTACTCCAGTACTGAACTTGGCTTAGGCCCGTTTCAAACGTCGTGCCATAATCGTTTCATTTAATTCAGACAGATTTAATTAAAATCAACTAAATGCGACGAATTTTGAATTAGTCAGTTTAGAGAGTTAAATTTGTAATTATGATTGCAGTTTGAATATTCAATTGTTCTAACCCGCGTACCTCGTCCAACGATGCCCACAAATTAAACAATATCCCTAGGAGAGCTAGTATAACGACATTTTATTTGTTTTTACGTTGACTCCCGACATACATCGAGATTTTTAGTCCAGACTGCCGTAAAACCACAGCTCGGTTAGTCCACGGTCTGGAAGGAATTCAGATGAAATTGAGCCTGATCGAGAAAGTCATTAATATACGCATGCAGCATGAGTTTCTCATTTTTTTCATTTTTTTCTGAGTTTAATTCTTGCATTCCAAACAATAGAAAAAGATAGCCTCCTCCGTAGGCAACTATGTGGCTTCTTTTTTCCGAGTCAATTAATCGCTTCCAAGGCTGTCAGCGAGCAATGTTTTGGCTGGGATTGCAGGGAAGTATAGGGATTGTGAAGGGATTAATTGACGAAGCTCTTGTTGATTTCTCTGGCTCGGGAAAAACAGCTTAACTCGGGAAATAGAAGCCACAGAGTTGCCTGCGTAGGAGGCTAAGTAAAAGAGTCATTATAGGAATCTCTTGAGAATCAATTTCGGTTTGTTTGTCTGAGTTTTGGTTCTATAAATAGATTAACGCCCTCCGCTATTAATTATATAGCTAGTAGAGTAACCAATTAGATTGCAGCATACCATTACCATAATAAGTTTCTGCTTCCAACAGGCCTGAAGGAACTCGACGAGGAGACAAGAAAGTGCCTTGAGGGACATTGACATTCAGTCAAGTATGATTGCGAAGTATTGTTATATGAACGACGACAACATATAAGTTTTTACTAATATGAATCTGAAAAATTAGTCATGAATACAAAAATGCCACATATGAACTACACGATTATAATTTTCAAACTAGAACTTCCGACAAAAAACTTAAATTAACAATAAAATTATTTGACATAACCCTTATTAGGGCCAAAGTGGGTTTCAGGAGCTGATTACATGGAGAAACTTAGGCTGAGATTCAGCCAGTCAGCTGCCACGCTAAAAAGTTCTAAAGTAGGGCCGATTACAATTGGGGGCTGTGATTTAAGCCCGGACTCAAATTCGTCTTGTAATCGCAACAGAAACTCAGCCTCCCACCCGCATATGCGACAGTCACATAGTCCCCATGTATCTTTATAATGGACTCCGGTATATACTGTATAGATCTCAAAGGTAACCGGGATATGGCTACATTAATGGTCTCTAAATAAGGCCCATGCAGTCACACTACACAACGTTAATTACGTTTGGCAGCTACACCCACGTTTGTCCAATATAACTCAGAAAAGTGGTTGATTTTGAATTTGAAGAAAGCTGAAAGAGAACGAAAAAGCCCAAACGTTTTAGAATGCATGATATTTTTAAATATATAGCCATAGGGTTGCAATGGGAGAATATCACGCTACAGTGAAAGAACTATTATTGCACAAACACAAAATCTCTCCTATTATGACGCCTATCTCCTATTCATCTCCTATTGCTTGTCGTCTCTTTTTTTTCGTCGATTTTTATGTATCGTTATCGTATCGTATCGTTATTGTATCGTTATCGTATCGTTATTGTATCGTTATCGTATCGTTATCGTATCGTTATCGTATCGTTATCGTATATCATATCGTTATCGTTTATCGTATCGTTATCGTACTATAGTTGTGGTTGCTATAGTTTTACTATTTGGCCAAGGTGCAGTGTGTATTTTATTTGAAACACAATTATTCGCGCAAGACGCGAGATAGCATTGCCCCTGGACGGTTCCAGAGATGGTAAAATTTGTTTAAGAAGGAATACCATACTACGAAGTTGGATGTCTGCGGAAGATGTTCCTTTTTACGATTCAGAAAGAGAAATGGAAGAGGAAGTGTGAATAAACAATGCATCAAGACAAAACAACTGAACGTCCAGTTGAATTTCCAGTTTAGCCTTGGTTGTATAATTCAATTGGCGGTACCGAAAAAGATGGCGACTGGTTTATTTAACCATAATTCCTTTCGCGCAGTAAACATTGGATCTTGTAGGAATAGCGAAAGATAGAGTTTCAAAAAGATTAAGTTTGGTAAAAGGAAGCTTTTACGAAACGTATTTAATTCATGTTTACAAGGTAAACAATGTTTAGCTGTTATTACAGGTGATTAAAGGTCGCAAAACATTCTTGTAAAATGTACAGCCGCCATCTTTTTCAGTATATATACCGTCAATTAATCTGCTGTATGAACTACGGTTACTTTCCAAATTCTACTGTATGATTGATAATGATCTCTTTTGTATGTGTGCTAGGTCGATAAATAAATAAGGATGTTTGCGCAGCATAATTTACAATAATCAAATAGAAGAATTTTTAAAAGAGAACAGGGTCCTGCACAGGGAACGTTTCTCTCTTTAGTTAAACTGAAGAATACAATCTGCTTGCAGCTTTTTTAAAAATTTCCGAGATATGACAATATTCCATTTAAAATTGTTACGGATTGCTACAAATGACGTGACAGACCAGAAATATTTAGCAGTCACGACTGTAGCAATTGGTAACCTCTAAATTACACGCTATAGTATATAAGTACGTGTAAACTAAGGCTTTTTTTTTTGCGATTTTTCTCTTTTTAACACATGCGATCGAATGAATTGTCTTTCAAATGTATTGAACCATTTGCATATCTATGACGTTCAACACTTTAGTGAGTCATCCACTATGATCGCATACGTCAGGGTCAGAAACATCGCAGCAAAAATCGCCTGTGCATGTAAACGGGCCTTTAGCAGGTCCGTTTCAAACGTCGAACTTTTCATTCGCTGCAAATGAGCTTGAACAAAGCTAAGATAATTCGCTAGTTTACAAAAAGATCGACGGTCGAGACGGATCACATATTTAGTTACTTGATCCGGCTTAACCTTAACCCTGCAACCAAGTATGAATCTAATAAGTATTTAATTAGTCAATTATATCTTTTCTTGTAATCTCGTGTAGGATCCAGAGCCCTATTTAAATCAATCCCTGAACTTGGCATCTCTGGCTAAACATTGTTATTATATGCAGGTCAAGGAACAATGTACGGTCCATCGTTGCGCCACTGCAGGCGTAAGAATAATAATAGAAATTGAGTCAGTCAACAGATTGCTTGCATACTCTTATATTTATAAGCTATTTAACAAAATTCTATTCATTATTTTAAAAAAAACGTCTTAGCTAAGTTGGAAAGGCTATAGAGAGATTCCGAACATGCAGAAGATGGTAATGAGTTCCAGGTCTTCGCGCCATTATATACCTAAAAGAACCTTGATATTTTGTGGTTCTTGCTGGTGGTAGGCAAATAAGATCTTTAATTTGTGCCTCGTATTACAATGATGGTATTTTTAAGTATTTTGGGAAGAGAGTTTTAGTACTTGAAGTATAATCACAAAGAATGTTCTCGTGATTTAAAATCGGGTAAATATAGAGACAAAGTGAAAAGGTGCTAGACGAAGCATGGCAGATCTTGTAAAAAAACTTGGCACAAAACTCTGAATTTGAAAAATTAAGTAAAATTAATGTAGAATAAAGATCTGAGCCCAACATAAAATTCTTAAATGCAACGCCATAATAAAGAGTCAAACAAATTATAAAACATATAAACGTTCCATTGCGAACATATGCAACATCTTCAGAGTACTTTTCAATTTACCTATTATCGCTTAACTCTTTCCTGACGGCCTAAATACATCCGAAGTTGAACCACCTGTTTGTTCTATATTGTTGCGAAAGCTATACATTTTCTGAAAGCCCAATAAACCGGCTGTTACCATTTACCAATACTTTTAAATTTCTCGAACAAGACACATTATGTTAATATAAATTAGCATTAATGATCATAAATCAGGTTGAAAAATACTCATTTTTCTAGAAAAGGTCATCTTGTATACGCCCGCGTCAAGATACGTACCTAAAATGAACAGGTTTTATGATTGGATATACATGGAGCAAAGGTGGTTATGGTTAGGACATTGGTTTATTTGTGGTTTATTCTATTGTTTCAGTCTCAGTAGCTCAATGGTTGGAATGGCTCATCTGTAATCAGAAAACTTTTCTGAGGATTAGAGCTTAATTGATGATAGTTTGTGTATCGTCTGCCCTCCATGTGTGTAATATACACTGTTGTAGAGAATGTGGTAACAATTAAACTTAGACAAAACTTAGAGATTGTGGGAACAACAGAAGTTTAGCCGTATTCCAGTGCTTGACATGCCATTAGGGAGAGACCTGCTCCGGCTTCTCATTGGTCGATAAATATAGTAACATTGCGATGACGTACTCAGATTTCGAGTCGCTTGGTTTAATACAGCTATCACAATCTGTCACCAGATCATTGATCGCACTTTATATGAATTCGCAATAATAAGGATTAATTTATAAGAACTATACCATGAGAAAATCTCAGTGATCAGTTTAAAACTATCCATATAGCGACCTTTTTGAATCTAGTATCGCACAGATGACAACTACGGAATACACTTCACACTATGCACTTAGGTTGGTTTAAAATTGAATGCATTTTACGCACAGACGCGCAGGGACTTTTCTAAAAGCTATTTTCTCAGCAGTGAGGAAAACATCTCACCTGTGCCTCTGAAGCACGCTTTTGGGACGACAAATACGTTCACCGTTTTAGTCAGTCTCAGAGAATTGAAAAAAACACTGTTTGAAAATCGTGGAGTAATAGCGCTGTCCTTCAATGAAACTACGTGTAATAAATAAAAGTATGCTTTTGAATGCTTGTATTTTCACAGGAAAAATATGGTAAACGTATTTGTCGTCCCAAAAGCGTGCTTCAGAGGCAGAGGTGAGATGTTTTCCTCGCAGTTGAGAAAATAGCTTTTAGAAAAGTCCCTGCACGTCTGCGCGTAAAATGCATTCAATTTTAAAGCAATAAGAATGAAGTTAGTGTGAAGTGTATTCCGTAGTTGGTATCTGTACGATAGTGGATTCAAAAAGGTCGCCATATGGATAGTTTTAAACTGATTACTGAGATTTTCTCATGGTAGTTCTTTTCAAATAAATCCTTGTTACGTTATAAATTAATCCTTATTATTGCGAATTCATATAAAGTGCGATCAATGATCTGGTGACAGATTGTGATAGCGGTATTAAACCAAGCGACTCGAAATCTGAGAGCAACTTGAAATCCGAGTACGTCATCGCAGTGTTACTATATTTATCGACCAATGAGAAGCCGGAGCAGGTCTCTCCCTAATGGCATGTCAGTGCTTGTAGCTACTCCATGTTACCTTCTGGCTTTCAGGTATTTTCGGTTTTTGAATGTACAACTCCACAGTAACACAGTCAACAATAACCCTCAGATTTTTAAATTTCTTGAATCTCTTGGGAAGGTTTTGCCGGATTTCCAATCTACTTGGCCATGGCACCAAAAATGACAATTCGTTTGCTAGAAAAATTACCCACGTATTGTAAATTCTAGATACTTGGCTATTTGAAACACCAAAGGTATCGGCTAGAAAACTATCCTTTCGTAAGCGTTGGATTGGGGCACTCTTTACTTCGGTAACCTGCAGCAAAATGATTTGAACATACCTTCGTATTGTTGGTTACTTTAAAATCCTTGCGGTTGATTAACTTTTCTCACTTGCATTTATCCTGGTAGTTTTTAGGCGAAAAAAATCTAAGGAGGCCAACATGAGGGAGAACAACGTATTTTTCTGGGTACCTTCTATCATTATTACATTGTTATTATTATTATTACATTACATTGATCGTGTTAGAACTACATGTAATAATACCACCCAGTTTGATATCAGTTGGACTAATAATAATGGATACAAATTTTAATTAGTTACAGTAAATTAGTTAATGCAAACTAAAAGCAAACGAAGCGAGGCAAACATGATATTACTTGACAAATGCTAGATCGTAAAAAGTTACATTTCACGATTCAACATTTTCACACTCCTCTTTTCACCTGGAGCAACCTAAAGTTGCAATGAGATTTCTTTCATAAACAACTTTAGATTGCAACCCCTGATGAAGTCACTACAGGAGTGTCGAAACGTTGAGTCGAGAACTGTAGCTTTTTAAGTTACCGAGTAGGTTCATCAATTTCCAAACCAGTATAAGTAGCATAACAATATATCTATTCTTTAACATATTGTACTGGCATTTTATTGTGTGGAGATTAGTAAAAGTAATTATGTACTTACTTATTACTACTCTACAGATAGAAAGGTCTTTGAAAGATTGTTTGGACTTTCTTCCTTTTAAGCTATAGAGTGACCATAGTTTGTTGGTGCCAAGTTTTGCGAGAATTCGCCTGGCACTGGCAGCGCAGCTGTGTCCACATAAGGCGACCAAGAACTGTAACTACAAAATAAAAGGAACCTGAGTTACCTGAGTTATATGTAACTGCTAACATAATCGCATTTTGTTTTGAAAAAAAAATTATTTTGCCAGAATTTTGAATTTTTGCAGAGCATCTTTGCTCCATATCCAATAATTTAAATATTCCTTTTTGTGCATCTAAATTAGCCTTTATATGGCCTCGTTTGTGTGTCAGCAATTCAAAAGAATCTTTGCATCCTAATTCCTAACGAGGTTGTAAAGGCTAATTTATATGCACATAAAATAATATTTAAAATGGCAGCCATTATGAAAGAGGTCTAAAACTTTTTTCCTCTGATGACAAACATTACTAACAAATAACTAGTTTGTAAATGTAATAGGAACCAAGATTGGCCCAAGTTACGCTAATTTATTCATTGGTTACATAGAAAAACATATCCTTATAGAGTTTCCTTGAAATTAACGTGAAAATGCGTTCGGATGTGATATACCATAACATTTTTTATATACCATTTCCTGATTTTCATCAAGATACATTGACAACTGTTATTGGTGTACTGCCAAAACATTTTGATAACAAGATAGGTGATGGTACCTGCACCGGTGTTAAATATGGTAATAAGTAGGATATTTTGACAATCGACTGGAGTAAATTCAGATACGGCATGGGGCTCTGAGTTGGATGACGTAAATTTTACACTTAAAACGGGTCACGTAAATTTGACACTTAAAAACGGGTGTTCTCATTTGTGTAATATATGGGTGGGTAATGAGACCGACATAGGTGTTGAATTTTGTAAATGGTGGGCAAACAGTACATTTGAGCATAACGGATACCAAAATAATTATATCATGTGGATAACACTGATGATTGGAATGGACAATGTGTAGGTGAAAATGGAGTTGAAGGGCGGTGGTGTGTTTGCGAATGGAGAAAATGGGATGTTTGAATAGAAACGCGTGTAGTTGTGGTTGTTCATATTTGGCAACCCTCGACGCATTCCAACTCAGAGCCCCATGCCGTATATCTGAATTTACTCCAGTTGATTGTCAAAACATCCTACTTATTAACATATTTAAAACCGGTGCATGTACCATCACCTATCTTTTTATCAAAATGTTTTGGCAGTACACCAACCTTGCTATATTTGGATTTGTACATTATTTCGACAATGCTTATGCAGTATTGTACACAGCGTCATTGATTTTGATCAAAAAAGTGCACTCAAAAGTCATCTTTAATGATATGCAGATTACAACCAGATAAATAAAATTGCACTGTTAACATACCATTTTTTTCATAAAGTCCTCCTCAGCAAGGGCATGGACAACGCCTCTAAGTCTGCGATGCAGTCAGCTGGTTTAGGAAGCGCGTCCTCCAACATATAGTCACTGTCACCTCTTGTGGCATTCAGAAACACTCGCAAAACAGACAAAGCTTCGTCTTGCTTCTGGATCATCGTGTCCAGTTTTGTAAGCACACATCTTTGAAAGTCTATAAGAAAGGCATGCAAGAAGTGATTTAGGGAGCGTTCATTATTTATGGCAGGGGTTGGTACTGCAGAGAAACAAGTTGAAACAAAAAAAAAGATTTTACCCAATCTTTCAAACACTGAATCACTAGATTGTGCAACCATATACAAACTGCATACATTATATCATAAACAGTATGTACTGTATACTATGCCCTCTGCCTACTGTCCCTCTTATAACCTTTAGATATTTATCTGATATTTATAGTATATTAAACACCGATTTATTTTATTTATTTTGTTTTAAAATTTGTTACCCAAAATTTATATACATGTATAACAAAAAACTTAGACAGACGATACATGGACTTACAGTTCTTGGTCGCCTTATGTGGACAGAGCTGCGCTGTCAGTACCAGGCGAATTAATGTTGTAAAAAACTTAAACTTAGCCAGACGATACATGGACGATTGTCAAGCTCAAATCAATTAAGAAAATGACCTACTGGATCGATTCATATATGTACATTGTACATGTACCTGTATTGCCTATGCGGCAGTCACTATAGTGTATATATATAAGCAATGCTTGGGTGTGTTAATATGTACTTGTTGTAGTGATATATATTATGGCAGCTTGGAATAGACAGATAATACATGGACGATCGTCAAGCTCAAATCTTCAGAAAGTGTTTATCACAAGTTGGCATTATTATACTTTATATAAGTATGAGAACACAAATTGTGCAAGCTCGAAGGGTGAGCACAATTTGAGTTCTTTTAAAAATACACAAGTGTGTATTAACCCCAAATTGTATGCACAGTGTTATTAACAGTGTTATCAGCAGTACTATGAACAGTGTTATTACCAATTAATAATATACACATGAAGACATTTTCCAGAAAGTGACGTTCGGGGTCATTATGACAAAGTCATAAGGTCATTATGACTTTTTTTAACATTTAACCAGTGATGTATATAATATATATATAATTTTGAACATATCTACAGTTATTCATTCTTTCATCAGGCAGTAGATACATTAGAAGACAAACAAGTTATGCATTTCCTTACTTTAATGTTGTAAGCTTTGACGTTTTCTTTCAGACGCATAACGTGTATTTTAATTGAGTTCATCCCTATTTTTTCTCACAGGATGTGTGTTCGCGCCCTATGTGTTCGCGCTGATCAACAAATATTTGATCAGATACTTCAGCGTGTGGGTCTCACGCTTCAGAAACTTGTAGAAAACTTGAATCTATAGAAATCAAATCAAAGTATTAAAAAAAAAAGCCAGCAACTTACAATATAACAATACAAATCATAACTAGCCAAACCACTGTCATGTGAAAATGGTTGTGGCTATTGAGCAATATAGAGCTAGAATTGGTGGATAACATATTAGTTTTCTCAAAACAAGAGAAATTACGTCTCATTTAGAAGATATGTTATGAAAATAATGATTTCTAGACGTTTGTACTTCAAGGTTCGAAACTGCAAATATAGACGTACAGTTTATATACGAATATCTAGTATTTTTTTCCCTGTAGCCCAATTCGCTGATATGAAAACGCTATCACCCCTAACCTTGTACAACATAAGTATTCGGATTTCAAAATAATGATTTCTGGACGTTTCGTACTTCCAAGTTCGAGACTGGAAATATAAAGGTACATTTTATACTACAAACACCGAGTATTTTTTGCCTATAGTCCAACTCACTGGATTTAACACCTCGTATCCTTGTACAATAATCAATTAGCGAGATACAAAATCAATGTCCGACAGGAACAGGAGATTTCTGATTTCAGAATAATGATTTCTTAACGTTTCATACTTCCAAGTTCATATTTCCCTATAGTCCAATTCTCCGGATTTAACACCACGGGTACCTAACCTTGCACAATTATCAATTAGCGAGATACAAATATCAATGTTCGACAGGAACAGCAGTATTCGAATATCATAATAATGATTTCTGCACGTTTCCTACTTCCAAGTTCGAGACTGCAAATATAGATGTACATTTTATACTACCAATGCCTAGTATTTTTTCCCTGTAGTCCATTTCACTGGCTTTGAAACCACGTAACACCTAACCTTGTACAATAACCAATTAGCGAGATACAAAAATCAATATTCGTATTCGTATTTCAAAATAATGATTTCTGGATGTTTCGTACTTCCATGTTCGAGACTGCAAATATAGACGTACATTTTATACTACAAATGCCTAGTATTTTTTTCCAGTAGTCCAATACGCTTGCTATAAAATCACGTACACCTAACTTTGTTCAATAAACAATTAGCGAGATACAAAAATCAATATCTGACAGGAACAGAAGTATTCGGATTTCAAAATAATGATTTCTGGACGTTTCGTACTTCCAAGTTCATAGACGTACATTTTATACTACGATCACAGAGTATTTTTTTCCCTGTAGTCCATTTCGCTGGCTTTGAAACCACGTATCACCTAACCTTGTTCAATAAACAATTAGCGAGATCCAAAAATCAATGTCCCACAGGAGTATTCGGATTTCAAAATAATGATTTCTGCACATTTCGTACTTCCAAGTTCGAGACTGCAAATATAGACGTACATTTTATATTACGAATACTTGGTATTTCTGGCTTTGAAACCACGTATCACCTAACCTTGTACAATAATCAATTAGCGAGATACAAAAATCAATGTCTGACAGGAACAGGAGTATTCTGATTTCAAAATAATGATTTCTGGACTTTTTGTACTTCCAAGTTCATAGACGTACATTTTATACTACGAACACAGAGTATTTTTTTCCCTGTAGTCCAATTCGCTGGCTTTGAAACCACATATCACCTAACCTTGTTCAATAAACAATTAGCGAGATACAAAAATCAATGTCCGGCAGGAGTATTCGGAGTTGAAAATAATGATTTCTGGACGTTTCGTACTTCCAAGTTCCAGACTGCAAGTATAGACGTACATGTTATACTACGAACGCCTTGTATTTTTTCTCCTGTAGTGCAATTCGCTACCTTTGACACAAGCGAGATACAATCAATGTGCTACAGGATCAGGAGTTTTCTGATTTCATAATAATGATTTCTGGACGTTTCATACTTCCAAGTTCGAGACTGCAAATATAGACGTACATTTTATATTACGAATTCTTAGTATTTTTTCCCCTGCAGTCCAATTCGCTGCCTTTGAAACCATGTAACATCTAACCTTGTGCAATAATCAATTAGCGAGATACAAAAATCAATGTCCGACAGGAACAGGAGTATTCGGATTTCAAAATAATGATTTCTTGACGTTTCATACTTCCAAGTTCGAGACTGGAAATATAGAGTTACATTTTATGCTATGAACACGCAGTATTTATTTCCCTATAGTCCAATTCTCTGGATTTAACACCACGTACCACCTAACCTTGTACAATTATCAATTAGCGAGATACAAATATCAATGTTCGACAGGAACAGGAGTATTCGGATTTCGTAATAATGATTCAGTCTGGACGTTTCGTACTTCCAAGTTCGAGACTGCAAATACGTACATTTCGTACTTCGAATGCCAGTATTTTTTCCCAGTAGTCCAATTCGCTGGCTTTGAAATCACGTATCACCTAACCTTTTCAATGAAGAATTAGCGAGATACAAAAATCAATATCCAACAGGAACAGAAGTATTCGGATTTCAAAATAATGATTTGTGGACGTTTCGTACTTCCAAGTTCGAGACTGCAAATATAGACGTACATTTTATATACCGCGAACGCCTAGTATTTTTTTCCCTGCAGTCCAATTCGCTGGCTTTGAATGCACGTATCACCTAACCTTGTACAATAAAGAATTAGCAAGATACAAAATCAATGTCTGACAGGAAAAGGAGATTTCTGATTTCAGAATGATTTCTGGACGTTTCATACTTCCAAGATCGAGACTGCAAATATAGAGGTACATTTTATACTACGAATACCTAGTATTTTTTCCCCTATAGTCCAATTCTCTGGATTTAACACCACGTATCACCTAACCATGTACAATTACCAATTAGAGAGATACAAAAATCAATGTTCGACAGGAACAGCAGTATTCGGATTTCATAATAATGATTTCTGGACGTTTCGTACTTCCAAGTTCGAGACTGCAAATATAGACGTACATTTTATACTTCGAATGCCAGTATTTTTCCCATAGTAATATATCGGTTTTCTTTTGCTAACGACAACTGATTATATCCGGAGCGCAAGTCCAGTTTTGAAAATACTTTGGCACCATTCATGGCGTGTATAAGATCATCAACAGTTGGGCTTGGATGGCGTTCTCTTTGAATAGCGCGGTTTGGCATTCTCATGTCAATACATAAGCGTACAGTTCCATCACTTTTCGGAATAACAACTAGGGGTGAAATCCACGGTGTGGCCCTTCGACTTTCTCGATTATCCCTTGGTTTTTCAAATCTTTAAGAGCAGTAGAAAATTTCTTACGCAGATGGAAAGGTATTCGCCGTGCGCGTTGAGCGACTGGAGTGACAGTGTCATCAATGTGCAGTTTGACTTCGACATTCTTTAGTTTTCCAATTCCTTTGTAAATATCCGGAAATTTCTGAGCAATTTCGTCTGGCGAAGAAGGATGCTGGTTGACGTTGTTGACATTCAATTTTATGAGATTTAATTCTGCAGCGATCTCGTAACTAAGCAACGAGCCGTAGTTTCCTTTCACAGCATGAATAGACGCAGAAGTGATTCTTTTCGTTGACTCGTTTCCCCAATACTGGTAATTGCTGTTTTGAACCATACGCGAACAGTTTTGTGCGTGTTCGTTGCAAAGAGACTGGTTTTGACTTGTTGATGTGAGCAAAAGTAGTCTCATCAATAATGTTGATTGACGCACCAGTATCTATGATCATTTTAATGTTTACATTGTTGATTTTGACTTTTGCTGAAGGCGTTTTGTTGGATAGAATTAACAACTAATTCTTTGCATGTATACAAATGTTCATCTTCGCTGGTGCTGGACTCAGAATATGTGTCTTCAGGCGCAATTTGTTGAACTTTCTGTTTCTTGTGTTTGGCGTTGTTCTGTCGTTCATGCCCCGGTTGTTGACAAGGTTGCTTTGGAGTTTCTGCGTTGCTTCGACAAACTCGGGCGTAATGGTTTAATTTTTGGCATTTGCGACATGTTTGTCCTTTGGCAGGGCAAAGTGATTCAAGGTGAGGCCAAGATAGTCCATTGTTGCGATTTTCTTGGCGGACTTACAAAATTTACTTCGTTGGTAATTGTGGTCGATGCTAAACGTTCTTCGATACCTTTGGCCTGTTGTTCACTGCTTTCTAGAGCTTTGAGGGTCAGTTTGTCCTCTCGTAACACAAATCTCCTGAGATGCTTCGATCTACAGTTCTGTATGATGGCAGATTTAAATTCTTGATCTAAATCATGAAATTCGCAATGGGCAGCTAACTTCCGAAGTCTAGTTGCAAATTGATCAGTCGTCTCTCCAATATTTTGTTGAGCTTGACGGAACTGAAAGATCTCGAAATCGACATTTTTCTTTGGGAAAAAGTACTCGTTAAGCTTCTCGATTGCTGTCAGGTAGTCGTTCTCTTCGCCTGTTGGAAGTGTTTCAAAAATCTATTGTGTTGTTTCTCCTGCTTGGTAAAGCAGTAATGCTCTTTTCTGCGCATCATCTTTCACGTTTACAGCTACTAAATATGTCTCGAAACGACGCTTCCATGTTTTCCATCGCTGACTTAACGATGTCGGGTCAGAAATCGGATCAAACGGAGGAAGAGGAGATATATCGATTTTGCCAGCAGTTGCCATTCTCAAACATTAAACATCAATTTATAATATTACACGTTCTCCAGATTTTCTCGTCGCCATATGTAATGATCACAACTAGTTCATTTATTTAGACTGCTTATTCCAACACAAGATACATGTATATACACTATGTACACTTAGCTAATACACGAGGTCCTATCACGTGTATTGATCACGTGTCACAACGTTGCACTCCCAAGATTCTGAGCTGACAGTAGATGCAAGCCCAACTGGACTTGGTGCCATCCTTGCTCAAAACTACCGTGTAGTTGCCTACGCAAGCAAATCCTTGACAGCAGTCGAACAACGGTACTCCCAAACGGAGCGTGAGGCACTCGCAATAGCCTGTGGTTGCCACCACTTTCGTTTATACCTTATTGGCTCCCAGTTCACGGTCGTGACGGATCACAAACCACTGGTATCGATTTTCAATAAGCCCAGATCTAACCCACCTGCTCGAATTGCAAACTGGATCTTCAAGCTTCAAAACTTCAACTTCACCGTCATCTACCGTCGTGGCAAAGACAATCCAGCCGATTACATGTCACGCCATATCGAAGGACCTTCTCCACAGACTGATCATGATGTATCCACATCAGCTGAGACCTACGTCAACTTCCTTGCCACTCACACTACTCCAAAAACTGTTACACTCGCTGAAATTAAAGAGGCAACAAAGGCCGACCGAACACTGCAAGCGGTTGCTGAGATGATCAGAACACAGAAGTGGCATAACATCCCCAGCTGAAGAGGACTCAGATGCCGCTAGAGACATGAAGATATTCAAGAATCTACGAGATGAACTAACCGTCTCAACTGATGATAACGTGGTACTTCGAGGATCTCGTTTAATAGTACCATTACAGCTTCGAGAACGCATCGTCAACATAGCCCACAAAGGTCACCAGGGTCTGGTGAAAACAAAAGCACTTATTCGTGAGAAAGTCTGGTTTCCCAGAATTGACGAGTACACCGACCGACTGGTAAAGAATTGCATGGAGTGCCATGTCAATCACCAACAACCGACACGAGAACCACTGAAAATGTCCAAACTACCATCCTCACCATGGCAGGAGGTCAGCGTCGATTTCTGTGAAGTCGAAGGTAAATACATCTTAGTCGTAATTGACGACTACTCCAGATATCCAGTAATTGAGCTGCTCAACTCCACATCGGCAAAAGCTGTCATCCCTCGATTCGACCGCATATTCTCTACTTTTGGAATTCCCAATATAGTTCGTTCCGTCAATGGCCCACCCTTCAATAGTGAACAATTCAAACTGTTTGCAGAGTATCTTGGGTTCACACATCGAAAGGTTACACCTCTCTGGCCAGAAGCTAATGGAGAAGTTGAAAGATTTATGAGGACACTCTAGAAGACCCTCCGCACTGCTGTTATATAGCCTGTGTACAGCCTGAATACACACCCGTAATACAGTCTGTGAAAACTCGCACGATAGCTTGTCGACCACCCGCTGAGCTACTCAGATCTGAGAAGTAGCTTTTTAGTGGTTTAATACTCATATGATTCATAATTGTTTATTTGATTGGATTATTTGATCTCACAAGAATTCCGAGAGAACCAATTGTACCTGGAATAAGTCAAGGGTTGTGATTTGAACAATCAAAATCTACTACTCAGATCTGAGTAGCTCAGCGGGGCGTCGACATGCTATCGTGCGAGTTTTCACAGACTGTATTACAGGTGTATATTCAGGCTGTACACAGGCTACTGTTATATGGAGACAAGATATCCATAAATTCCTTCGTAACTACCGTGCAACCCCTCACACCACAACCGCCATTCCACCTGCCACAGCCCTATTTGGAAGGCCCATAAAAGTGAGGATGCCAGAAGTCAAGAATCCTAACAGCCCCCAAACCCCACTCAACTACGAAGCCCTGCGTCAGAAGGACAAGATTGCAAAAGCTAAAATGAAGGCGTATGCAGACCAACGAAGAAAAGTACGCAAATCTTCAATCAAGCCCGGAGACACAGTGATCGTCAACAAAAGCCCAAGAGAAAACTTGACACGCCCTACGACAGGAAACCCTTGGTTGTCATACAGCAGAAAGGTTCGATGGTAACCGCCAGCAGAGAAGGGAAGAAGATTACACACAACAGCAGTCACTTCAAGCTGGTCCCCTCACAACAGAAAGAAGAGACAGATGACCAAGAATATGACTTGCCAGAAGCAACAGCAGAATCATCACAACCTGAAGCAGACACAACAAAGGCTCCACCTGACAGACTCCCCACCACACAAAGATACCCAACCAGAGTTAGAACCTCCCCACAACACCTTCAAGACTATGTCAAACAATAGACATTATGAATATTCTATTTCTAACAATAATTAATGTTGCGTTTAATAACTTTATACATAACCTAGCCGAGATCCCTTAAATTGAACAAAGGAGGGATGTAGTGTTGCGTTCAGTAATGATTTACTAATTAAGTAATCAGATACCTAGGCGTGGAGACTGGAGAGTAGAATAGGGATAGAGGATTGACACCGTGAAGTGAGACGAGCGTGCAGGAATATAGTTATTACTGAAATAGTCCAAAGAAACAATTTTACACTTCCCATCTCAGGTGGTAACGATAACCGCAAACGGCAAGAGAAGCGTCTCATTTTTAAACTTGGCACCACACATCCTCTTGGTCTTAACGAACGTTTTTCTTTTATTTAATTTCCTACAAGTTTTTTGTTATTTTAGTTTGCTTGGAACTTTTTATTATTAGCTTATGCACTTTCCTTTTCACGTTTTTGTTTCTTACTGCTAATATATTATCGCCTAGCTAACCCCTTGGGTATTGGACCTGTCATTTCTCCCTCCCCCTCAATCTCTTTGCTGATCGACTGTAAAAATAGCAAATGATTTAACTTTTCGCATCTCATCAATTATTAGTTTGTTTATCTCCGTGCATATGATTGGTTACTTTCTACTTGTGACACCCTTTTGGCATATACTGTATATAAGCCCTATTTATTTTATTTCATCTCGTCTTACTCTGATGAAGGGCTCCGCTCGAAACGTCAGTATCTCGTCACTAAATTCTTGGCAGTTTACCACCTTTTCACTTTGCTATATATTCATATTGCTATATATTTGTGTCTTACACAGCTATATATATTTTCTAGTGATCGGACCGATGGTAGTATTAATATAAATATGTAAATATGCGCCTGAATGGCTGCTTAATTTTTAGCTCCGTATTATCTTCAAATTTTATTACTGTTAATGTTCATTTATCAAGGAAACTTTTATTGAAAGTAAATTAAAGTACCATAAGTACCATTACTTCATTGAGACTTAAGATAATGCTGAAGTACTCTAGAAATACGCTTTTCTCACTGAGACACATCTGGAAAACTTCGAACAAGACGTTTACTTCTGGACAAGCCTCGCTGCATCGGCCGCTGTCAAGACAACTTTGGAATCATCTCTCATCCCTTAATTTGCAACTTTCCACCAAAAGAGGTCAACGAGGTGGTAATCATGTAAGGTTTCTGCGTAAACATCCTGGATATATTACTACCAAGCCAATTTGGGGGGTCTCGAAATAGTATTAAAACCATCGTAACACATGATCGCGTTCATCGAAATAAATTTGCATCACTTCGCTCGCGAACTGTGGTAAACATTGCATGTAATTCTTTTTCACTTAGTCATCAGAACAGACTTCTCGCTCATATATTCCTTCAAACAAATTCAACACATACAAGAACAACAAGCTAAATTTCTGTCTTCTGAACACTCAGTCGCTTAGGAATAAGTCTGCTGTCATTTCTGATTACTTATGCGAGAAGCGTATTGACATCGCAGCGTTTACTGAAACTTGGTTCACTGAGGATGATAATGCGGTGAAAGCTGAATGCTTGCCCAATGGCTATAAAATATTGGATCAACCACGAGTGGGACGAAACGGACGTGGAGGTACTGCAATTGTTTATCGTGATACTATCAAAGCTGATAGAAAGGAATCTGGTGAGATGTCTTCTTTTGAATTTTCAAAATGGCTTTTAAAGATTGGATCGGCTAATTTGTTATTGATGGTTATTTATAGACCTCCATACTCGACGCTCAATTAATACATTTTTAGATGAATTTGCAGACTTTCTCGAAGACCTTATTATTTGCCAACATAGTATTTTGGTAACTGGTGATTTCAACATCCATATCGACAGCCAAAATGCTACAGAAACTAAATTGTTCATGGATCTTCTAGACACCATGGGTCTTAAACAATTTGTACATGTACCCACTCATCGTTTTGGCCATACTTTAGATCTAATCATCAGAAGAGAATCTGATTCACTGATTTGTACAACACCTATTATTGGTAGTTTTTTTTATCTGACCACTGTAGTATTCTATGTGATTTGCAAATACCTAAGCCTGAACTTGGTATTGAAACAAAATCTTATCGAAAACATAAGAACATCGACATTGGAAAATTCAAATTAGAACTTACCTCTACTGATCTTATTCTGCAACCACCTACAGATCTGGATAATCTGATTGGCTGCTATAATTCAACATTATTGGCGCTACTCGATAAGCATGCTCCTGAGAAAACAAAGACCCTGATAACGAGGTCGCACGGGTACCATGGTTCGGCGACAACATTAGAACAGCCAAAAGGCAGAAAAGGAAAGCTGAAAAGCGATGGAAAAGGACTAAATTTGAATCTGATTGGAAGAAATACAAAGAGATTAAAAACAAAGTAACATATATTATGAATGCTGCTCGTCAAGAATTTTACACAAAGTTTGTTGAAGAAAATAGTCATGATACACGCAAGTTGTTTTTTGCCACCAAGAAGCTTCTCAATCTTAATAAAGAATCGCCACTACCACCACATGAATCTGATTTTAAATGTATAGACAGCGATCGCGACGACGAGGAGACGAATGTACAGGTTCCAACTACAGGTACAGCCACTCCAGCGACCGAAAATGCATTGCCGCCATCGAGTGTCGTTGACGCTGCCCTCGCACCATCCTTTACCAACAAATCACCAATATCCGCAGCCCAAGCACGATGCTTGGCGATGCAAACCCAGCAGCATGAAGCAGAGATGGAACTGCTGGATTTAAATAAAAGGAATCTAATAATTGCACACAAACGAAAGATGGAGGTGCTAGACGCAGAACTGCAATATTGGGATATGATGAAACAGTCAATACAATCCACACAAGAGGAAGTACATAAACCAAACACACGGGCGAGGAAGCAACATTAACGACAAAACATAACCTAATAAACTACATAATGATTGTACGAGTATATTTGATTGCGTGTTCCTCCCATTATGAAGTTATGTAATAACACAATACGACAACAATCATGTTGTTCGTATCTCCCATGTTGATGTATATTAATTGCGTTATCGATGTGAATATGTTATTCATAGGTTACGTAAAATGTTGCAGTATCAGGGCGTCTCGTACCGCATTGCCCAAACGTCGTTCACCAGCTTGCATGTCATATACTTCGTCCCCATCCGGCCGAACATCGTCTGCTTCATCGATGGGGTCATTGCGCCGTCGTATGAAGTTGTACAGAACAGCGGTAGCAACAATTATAGTTAAGCACGTTTGCAATTTGATGCG
Organism: Chrysogorgia sp. JL179-B06; assembly: GCA_035772405.1. Lineage (NCBI taxonomy): Eukaryota > Metazoa > Cnidaria > Anthozoa > Scleralcyonacea > Chrysogorgiidae > Chrysogorgia > Chrysogorgia sp. JL179-B06. The sequence goes on from JAYKKM010000379.1 coordinate 1,808,518, forward strand.
AAGGGTCGTCGAAAGACAAGGAAATAGCCGTTTCCATACTCCAAACATCCGTTCCACTGTGTTGCGTGTACGTATCTGCGCTACATTATACCTGCGTTGCGGTCGGGTTTGCGGAGCAATTACTGGTGTCATTAGATATGGGCGGCATGGATAACCGCTATCACCAAGTAATATACCCGGGATATCACCACGTTCAAACTGTGCACATATGCGACTGTTGTCGAATATTCTGGCATCATGTACGCTACCTGCCCAACGAGCGACAATGTTTAACATTTCTAAATGTGGACCGCACACCACTTGAACATTTATCGAGAAGTATCCTTTACGATTTCTAAATAGTTCAGCATTGGCACCCCCCGGGCAAAGTATTTTGATATGTGTACAATCAATTGCACCAACAACATTTGGTAATGCACACAGTCGCCAGAAATCAAGTTTCACTTGATCCAAACCATCACCTTCAGGAAATGTTATGTAATTGTTCCTTAAGCGTGCGATTGCCTCCGATACTCGCTTTATAATTCGACTTGCTGATGGCTGCGATATCTCACACAAATCTCCGCATGCTAGCTGGAATGTACCCGTGGCGTAGAACCTGAGTGTCAACAGCAGTTGTATATCTGCGGGAATGGGCTTTCCTCGGTCGTTGTGTGCTGATATTTCTGGCCTAATTATATCCAGTAAGTCGCGAAATCCAGCCTTAGTTAGCCGGTATCTGCATCGAAACTGTTCGTCGTCATATTTCCCACGTGTCACTGAGTGCAGCTCAAGGGACGTATACCTCTCACTCACACTTCACTCATATTCTGCGCTTCACTTGAGTGTGAGTGGTGTCGTCGAATGGTTGGAGTGTGAGTGTAGCATTATACTCAGTGAGTGTGAGTGGACACTCATTGAGTGGTGAGTTGCACTCATTGAGAATGAGCGTCCGCTCATTGAGTGTGAGTGTGAGTGCGCTTTTAGAATACAGGCGTAAGAATTTGTAGCTTTTAAAAAACACTTGAAAACTTATTTATTTAAAATTGCATTTTATTAACAACATTATTTTATAGTATTTATTGTAATAATATACTGTTATTTTATTGCATATATCTTATCTTTTTATTCAAAAAATTTAGCCATTGTAAATTAAGTGTAATTAGTTGAGCGCATGTGAACATATTCACATGCAACATGCGCTATAGAAATGTAATGTATTATTATTATTATTATATCATATAGAGTGAAAAATTCAGTTTGAAATAAACTCTCTTACTTGAAAGAACTATAATTAATTATAAAGATTGGCATTTATTTTCATTATACCACTTAGATCTTTAGATATTAAGATTTGTTTGATATGTAAATGTCCCCACTTTGACATTGCGCTGCATATAATGACTTATTGAAGAATTAAGCCTGCATATACAGTTTTGGGATTATGTAACAAAATTATGAAAGTGTGTAATCCCATTCCCATGATACTAAACACACGAAGATACTTACGTTTTGAGTGCTTCGATTTAATAATCCCAAATATATATATATATATATATATATATATATATATATATATATATACATGCTTTTTCAGTCTGTTATTATACAGTGTGACATCACAGTGAGGATCCGGCCTTTACATATCAAACAAATCTTAATCAGCGCAGGAAAAGAGACTCTAGGGGTGGGGTAGACAAGGCGGGCGAGGGGTTATTGCGGAACGTATTCCTAGTAATATAACTACTGATTTGGGATCCCAAAGCTGAGATCAATTGCTAAAAGTTAACGACACACACGCAACCACGTCTGTAAAAGTTATATATCGAGCCAAAATGTTATCGATAAGATGGACGATAAGATGGATATAAATGATCCAACAAACAGAGAAGGGTTTTGTCTTATAAACTAAATTGGGACTGAACTGATTTTGTATAGATATTTTTATTTGACATGTTAATACATACAATAATAAGAATTGGGTATAGATTACAAGTCATATTACTTCAAGCAATTAAGATGTGAAAAAGGTATTGGGTAAAATCATACTGAGAAAAAACATAGCTATAATAAAGAAAAAGTGAAGATGACGATGAAAATTAGGTCGGTAAACCACTAAAATAAAACAAGTTACATTGAACCAATAATTTCCATTCAGACGAAGATGCAGGTGAAATACATTGATTATTGTATGTGATTGCCTGAGTATAGCTCGAGTCTTAATAGTCATCTTCTTTATCACTATCTTGCAGTGGAGGTGTTTCATAATCCTCCCGCTCTCTGCTAAAATATATGTAGGCAAGGAAACCGACAAGGACGCTAGCGGTGGCAAAAGAGTAGTAAAACAGAGTTTGTTTTGTTCCAAAGGCATGGAAAAGTAAACCCATCACACCTGATCCGGCATCAATGCCCATTGAGTAAACCATCTCCGAAAGTCCTATAAAAATAGGATAAATAGCGAGTTAGACTTGAATAAGGAAAAGGAAGATAAATTTGAAGGTTAGAATTTTCTGTATTTTAAGATTATCCAAACGGGAACCATGAGTTGCATAAAATGCAACATCTATGGACCTTCTGATAGAATATCAGGCACGCGATATAAATCTGCGCAAGCTGTCTAACCATAATTGAGACCGTTGCAGGCATATTGACTTATAGTATATATTGCTCCTTATATGGTTACGTATTATATAAGTACCTACCGTTACCTGGAGCTTAACGTATTTTCATATATTATGTTCATACATACATTTAGTATTTGATGTTGACATTCAATTTATTAAAGATATTACGATATTGACATTCGATTTATTGGTTGAGATTACGATAGTTAAATTTTTAGTGTTAAAATTGATGCAATTTGAAGCTTATGTCACTAATAAAAAGCAACTTGGGAAACTGGGATACATCATTTTCTCAAATGTTCTTACTTAATATCTCACAAATTTGAGAAATTGAAATACAATATGGCACTGCAAGATAAGCCAAAGTGTGTTGGATTCGCGTTTATTCTTTAAGTGAACGCCTAAGTTCCATCTCAAACCATGAGCGGTCTACATGGGACACTCATTCTATTCAATCACAACTGATTCTCAAATTCGCAAGCTATTTACGAAATGGATCAGAAAAACAACCATCTTTTATATAACGTCCATTGATCTCTTTCCAAGGGAAGAAAAAGACGAATTCGTAAGGTGAGGAACGCCTCCTTTGATAATCAACAAATTGTTTTTGAAAAAGCTAACATAAAAATTATTCCAAAATTTAAAGTATTCTTTAAGAAATTACAAATCCTGATTACTTACCGAAAATTACGGCCGAGCTCGCTTTGGAACCTGCCTTTGAAAAATGGACTGTCAGGCCAGAGTAGGACAAACCGTAAGCGGCCGCCTGGAGAAGATCGATGGCGAGAACAAGCCAGGGAATGTTGACGAAAGATATGGCCAAAAAGGAGATAGAAAATAGGAATAAAGAGGTTGCTATGATTTTAAGATCACCCACTTTTCTTATAAGGAATCCTGATATGTAAAAGAAGAACGCTGAAAAGGGTCTGCGGATTAAACCAGCCACACCCATAGTAGTCGGGCTTCCGGATAACTCGCTGATGTACCAGAACTCCCAGTTGAATTGAAAACCAGTACAGGAGCCAATGAAGAAGGCGACGAATAACACAATTATATAATGAAAATCAAATAAAATAGTTTTCACCTCAGTCCAATTTATCACGCGATGCTTATGATATTCGTACTTAAACCAAGGTATGGCAAAAGAACACAACATTATTCCCGACGATGTCCAAACAAATGTTATGTGGTAGCCATCCCCAACAAATCCACAAACACTGAGCTTTATGTGCGAAGCTAGCATACCGACGGCGAAGAGGGAAACACTGGCGCCGATGTGCCCCCACATGTAGTAACTACCATAGCTTGCTCGATCTTCATTAAGGTGCGTCATTGTAGCCACATTTTGTAGCGAGAGGATCCCTCGATTCGTAACTCTAAACATCGCTTTGGCTGTGGCGAAGAACACAAAAAGAGTGCTCAGCCAAGGGACATAGTTGTTCCTCTTTACCTGCTCTACTGGATTTGACATTTTCCCAACTGGCATTTTCAGAGCAAACCGAGAATTGGATTCTTTGTTGCTTGCAGAAAATAGGAAAGGGTTTGATGATTTGTTGGCAGAAACGTTACGGTGGATATCCAGGTCGTTATAATGAAAAGACTCGCTTGGTTGTACAAAGCATGTTGGGAAAGATACTATAAGTGGTAGCAAATAAGCGAGTGAGATTAGGAAAATGACTGCGATTGATACGATTAAAACGAGTTTCCTTGATCGAAATCTGTCGCCAAGAAATCCATACAGAGGTAAGAATAGGTGCTGGATGCCCATGAGTGTTGACAAACCAATCTGAGATGGACTGAAGCCAAGTTGTTTCATATAAAGATTGCTGTACTCAATAAAAACTATTATAGCGCTGCTTCCAAAGAAATAACTCCACTTGAGAGCCAAAGAAGCCATCGAAAATGACACCATGTTGTTATAATTACCTGTTGGCGATGTCGGTGCAAATGCGTTGGACTGGGCAGTGGCAGTCATATTTATTTGAAAAAAATGAGTGGTTTTATAATTATTCCAGGTATATCTTTATCTTGTATTATCTTATCTTATCTCGAAACGAAAGTGTTTATAAGAAAAACAATTAAAACGCATTGTGCTAAAAATAAATTAGTATTCTTTTGAAATAACCTGCCGTGATCGTTTGTGATGTGATTAAGTCCTCCCGATGTTTTTAGGGAACATTTAACTCTAATATCCAGAAATGTCATGCATTACTTTGTAATATTGCGGTTACCGAGGCCAATAAACTAAAATATTTACACTTTTCTATTCTAAATTCTTTACCGCTCATATCCTTTTCAACTCATATTTCCGTAATTTTAATATTAATATTATTTTTAAGGGAGCACTTTAGTTGGAGTCACGCTATGTTATCCCGTCTTGCACCATGTAATTATTTATATTTCCTCAAGTAAAATACATTACATAATAAATTAGAAAATCTGAGTGTGTTAGGGCACTTAAACCAACAAATATTCTTTATCGAATTGGTTCAATGACCATGTTTTAAAATTTGCTTTACAATGCACGTGATTTGCAATAAATCAAAAACCCGCAAATTTCATGTGCAATTATTTCTGCAATATTCATGTGCAATTACTTTATTTTATTGTACGTTTCAGTACAGGCTGATTTGAAATTTGCAATATTTCTGACGTGGTCGTTTTCGACAATAAGAGCAGTGTGCCTTACCTTGATGATTATTAATTATAACTATAAATCCCTTGCCCGAAGGCCCGGGCGCGAGGGTGCTAATCCCCATCGGCGTAAATTTCATTTCACAAGTAAATTCCAATCGGACCTAAAAGTCACGCGGATTTAAAAGTCATGGATCTAGATCATGGATCAAAAAGTCATGTATCGAAAAGTCATGCAGCGGATCTAAAAGTCATGTTCACTCCTTCACTTCGGTGTTGTTGTTGTTTCAGGAATAAAAAAGATGTGTGAAATGTCTGCACCGTGCATGTTAATGATGAGCATTAAAAGGCCAGTTGAGATTCTTTTAAATCATTTCATAATTCTCCAAAAGTAAAAATGAAATTTGGGAAACCAAATATGTATAAAAGGTATATATTTATTTTATATGCATGCATTTTCAATTGTAGTTTGTTTTAATATTCATTTCTTTTTTGTAGTAAATTAAATAGAAATTATTTCAGATGTGTACCATATTATGATACTGATGAGGGAAAAAAATGAATTGTGATTTCTAGAAAGGTATGGTAAAAGTAAACTGGACCTAATTATCAAAAAAATTGGTTTTCAAAAAGAAAGAGCTCATTGGTAATTTGCCCTTGGTAATACAAGACCAAGTTTACAGCAGCTTGATCAAGGAATGAGATAATACTTACCATCAAAGCCCAATTTTGGAAAATAGTACAAATAGATCATGGTAGGTACTGCAGGAAATGCATACAGAAATTTGTAGTTAAGTACGGATATGATATGGATGCATAAGCCAGAAGGAATGCTTCTTATTTTAATGTACTTTTAATTGTAGGAAGGGAATTGTGAAAAATGCTCAGCATTGATTAAAGAAATATGAAACAATGTAAGTGTTATTACAAAGTTGAATATTACTGCAAACATCTACTGTATGTATTAGTGTAACCTACAAACAAATTTCCAAGATTTCTAGCTAGGTTAATTATTTGTTGTATTTTTATAAATATTATTAACCAATTTCTTTAATACACTTAGATGGAGCAAGTTGACAAACCTTTGTCACGCATTTATCATTTGTACACAGATGAATGGGTAAATGAAATAATGACAAAAATGAAATCATACTGCACTGCAATATCTAGGTATTTGGAATAAAGTTTTATGGGTGTTATTTTGCAGGGTTATAGAGCAGTCAAGTCCATGTTATTTTATCCCAAGCCATGGTTATTTTGTAGTACAAATCACTAAAAAATTTAGTTTACACAATCATGTGTGATGATTGTCTTTAATGTTAAGGCTTTATTATCTCATTACAGGTATGTACATTCTCATACAAAATTTGATGCTTGACGTTTCAAACAGATGTAATATTATGGACCACAATTTCTGTACATTGCATAAATAGTAATTGTGATATTGCAATTGGAAATGAATATTATAATTACTATTATCAGACAGTAATATGTACATGTATACTAGAATATCATCCGAGAAAAAACAGTGCTGATCAACCAGAAAGTGATTCACAATATGTAACAACCATCATTACAGACTACTGGAATGATAATTATTGAAAAAGAGAAGAGAACTACAATTTGTAAAAATTACAGATACCTGTATATAAAACATTTAATTGAACAAATGAACCTTAATACAATAATTTTATATTTAATTAATTTTTATCCCAACATATACTCTGTAATTGGATATTTAATCAAATTTTGAATTACAATTTTGCCAACTGAGCCACTGAGGTCGAATCTCGATAAACGAAAATCTATGTCATAAAGAGGAATTATTAGCAATTTCTCGAGTCGGCTTCAGTTCAAGTTCCATACAGTAGGTCCGTTATCGAGATACAAAAATCTTTCTTCTCAGGTAAAACAGAAAATATAAATTATGAAAACCTGTTCGTGTTTGTACTTATTTAACACACGTGTAGAAAATAGGCGTAATCGCCGTTTATACGTCATAATCAGAGTCGCCATTTATCGAGGTTCGACTCTGTATCGTAAGTATCATGTACGAAGGCTTCAATAATTATACAATTGTACGTTAAAGGTCAAATGTTAATCAGTTTGTTTATTTCATTTCGATTAGTTTGTCACTTGCATGTATTTATATTAACAAAGAACTCTTTGCAGGTATATTGCATTCTCGTTGATCGCCTATGATATAAATATTTATTTTAGACTTCTATTATTAATATAAATGATAGTTCTTCAAAATACGTCATAAGATCCGATCTAAGTTAACGTAGAAACGTAACGATGGACTATTAAATAGCCAATAGGTATATATTTAGGTTCAACTTACTATTTAAAACATTGCCATTATTAGGAATAAGGATTTGACGTTATTTGAACATTGCATTTGTTTACCACGGCCATTGGCTCGTAGACCTGCGGCGACAACACAGTATTCTGTTTAATGTCAAGGTATACATAGATTAATACCATCACTGAACTATGGTGGCCCATCAGGCTCACAGCAAAACAATTGTGAATTCTCATTAATTCTAAATAAAATACGGAAAATGTAAAATATATTAAGAAAATTGCTAAATAATAAGAAAAAAATAAAGGAAATTAATAATACAAAAAATAAACTAAAAATAATAAATTAAAATTAAAATTAAAACCTAAAAAAACAAAAAATCAAATAAAAAATCAGAAAATTATTAGTAAACATGAACACATTAAAATAATAATTCAAATTCGTTTTGATATGCTAAGAGACCACTGGGCTGGTTCATCAAATTTCGAAATCTCGAAAGAAAATATTACATGAAGCCCATCGGTCCCATAGCCCGCGATACATTTGGTCAGAGGATACACTTTTGCGTATTTTCCCAACCATGTTTCGGAACTACAGGAAGAGCGTCATGCTTCGTTTAAAATCTTAATTTTTTGCGTTCGTTGTTTGTTTTTTTCCTCATAAAACATGAACAATAAAAGGAAAGCAACATGGGATCGTCTGAAGCAGCAGATGACTAACAAGAGGACAACACCTGATGCAACTCGGAAGACCAAAGGTTCAAGCGCTCCCCATGAAATTATTGTTCAAAGGTTAGCCTCTGAGCCAGACAATAAGCAAACCTTTCGACCAGTACAGCCACGAGAATTTGTAGATTTCCCATATGAAGAGCTAACGCTGGTAAATCTTAAGAAAGCCTGTGCGACACACTTCGCTTTACCAGCAACAATATGCGACGTCCTAGTCTCAAATAAAGGACCTTCGGCCACAAATATAAAGCAGATTCCGCATAGAAAGGACAGGGTAAGTCTTGAAATATGAATTTAAATGTCTGTATAATTTCTACTCGTAAATAAAAATCTTTGAACCAGGGTTGCCAGATAAAAAAGTCAATTCGGCCAAATTCCGGGGGGGAAATAAGCCACTTTTCGGCCAAACCACAATAAAATAGGCCAACGTTTCAGCCAAATAGCAATGGCCTATTTTTTCAGAAAATAATCAGCCAGAAAAATATCTATAAGCTACTTTTTGTGATTTTTGGAGGTGAAAACAGATTATGGGCTTCTGTGGTAAAAGCCTGAGGGGGGGGGGGGGGAGGCACCCGGTCAGGCAACAGAGGATTTGAATTTTTGTTGCAATTTTTTGTTTATCAAATGTCCGCACCGGTTGTCAAATCCTGTATTGTTCCATTTTAGCATTTTTAGTATTATTTGGTGGGCAACATAGAAAAAATTCATTTTGTCCAATTCTGTATTCAACATTCAACACTAAAATACCGTCACCCAGGGTCTGTGGTTTGTTTTGGCAGCACTTCAATAGACACCAAAGCCACCTATCCGGGAAATGATTTGGAAACCCAAAACCCCCAAAATATGGTCCTTCCTTTTCACATTAGAAAGCTTTGTATGCTTGCAGATAATTGCTATGGATTTCTTACAGTTAAGTCACAAAATGCTAACTTGGGAACAAAGTGTAAAAGTTTGGTATTAAAAATAGAGTATTAATTTTTGCAGTTAGATGGTAAGAGTAACCACATGCATCTGAAAATGTAATGGATTGATTTACTTGAACAAACATCCACTTGGTCAAGACATAATGTCCATTTTAATATGCTAACTTTGACTCTGCATTCATAACAGATTAAATTGTAATAATATTGTCTTAATGTCTTTTTACACAGGTGTATCTTGTGCGTTTTGTGGTGGGGCAAGAAGATAACACAGCCAGTTCATCTTGTCCAGCTCAAGATTGTAGTGTATATGGTACTAATTCAAGTAGATCTATCACACAATCTCAAAGAAGGAGATGTGATGGTAGTAGTTCATCAACAACATGCTCAATGGAAGTGAAAGGAACATACAAACCATGTACAATGGATACAGTGTTTCCTGCATCAGTATACATTGATGCATTACTGAAAGCAGGGAAGCTGGTAAAACCAAAAGATAAAAACAAGGTAACCCTAACCTTTGAGGAGTTTGATGTTGTAACCCAAAAATGGAGGGACGCAGTAGAGGTTGTTTGTAATGTAGAGAAGGAGAAATTTTCTTCATGTGGGTTTCGCGATGCCTTCCATGCTACTCTGGCAAATAATTCAGTTACAAAGCATCTTGGAAATGAATGGGTGGTGAAATTGTATAATGCTAAAGCTGTTGCATCAATCACTGGGACAAAGCAATCCACAGTGGAAAACCACTGCCGAAAGCGAGTACAAATTCATGCTGTGGCAAGGCATCTAACAAAGAAATTCAAATCTATGGCACCTCGTGAATTTGGAGAGTGTTTCCAGTATAATCGTTGCTATTATACAACAATTAATGGTCAATCTGCAACAATTGAGGAGTTTGTTCCGGGATCATTTGTGAAGGTAATCAACAACAATGGCAATATTATCACATTGACAGATGATGCTGATGATGATTTTAAGAAGCTGTCCCAAAAGGCTGAATGTTTAGTACATCACAGTTACCAATCTTCCAACACAAAATTTATGTTGTTGGATATTCAAGGAATGGCATACAAACTTTTTGACCCAGAAATTGCAACAGCATAAGTGATGGATGAAGAAAGTAATGAAGTGTACTTTTGTTGTGGCAATTGTTCTTCCGTTGGTATAGATGCCTTTCTCGCAGCACATAAATGCAACAAGTTCTGTGGAATGATGCGTATCACAGAGAACAAAGAGTTTATAGTGGTGTTATGTACACAAATTGGATGCACCTTTTAAAGTGACTTGAACACATGCGTTAATTAAATTTGGTACATTTCGTACAGACAGAGTTTTGATAACATATAATAATACATACAGCAATTTGCAAATTAAGTTAATCCTGTTTTGTTATTCTTTCGTTACAAAATAAAAGCAGAATAACCAAATATTGTTCTTTTTTTATAGGATTGCATGACAAAACTGGGTAAACTAAAAATTGAAAATTTAAGAAACATGGCTTAAAAACTGTTTCATCCAATATCCAAGTAGCAACAAACAGTTTTTAAGCTATATATATATATATATTCTACTTATTGGGATGATGGCTGAATGTTGTGGTAATGGGCCTTGAGAAAGAGAAATGTATCTGCTGCCTCGGCTGGTTTAACCTCGTCAATATGTGGAATGACTCTTTCACATTCAGCTCTCACATACTGTGGCAAGTAGTCATCACCAAATGCCATATTTACATCAGAAATTGCTGCGACTTCATCAAGTGTGTCATTGTTGACATTGCATACCTATGTAAATTTTTAGAAATAATTACTATACCGTATAGAATTAATTTGTATAAACATTATGGGTTGTGACACATTTGTTGAAGAGATGATATACTGTATATAACAAAACAAAGGGTACTTGACGTTTTTCCAGGTATAGCAGTCTGTTTCAGTTTCCAACCATAGAATTTACATACCAAATTCTTCTGCACCATACTGTTCAGGAAATGAATAAAGATGGCTTGGGATTCCTTTTGGCATCTGAGCATCTTTCTGACTTCTAACTCGATGCGAGTTCCATGCTGTTTCGCGGAAAACTTCCAATTCCTTCTGGATGATAGGAATGAAGATAAATGCCAAAAGGTATCTGTTAAGACAATTTGTTGGTAGTGAGATTAATTCAGTTATAGTTGGTAGTGAGATTAATTCAGTTATAGTAGTAAGTTCATCTAAGCTGTAGAGTAGAATCATAAAGACAGCATAAAATACAAATGTATAAACTTCAAATGGTTTTGCACAATAGTTATTTCTATTCACCTATCAGTTTCTATGTCAGGGTCATAATGACTTTGCTCTAACAACATCATCAGCTGTCTCTTAAAAAATTTCTCCAACCGTTCATGTAGCTCTCGCCACCATCTTTCAATCTAATTGAATTGTGAACAGAGTACAAACACAGTAATAGTATTACATACAACATATAAGTTTGTAAAATACTTGTAAATTCATGAGGATAATTATTACTTCATTATATGTCATACATTTTAAATCTATGACTGGCTCTTTGAAAAACAGTTGTTCTAGTTAGATACAGGATTGTATATAGTTCATGTCATACCTTGTTGCTGGTAGAAGGACCATAATGAACTGTCTCGGCTGCTTCATCAGCATTGTCTTCACCATTGTGGCCATGTGCCCAGTCTCCGTACCTTTATCCAGTCTGAGATGTTTGCTTATAACTATAGAAGAAAAAAAAGTGTTGTAAGTTATAATTCAAAAAGCCATCATCCACACAAACCATTTTACAGGTATTGTGATGTCAAAAATTGTATATATTCAGCTGTAGACTTAATTATTATTATCTGAGTTGTCAGTTGTATATTAAATGTTATTTACAACCATTCATAGAGAACACAATAGAAGTTATTCATATGTTATGCTTAAGGCTCTCTTACTTTTTACACGGCACAAATGCTGCAGATACCAACGGCCAATAAGCTTGAGGTCATAATTTCCTGGCTACAATTTTAAATATAAGATATAGCCACTGAATGCATCTTGCATGCAACCCATATATTGCCAGTGGAAATATTGAGTTCATAAACCCCATCAGTTTGTCATGACCATCAGCTGAGTGGGTGTGGTTTGGCCCCTATTGGGAAAAGAAAATCTAATATATTTTCTTCCATTATTTTTACCAGGTATCATTATTTTTTCTTCCATTATTTCTTGAGGAAGGTGTGAGTGGGCTATGAGCACATTGTACTCTACATGTAAACTTGCCATGATTTAGCTTTTAATGTATGTGTCTAAGAGCTACAGGAAAACAGAATATGTTGCTGATCATGCAGTTTCAAGAGGTCCAGCACTTCCTGATTGTTGCAACTGTTTGTTTTCTAAAATCCTACAATATGTTGGGTTGCCAGAATGTGTGAGGCCTCCAAAAATGTGTGTTGGGTGACACTTAAAACCAAATTGGTCCATATAATGCCAGTCGCAGAGCCACTTAAAAGTACGGGACCATAAAAAGTTGCACACCGAGCCCAACCTTAGACTTTATAAATAATGCTTACCAATGACGTGAATGTTCCTGTTGCCCCCCTCCGTCTTTTCTTAATACCGACATTTCCTCGACATTCGAAGCCTTCCGGGTCCACCAGTGTCATTACATCATACACCAAGTTACGAGGTACAAACAGCTGATGTTGCTCACGAATTTTATGCTGCATGGCTCGATACCCTAACAGTTGCGCAGGGCCTTCCATTTCTTCCCTTACAGCGTTCTCAACGTCTTCGATTTCAGTATTGTATCTTACGTACTTCATATTGAAAAACGCCAGTCTCCTCTTAAGAGAACCTAAGGACCAGGCATACTGGGGGTAGTCTCGTGCTACAAAATCCAAAACCTCAATAAATTTATCAAAACATATTTTTCTAGATAATTTTTTAACTCTTCATCGTGTTCCCAATCCGAATTTCGTATGCGAGCTGCCATTGCCGCCATGTTGTTAATATTTGTTAACAGCGCGCTGACCAAATGTATCGCGGGCTATGAGACCGATGGGCTTCATGTAATATTTTGTTTCGAGATTTCGAAATTTGATGAACCAAGCTGTCTCATAGCATATCAAAACGAATTTGAATTATTATTTATATGTGTTCATGTTTTGTAGTTTCTCACTAATAATTTTCTGATTTTCTATTTGATTTTTTGTTTTTTTAGTTTTTAATTTTAATTTATTATTTTTAGTTTATTTTTTGTATTATTAATTTCCGTTATTTTTTTCTTATTTGTTTTTTATTTATTTTTTATTAAATTGTTTTATTATTATTTAGCAATTTTCTGAATATATTTTACATTTTCCGTATTTTATTTAGAATTACCATTAATTCACAATAGTTTTGCTATGAGCCTGATGGGCCACCATACTGAATCATAATCGTTTTAACAAAAAGAGTTGCTTTTGTTTTTGAACGCGAAAGATACCTAAGGATAATACAGGGACAGAGGGAGAAGTGGGGTCCACATTGTAGTCCACATTGTGTCACGCGAGAAACTCGCATTGTAGTCCACATTGTGTCACGCGAGAAACTTGATGTCAAATAGCGTAGAGTCTGGCTGCTATTAATAGCTCAAAAAGCGGACAAACAAACCAAATGTGACTCACAAATTATTGCAAATGAGCTATTTATTTTGTTATGGCCGCAAGAATTATGGGTAAAAGCGGACAAACTTCGGTACTGACGTCATCTCGACGGAGCGCTATTAAGCAGGACTTTTGTGATATCAGCAAAATAGAACGTTGCTGTCAATGTTGGGAAATTATGGAAAGATTTACCACGAGCGGAGAGGGAGGAAGAATCCGCGATACTACAGCGGTTTAACACAATTAAGTACTTCATCTTGAAGAGATATAGCGAACCCCCGACCTTCCGCGCTTGGAGGCAAAATGCCCTGGGTACGAGGTTGATAGCGAACCCATACCATTATTATTATTACAATTTACAAGATATATATTAGGGTTGGATTAGGATTAGTGTTGTGTTGTGGATATATTCTATTTTGACCATCGCCAGCGCTCTGAACGTTGGCAAAAAGCGCGCTCATCAAAATTATGTATTACTACTTCATGTTAGGATCACAAAATGGTTTTGGAAAACATTTTGGTTAGGATTATAGTTGTTTTGGGGACAAGTACCTGTAACCGAATTATTATGACACCGCTGAACTTACGTAGTGCATTCACTAACAAAAATCGCACACCAGCTGCCAATTCAGGCAAGGCAGGGTGTGCCCACAGCAATTAAGGTAGTACAGGAGGGCGAGGGGTTGTTGCGCACACGTATTTCTAGTATATTGATCGAGATAACGTTCAAAATAATATACGACGATATATATTTAATAAAGTGACCAGCTTTAGCCGAAGCCGACTAATTTCTAGGTACATAAACCGTTTTTACGAAGGGTATTCACGTTCTCGTAATATAGTAGACACGTATGTTATGTACGTTGACTCGCTAATTCCAAATCTGTTTTTAGAATTGAAAACGGTTAAATATTTATCGAGATAACGTTCAAAATAATATACGACGAAGTGACCAGCTTATACAGTAGCCGACTAATTACATAAACCGTTTTTACGAAGGGTACTCACGTTCTCGTAATATAGTAAACACATATGTTATGTATGTGTTGATTCGCTAATTCCAAATCTGTTTTCAGAGTTTAAATCGGTTAAATATTGGCCGAGATAACGTTCAAACATTTCTTCGACGAAACGGGCTTTTGCAAATTGTGAATTTTTGCAAAACACAAATACACGGCCACGGCTTGCGAGGTCTGGGCACCATGGATGGGGAAATTGCCGTAGGGGGGGGGGGGGGGATAGAAAAGGCGGGCGAGGGGATTGTTGCGGATTCGTATTACTAGTATATATATTTATATATAAGCAATACATGGTAGTACCAACTCCTTATACGGAAGTAAAAAGTCGTTTTGGGTGATCCGTTTGAATCGGACAATATTTGAGCAGAAACGCTTGCGGGCGAGGGGTTATTGCGGAACGTATTCCTAGTGATATAACTACTGATTTGGGATCCAAAAGCTGAGATCAATTGCTAAAACTGTATGACACACATGCAACCATGTCTGTAAAAGGTATCGAGCCAAAATTTTATCGATAAGATGAATGTAAATTATCCAAGAAACAGAGAAGGGTTTTGTCTTATAAACTGAATTGGGACTGAACTGATTTTGTATAGATATTTTTATTTGACATGTTAATACATACAATAATAAGAATTGGGTATATATTACAAGTCATATCACTTCAAGCAATTAAGGTGTGAAAAAGGTATTGGGTAAAATCATACCGAGATAAAAACATAGCTATAATAAAGAAAAAGTGAAGATGAAAATGAAAATTAGGTCGGTAAACCACTAAAATAAAACAAGTTACATTGAACCAATAATTTCCATTCAGACGAAGATGCAGGTGAAATACATTGATTATTGTATGTGATTGCCTGAGTATAGCTCGAGTCTTAATAGTCATCTTCTTTATCACTATCTTGCAGTGGAGGTGTTTCATAATCCTCCCGCTCTCTGCTAAAATATATGTAGGTAAGGAAACCGACAAGGACGCTAGCGGTGGCAAAAGAGTAGTAAAACAGAGTTGGTTTTGTTCCAAAGGCATGGAAAAGTAAACCCATCACACCTGATCCGGCATCAATGCCCATTGAGTAAACCATCTCCGAAAGTCCTTTAAAAATAGGATAAATAGCGAGTTAGACTTAAATGAGGTAAGGGGAGATAAATTTTGAACGTTAGAATTTTCTGTATTTTAAGATTATCCAAACGGGAACCATGAGTTGCACAAAATGCAACATCTATTGACCTTCTGATTGAATATCATGAGGCACGCGATATAAATCTGCGCAAGCTGTCTAACCAATTGAGACCGTTGCAGGCATATTGACTTATATTATGTATTGCTCCTTATATAGTTAGGTATTATATAAGTACCTACCGTTGCCTGGAGCTTAACGTATTTTCATATATTATGTTCATACATATATGTATGTACATTTAGTATTTGATGTAGACATACAATTTATTGGTTGAGATTACGAAAGTCAAATTGTTAGTGTTAAAATTGATACTAATAAAAAGCAACTTGGGAAACCGGGATACATCATTTTCTCAAATGTTCTAACTTAATATCTCACAAATTTGAGAAAATGAAATACACTATGGCACTACAAGATAAGCCAAAGTGTGAAAGATAAGCCAAAGTGAACGGCTAAGTTCCATCTACAACCATGAGCGGTCTATACATGACTCATTATATTCAATCGCAACTGATTCTCAAATTCGCAAGCTATTTACGAAATGGATCGGAAAAACCACCACCATATTTTATACAACGCCCATTGATCTCTTTCCAAGAGAAGAAACATATACTGTAGCTGTTGCGCGATTGATATGAGTGAAAATGTGACGCAGGAGATTCGTAAGATGAGGATACGCCTACTTTGATAATCAACAATTTTTTGTTGAAGAAGCTAGCGTAAAAATTGTTGCAAAAATTTATAGTATTCTTTAAGAAATTACAAATCCTGATTACTTACCGAAAATTACGGCCGAGCTCGCTTTGGAACCTGCCTTTGAAAAATGGACTGTCAGGCCAGAGTAGGACAAACCGTAAGCGGCCGCCTGGAGAAGATCGATGGCTAGAACAAGCCAGGGAATGTTGACGAAAGATATGGCCAAAAAGGAGATAGAAAATAGGAATAAAGATGTTGCTATGATTTTAAGATCACCCACTTTTCTTATAAGGAATCCTGATATGTAAAAGAAGAACGCTAAAAAGGGTCTGCGGATTAAACCAGCCAAACCCATAGTAGTCGGGCTTCCGGATAACTCGCTGATGTACCAGAACTCCCAGTTGAATTGAAAACCAGTACAGGAGCCAATGAAGAAGGCGACGAATAACACAATTATATAATGAAAATCAAATAAAATAGTTTTCACCTCAGTCCAATTTATCACGCGATGCTTATGATATTCGTACTTAAACCAAGGTATGGCAAAAGAACACAACATTATTCCCGCCGATGTCCAAACAAATGTTATGTGGTAGCCATCCCCAACAAATCCACAAACACTGAGCTTTATGTGCGAAGCTAGCATACCGACGGCGAAGAGGGAAACACTGGCGCCGATGTGCCCCCACATGTAGTAACTACCATAGCTTGCTCGATCTTCATTAAGGTGCGTCATTGTAGCCACATTTTGTAGCGAGAGGATCCCTCGATTCGTAACTCTAAATATCGCTTTGGCGGTGGCCATGAACACAAAAAGAGTGCTCAGCCAAGGGACATAGTTGTTCCTCTTCACCTGCTCTACTGGATTTAATATTTTCCCAACTGGCATTTTCAGAGCAAACCGAGAATTGGATTCTTTGTTGCTTGCAGAAAATAGGAAAGGGTTTGATGATTTGTTAACAGAAACGTTACGGTGGATATCCAGGTCGTTATAATGAAAATAATCACTTGGTTGTACAAAGCATGTTGGGAAAGATACTATAAGTGGTAACAAATAAGCGAGTGAGATTAGGAAAATGACTGCGTTTGATACGATTAAAACGAGTTTCCTTGATCGAAATCTGTCGCCAAGAAATCCATACAGAGGTAAGAATAGGTGCTGGATGCCCATGAGTGTTGACAAACCAATCTGAGATGGACTGAAGCCAAGTTGTTTCATATAAAGATTGCTGTACTCAATAAAAACTATTATAGCGCTGCTTCCAAAGAAATAACTCCACTTGAGAGCCAAAGATGCCATCGAAAATGACACCATGTTGTTATAATTACATACGTGTCGGCGATGTCGGTGAAAATGCGTTGGAGTGGGCAGGGACAGTCATATTTATTTGAAAAAAATGAGTTGTTTCATAATTATTCCAGGTATATCTTTATCTTATATTATCTTATCTTATCTCGAAACGAAAGTGTTTATAAGAAAAACAATTAAAACGCATTAACTTCTATGCCATAATCTAACTGTTCAGTCCTTCCTGATAATTCGCTATCACACAATCCTATCATACATAGTTCGGCATACGCCTCATGCCCTGCTGATCATACTAAATACGAGACTTGCATGATCTATATAATACTCTTAGTTTTGGAGGGTGTAGTACCGTCGAAGAGGTGCTTCCATAAACAAATGGTAATCCCGGGATCATATACGATAAGGTAGCAATCGCAGCCGTCCAAAGGCACAGCGATGCAATGCACCTACGTGCCGTTGTCGTTGCGGCGGTAAATGAGGTATTACAGCAAATGACGTATAACAATACAGACAGTACCAACATAACACACGAGTTAGAATAATATCACCTGGCGGTAATTCAGGGAGCAGTTACGATAAGCGTTAAAGTTATAAAGCCGCATATACTGTATTTAAGGAAACCGTAAATACCAACCGTTCTCGCAGAACGGTGGCGGCGTAAAATGACGTATAACAGCAAATTAAGTATAACAGCAAATGACGGGAAACAATACAGACAGCACGAACTGGACATACGAGTTAGAATAATATCACCTGGCGGTAATCCAGGGAGCAGTTACGATAAGCTTTTAAAGTCATAAAAGCACAGACATTCCTGACGATGCGACCCCCCCCCCCCCCCCCCCCCCCCCCCCCCCCCCCCCCACAAAAAACAAAACCTGACGTGATCGTGGCGGCGGCAACTGACGTATAACAGCAAATAATGTGTAACAATACAGACAACACCAACGTGACAAACGAGTTAGAATAATATCGTGGTGGCGGCGGCAACTGACGTATAACAGCAAATGATGTGTAACAATACAGACATCAACAACGGGACAGACGATTTAGAATAAGATCGTGGATGCAACAATACAGTATATGTATAACAATACAGACAGCAGAGACGTGACACACGATTAGGATAATATCGTGGTGACAGCGGCGGCGGCAACTGACGTATAACAATACAGAATGCAGCAGAGACGTGACACACGATTAGGATAATATCGTCGTGACAGCGGCGGCGGTAACTGACGTATAACAATACAGACAGCAGAGAGACAGCGGCGACGGCAACTGACGTACAACAATACAGACAGCAGAGACATGACACACGATTAGGATAATATCGTGGTGACAGCGGCGGCGGCAACTGACGTATAACAATACAGAATGCAGCAGAGACGTGACACACGATTAGGCTAATATCGTGGCGACAGTGGCGGCGGCAACTGACGTATGACAATACAGACAGCAGAGACGTGACACACGATTTAGGATAATATCGTGGTGCTGTCACCACGGTGCTGTCACCACGGCGGCGGTAACTGACGTATAACAGCAACTGACGATAATTACATCAAACTATACCGACAGCACAGACGTGACCTACGAGCTAGAACATTATTCTCTGGTGGTAATCGAGTAGGTAATTAGTTATGATCACGAAACTCGAGGTGAATAACAAACGTGGGTGGGGTATAAAGGATGGGACACTATTTTGATTTGAGTACGTCCAGCAGTAAGTGACGCGCCCAAAACCAGTCCAAAGGTCCAAAGACTAAGGAGTGGCAAAACATACGAGTTGACGTCACATAGGTCCGCCAATGAAGATAGAGCCCTGGGTCAACCCTTGCTCCTAACCCCCCAATAATTGACACGACACTAATATTATGCATGAAGTTAATTGTATTTATTGCATAAATGCATT
This sequence comes from Chrysogorgia sp. JL179-B06, assembly GCA_035772405.1. NCBI lineage: Eukaryota > Metazoa > Cnidaria > Anthozoa > Scleralcyonacea > Chrysogorgiidae > Chrysogorgia > Chrysogorgia sp. JL179-B06. The sequence goes on from JAYKKM010000379.1 coordinate 1,828,458, forward strand.
TGTGCTAAAAATAAATTAGTATTATTTTGAAATAACCTGCCGTGATCATTTGTGATGTGATTAAGTCCTCCCGAGGTTTTTAGGGAACATTTAACTCTAATATCCAGAAATGTCATACATTACTTTGTAATATTACGGTTACCGAGGCCAATAAACTAAAATATTTACACTTTTCTATTCTAAATTCTTTACCGCTCATATCCTTTTCAACTCATATTTCCGTAATTTTAATCTTAATATTATTTTTAAGGGAGCACTTTAGTTGGAGTCACACGATGTTATCCCGTCACGCACCATGTAATTATTTATATTTCCTCATGTAAAATACATTACATAATAAATTTGAAAATCTGAGTGTGTTAGGGCACTTAAACCAACAAATATTCTTTATCGAATTGGTTCAATGACCATGTTTTTAAATTTGCTTTACAATGCACGTGATTTGCAATAAATCAAAAACCCGCAAATTTCATGTGCAATTATTTCTGCAATATTCATGTGCAATTCTTTATTTTATTGTACGTTTCAGTACAGGGTGATTTGAAATTTGCAATATTTCTGACGTGGTCGTTTTCGACAATAAGAGCAGTGTGCCTTACCTTGATGATTATTAATTATAACTATAAATCCCTTGCCCGAAGGCCCGGCGCGAGGGTGCTAACCCCATCGGCGTAAATTTCATTTCACACGCAAATTCCAATCGGACCTAAAAGTCACGCGGAGTTAAAAGTCATATGGATCTAGACTCATGGATCAAAAAGTCATGTATCGAAAAGTCATGCAGTGGATCTAAAAGTCATGTTCACTCCTTCACTTCGGTGTTGTTGAGTACTTTGTGAAGTAGCTGAAGGTGTCCGCTAACGATAATGTAACTAGAAGATCCACTAGAAGATCCCTCCATTACTTGGCAAATACTCCACTCAAACATTGAACTGTTTAATGAACGGAGAATAAGAGAAACACTGAAAATAACATAATGAATGGTTGTATTGGATGTTTACTTTGTATTTAGGCTTTTAAGATTTGCATATCCATTCACTTGTATATTTTTAAATTTACATAATATATTTTGTAATCATTTGTCTTGTTTTTATACAAATTATATATATAAAGAAAATTTAACAAACTAGCTTTGTTCTACTGAAGAAGCCTTCGCCTGCGAAACGTTTGCAAATATAACCTTTACCACTTTGCCTTAAGAAGTTCACTTTATCTTTATATTCACATACCAACCAGGCATTATTGAGGATTTATGGTGAGGAAAACTTTCGACTGTTGGAATTAAGACCAAATCGGTTCCAGTTGCGAAAGGCCTTCCAGCTGGAACCCCGTTATGCTAGCAATGCAGTGGCAGTGCTCTGACCACTGAGCTACGGAGACGGTTGTATCATGCAGTTTAATCAAGTGAAATGCAACTACTAATTATTATATATTACAGCTAAACTGTATTGTATTGACATGGATTTAAAGTCATGTTAATTCAGAAACAATACAACAACATTTTTTACTGTTTCCTTTTTGTAGATTTAGAATGTATTGAATGATCACTGGCTAAGACAGAGGCCAATATATCCTAGAAATACGTATACGCAACAACCACTCGCCCGCTTACTGTTTAAAACTTTTATAGCGTAGTTGCTTATAGTATTAAAATTTAGTATTATATTTTACTTGTATTAGGTAATGTCCATTTCTTTGCCAAACTGCATAGATTTTCAGTGGACAATATCTCTGAGAGCTTTGCGTTGAAACATAAAAAAGTGCTATATATTGATCGGGCGAGATGGGTTAAAGAAGTGGAGATCGAAAGAGTATGCAAGAACAGAGAACGTGTATTCTGACGTCGTATATTTTTCATAAGACATCAAACTAAATAACTAAATATTAAATCGTGTTTAAATATAAGGAATTTTTCGCACCGCGAAGGCCCTGAGGACGAGGTTGGGCCGTTGATCCCTTTCGTAAACAAATAAACTAAATGTGACTCTGGAAATAGCTAGGAATCCCGTGTGAGGGACTAAACGCCGGTCGATATTAGCACCCTCGCCCTCAGGCCTTCGGCCGGCGCTTCGCGCCGGGCGAGGGGATAAAAAATTTTTGGGTACAGTACCTGCACTGAACAGAATAGTGGGGAATTCTACTGCTGTTACTACCATCAATCACTAAAAAAAATTACTTGTCTCACGCTATTAATGATTCGTGAAATAATCGACTGAGTAGTTTAAACAGACGCCAAAGGCTGTTGAAGGAAGAAGATCTTTATCATACAATGGTCCCCTTTAAAAAATCAAATTTGTTCAAATGTCTAAGGAGTCCATTCAAATTGGTTTTAATCAGACGTATTAGCGATTCTACCCCGATTGTTGGTGTGGATAGATTATATGCAGTAAGTTTATAATTCTACCCACATTGGACTACTGCAATGTGGAGGGATATGGATAACTTAATATTGATGCTCTTGAGAGGTCTCAACGCAGGGCAGGGAAACTGATCTTTCCCAAGTCGGGACTTAAAACTGATCGGTTATTTAATTGAAACCCTATACGATTGGTACATCCTGTAATTAGAAGAAAGTTACATTGTGTATACTATGCTAATTAAGAAATTCCTTTAAGGCATTTTACCACCATATCTAAAGATTCTATTTTCATCTCAATGAATCTGTTCATACATATACATGTGGGGACATTATCTGTTGCCTTAAATACATTATGTGCAGTATTTATACAACTTTTGAGTATACAACAGTTTTCGCACAGCTCATTATCTTATAGCTTGATTTCATTGATAAACATCAAGGTACATCCCGCACCCTTAGGTGTCTAGGAGATATCTTAGTATTCTTGCAGATCCCCATAAACAAGCTTTTTGAAGTGTCTGGAAATTAATTCTGATGTCTAGTCCTCCTAGGCACATATATAAATGGTTGTTTACTGTTCCGAGTGTTCCAATAATGATAAGTACAATTGTTACTTCTTTACATTGCCATATCCTCTTGATTTCTCTTTTTGGATCTTGATACTTCTCTACTTTTCCTTTTCTTTCTGCAGAACTCTTGTATCAAATGGGCATGCAACACCTATCAGTGCGCAGCATCTCTTCTTTTTATTTAGTACTACTAGTATATCTGGCCAGGGATGTTCTGTCTTATTATTAGTTTGGATTTTCATATCCCATAGCAGTTTTACATTAAAATTTTCAGTGACATTTTCTGGCTTATGCTTGTACCAATTTTCCGCATGTTTTCTCCAGTTTTTATTTCTTACATAACTCCCAATGGATTACCTGAGCAATTTTGTAGTGTCTTCAGTTCCTACACTGCTTTTGGGCTAACATCTTACATTCCGAAGCAATATGTGGCATTGTCTCATCGCGCTCTCCACATAACTACAAGGAGCCGATATATCTTCCTGGTCAATCACATTCCTGATGTACCTAGATAATGCCTGATCTTGTGCCGCCATCAACATCCCTTCTGTTTCTTTCTTCAGGTTTCCTCTTTTAGCCAATTTTTCTCCTCTTTTTTCCTCTTTTTACTATCTATCCTCTGTACTTGTGTAGAATTTCCCATGTAAATTCTTTCCTGTATACTTATCTCGTCTCGAATTCTGGATATCCTTTTCCTATTTCCGTCCATCTAACATCTCCTCCTTTCCTACTGCCATCAATAGTTTCTCATCACTATGATCTTCGTCTCTCTGCATTCTTTTCTACACCCTTCCTGTTCATCAGGAAGACGGTTTTTCTCTGCAAGATGTTTGTACATTTCTTCTAATATCATTCCAGTCAACAATTTCCACATCAGCGGAAGGTATATTATGGGTCGAAAATGTGTTACTGCAGCCCCCTTTTCGTTGTCCTTTAACACAAAAGAGTAGTCACTCTTTTTTAGCCATTTTGGTGCATCGTGATATTTGTTTAAAAACTCATCAAAGAGTTCAGCTCTTTATTCGGTAAGTGTTTTTAATATGAACTACAATAAATTTGCAAGTGTAATCGACAACAGTTTTCGTAGGTTGTACGGAGTCTTCGACATGACGCCAAAATATTTTTAAAGCCTCGTTAAAATCAAAATATTCAACCAACACCAGATACTAGATAGCAGTTTATAGACTCTCGACCTCTTCGGAGGCAATTCAACCTGTTGGGAGGATTAGACAACTTCTTCGAAGGACAATTCAATCTCTTTGAGGACAATTCAACCTCTTCGGAGGCCAGAAAACGGCTCTTACATCATTGAAATCTTTAGTTTCAAAGTACTAGAGTTTTTATTTGGGTTATGGTTATGGTTATACTGAATCGTATTAAATTTGTGTTAATTCAAAGCTGCTTCAGTTTGTTTATGTTTATAAGATCTATTAATCTATTTCATACAAAACACTAGTCTATTATAATTTCTTATACCGGTATATATTTTTAATCTGTTATATGAGTAGATAACCCCCCCACTATAGCGCCCAAAGGGATGCCGCCTCATTAAAAAGTCATTAAGACGGATCACTTTCGTGTGATATAATTACTTCAAGCTCATTGGTGAATTTTCAGGCGGACCTCTGCGAAGACATCCCAATGATGCCGCCACATTAAAAAAGTCATTAAGACGGATCACTTTTGGGTGATTAACGGATAGACTAACTTGAACCTCATTGGTGAATTTTCAGTCGGACCTCTGCGAAGACATCTCCCTCTTCTTCGCGCGTTTTTTATCCGAGCCAAGAGCGTTGCGTACAAAAAGTAATTAGTGAACGCGCAGCACATGTGAGGGACGGAAGTAATTCCGACTCCTTGACTCTCATTGGGAGTCGTGCGATTGCCTAAGCGTTCGTTTGAACCTATATGTCTTCGTTCGAATGAACCTGTGTTTTCACCGCATCTATACAAAGAGATGAACCCTAATAATTTTGGCCGTATTATGGCTTATCTCGTTTTAGTGCACACAATTCCTATGACGAAGAAACACTTAGGGAAACAGTTCAAAGAACTGTTCAAGATCTCAAACATATTGAAAAAATATAAAGTTAATCGTCTTGGTTAAACTGGATGACTCGGCTATTTTATGACGCCGTTGTCATGATGTATATTCACGTTGTTAAGGTTAAGATTTGCATACATGTTCATGAATTTGGCCGAATTATCGCTAATTATCTCGTGTTAGTGTAGGGGATTCCAATGGGGGAAGAAACCCTTCGGGAAACAGTGTGAAGAACTGTTCTAGATCTCAAACGTATCGATATAGTTAGTTTTGGCGTAAAGTAGTCTGAAGAAACCATTCGCAAAATGATCAGGAATTACAAAATAAGGCTTCCTGGCCAACTTATCCTACGGCCGATATTTGCATATTTCGCCTGAAAGCATGTGTTTACAAGGGCACTTATGGAGATATATTAAACCTTATTAATACGTGACACAAATATAGAGTTAAAAAATATTTATATCAGTTACAAACGTATACATGTTTTTCAACGTTTACTTTAACGGGGCATACCTAACAGAAACGAATTAGTATTTTTAGCCTTTCACCTTTACGACCCTTAACCCTAGTCTCGTGTACCTTTGGGACCCCCATGGTATTGTATTAGGCCCGTTTAGGCCCTATCTGGCCTTCTTTGGCCCGATAAGGCCTTTTGGCCCGTTCGTAGGAGGGAGTTTATACGGTCATCACTCTCCCATCTCTTGTCCTCGAAAGTTTTCTTCGAAATGTAGGCATCAAGATTAGTCCGTAAGAATCGTGATTATAAATGATTGATTTGAACAAATAACGTTTGAAACTAACAAAGTCCCTGTACAAGAACAAAAACCCTAACCATAACCATAACCCAAATAAAAACTCTAGTCCTAGCCCTGAAATAAAGGAATACTAACCCTACTTTTAAACTAAAGATTTCAATTATGTAATACACGAAGTAAGAGCCCCATTTTGACTATTTGCGATATTCGCCTATTTGCGTATAGCATTTGAGGAAATTTCTAGCGGGGAATTCAAAATAGGGCTTTTTGGCAATGTTTAAAGACAGATATCTCGGACACGAATGGACAAAATCGAAAACCGTAAAAGAACTTATCAGCTATTTTTGCGTCCTCTATACAGAGAGAACTAAAATTTATGGAGGGTTTATATGATCGAGCTTTAAATTTGGCTGACTCAGTTCATTTTCAAAGTTATTGTGTACCTAAAAACCTGTATAGAGGGACATCAAAGATTGTTCAACGGTATAAGTGTCCAAATAGATGGATTAAATCTTTAACGCGTTTATGATGAAATCAGTGAAACCTAGCGACTTTAACGTATAACCTAAGGGATTCTCTGGACGAAGAGAAGCCGTACGAAGAACGAATTTTGAATCGTATTGACTTGTCAAACGAAGCGAAGATTGAGTGCTCACTTGGACAATAGCCCGTGGGTCGTTAAGATGCATTAGTGGTGCAACTCGCAAATATTTGCATGTCTTGGGAATATTTAATTGATTTGAGGGTACACACTAGGATATTTATGGGTAAACCGGCATTAGTCAATATGGGATAATTAGGGATATTTATCATCCATGACTTCGATGTGAGGCGTTCTTAACACTAATTAAGTATTCCCTCGTAGACTAACTCTAACCTCTTCAAACGCATTCATTTGCCTGTAAGCGAAATAAAACTTTATCAAAATTGCTTTTCTAGATACAATCGAAATAGAACTTTAACGCGGTTGCTAAGGTTTATTTGGCTGAATCAGACCATTCGAGAAGCCAAAGCTAGGCGGTTCTCTGCATGTGTTGCGAACGAAAGTATAATTAGCGTTAAGAACGCCTCACATCCCTTGTAGACTCCTAACCCTATTCCACGTTCATAACCCTAAATTTAATTATATTTGGAATATCACCGATTCCAATTCTGACTCCTTGACTCTCATCGGGAGTTGTGCGATTGCCTATAAGTCTTCGACTGCACCTATATGTCTGTCTCCGCGTTCGACTGAACCTAGTGTGTTTTCGCCACATCTATACAAAGAGATGAACCCTAATAATGCCGTATTATGGCTTATCTCGCTTTAGTGTACACAATTCCTGATGAAGAAACACTTCGGGAAACAGTGCGAAGAACTGTTCAAGATCTCACACATATTGACTTGGAAAAAATATAAATTTAAACGGCATTGCGTTACAGCGTTGCTATGCTAATGCTTATTGAGATTAGCAAACCATTTGTCGGACTTTCACCAACTACCCTCGGAAGAAAGGCAATCTATAATTGTCAGGCGAGTGATGAAAATACACTTTAATTTCATTTTATTCCCTAATACACATTACGTGTTGTTACAGCAGTCACTAAAATTAATAACGCGTGGTAAGAGTGTTTATCGGCTTCTCGGCTGACAAACATTAACTCGCTTTTCCTTCTTTTTTTTCTCTCGCTGCATATTGGTGTAGCTGATTAACCAATATGATATCTTGTCGTTGCGATAGGAACTGCGTTTCTCATTAGGATTCCAAGGCTGTATCGTTTCCTCTTTAGCTTTTGTAACCGTTTTCTGTAGTGTTTTTCTTTCCTTTAGTTTTAGGATTGTGTGTACCCGAAGTAATTGCGTGTTCAAATCTTCGTCTTTTCGGTTCTCCACAAGTCGGTTCTCCAAAACACACCAAATGGCCCGGAGGGCCTTTTTCGCGGCCCTGTGGCCCGTTTGAGAAATATACCTACTATCCCCGCTCACCGCCATGAATACCTCTCCCTCACAATTCACCCATCCACCCCTCAAAAGTTAAAAGTTAAAGCAAAGTTAAAGTTTAAGTGAACATAAAGTTAAAGTAAAGTTTAAAAGTTAAAGTAAACATAAAGTTAAAGTAAAGTTAAAAGTTAAAGTAAAGTTAAAAGTTAAAAGTTAAAGTAAAGTTAAAAGTTAAAAGTCAACGCAAAGTTAAAGTTAAAAGTTAAAACAAAGTTAAAGTAAAAGTTAAAGCAAAGTTAAAGTAAGTTAAAAGTTAAAAGTTAAAGTAAAGTTAAAAGTTAAAAGTCAACGCAAAGTAAGTTAAAAGTTAAAAGTTAAAGTAAAGTTAAAAGTTAAAAGTCAACGCAAAGTTAAAGTTAAAAGTTAAAGCAAAGTTAAAGTAAGTTAAAAGTTAAAAGTTAAAAGTTAAAGTTAAAAGTCAACGCAAAGTTAAAGTTAAAAGTTAAAGCAAAGTTAAAGTTAAAGTAAACATAAAGTTAAAGTAAAGTTAAAAGTTAAAGTAAACATAAAGTTAAAGTAAAGTTTAAAGTTAAAAGTTAAAGTAAAGTTACAGCAAAGTTAAAAGTTTAGTTTAGTTTAGTTTTCTGTTCCTGACACTCAAGTTGAAATGAATAAAGGATTTTGGGAAGATATCGACCCTCTTTCAAGCATTGGAACTTCGGACACTATCGAGTTTCTCTGTGCTGCAAATTCTGATGTCTACACCGATCTGGCAAATAGTTTACCTACACATTCGAGCGAAGATAACGAATGGAGACGGTAAAAGTTAAAGCAAAGTTAAAGTAAAGTTAAAAGTTAAAGTAAAGTTAAAAGTTAAAGTAAACATAAAGTTAAAGTAAAGTTAAAAGTTAAAGTTAAAAGTTAAAGTAAAGTTTAAAGTTAAAGTTAAAAGTCAACGCAAAGTTAAAGTAAAAGTTAAAGCAAAGTTAAAGTAAGTTAAAAGTTAAAAGTTAAAGTAAAGTTAAAAGTTAAAAGTCAACGCAAAGTTAAAGTTAAAAGTTAAAACAAAGTTAAAGTAAGTTAAAAGTTAAAAGTTAAAAGTTAAAGTTAAAAGTCAAACGCAAAGTTAAAGTTAAAAAGTTAAAGCAAAGTTAAAGTCTTTTAAAAGTTAAAGTAATGTGATCAAGGGTTGTACCCTCATCGAAGAAATCGAAGTGTTGGAATGAAGTTAAAGCAAAGTTAAAGTCTTTTAAAAGTTAAAGTAAAGTTAAAAGTTAAAGTTAAAAGTTAAAGTAAAGTTACAGTAAAGTTACAGCAAAGTTAAAAGTTTAGTTTAGTTTAGTTTATTAGATTTTTCACTCTTAGGTGAACGGAATACCCCAACAGGCTAGAAGCCCAATTATAGAGGTTCCGAGGGCCTACGCGATTTAAGGTCGTTATCCGAGAAGATTGTAGTTAAAGTAAAGTTACAGCAAAGTTAAAAGTTAATGTAAAGTTAAAGTAAAGTTAAATTTAAAAATTAAAGTTAAATTTAAAAATTAAAGTAAAGTTAAAAGTTAAAGTAAAGTTAAAAGTTAAAGCAAAGTTAAATGATAAAGTAAAGTTAAAAGTTAAAAGTTAATGTAAAGTTAAAAGTAAAATTAAAAGTTAAAGGCAGGGTCGATCATCACTTGAGCGTTCGCTAACAGTTTCTTGACAAACGTTTTTCATGTTTTGTGCAATGAAAAATTTGATCCTGTGTCAGGGGTGAGCGGAGATAGTAGGTATATTTCTCAAACGGGCCACAGGGCCACGAAAAAGGCCCCCCGGGCCATTTTGAAGGATTTATCCCCAGAGAAAGGGCCACGAAAAAGGTCCTCCGTGCAATTTTGTAAACTTATCAATATAAATGTTATGCAGTGAACTAAACTATTCAGTTGACATCATTAAAGTAAAGTTAAAAGTTTAAGTAAAAAGTTAAAGTAAATTTAAAGTTAAAGTTTAAAGTTTAAACTGCTACGACTGCTACCTCTAGAGGACTGCTACCTCTGTCCTACTGGAACGAGTACCTGGAGTTAGTATACCTTTTTAAAGCAGTAGTTGGTTCATGTGACTCTTACATTTCTATTAATTCCTCCAGCCGTGCAACAAGACGTACAAACCGATCAAATCAATTTGTTTTAAATATCCCTAAAGTGAATAGCGTAACTTTTCAGAACAGTTTCTACTGTAGAACCCCTTGGATATTCAACTCTCTACCATCACATCTGCGAGACGTTAACCTTTCTATTGGACAATTCAAATCTGAACTGCTAAAACACAACCAAATTCCGCAAACCTTTAAAACCGTATGTGTAAAATGTCATCTGTGTCGTCCCCTATCTAGTCTTCTTGTTAAAATGTGCTGTTATTTTTTTTTATCTTAGCGACCCCGTAATGGAGCGATAAGCTCTGTGGGGTATCCCTGCTACTCATGCGGAATTTGGTTGTGTTTTAGCAGTTCAGATTTGAATTGGCCAATAGAAAGGTTAACGTCTCGCAGATGTGATGGTAGAGAGTTGAATATCCAAGGGGTTCTACAGTAGAAACTGTTCTGAAAAGTTACGCTATTCACTTTAGGGATATTTAAAACAAATTGATTTGATCGGTTTGTACGTCTTGTTGCACGGCTGGAGGAATTAATAGAAATGTAAGAGTCACATGAACCAACTACTGCTTTAAAAAGGTATACTAACTCCAGGTACTCGTTCCAGTAGGACAGAGGTAGCAGTCCTCTAGAGGTAGCAGTCGTAGCAGTTTAAACTTTAAACTTTAACTTTAAATTTACTTTAACTTTTTACTTAAACTTTTAACTTTACTTTAATGATGTCAACTGAATAGTTTAGTTCACTGCATAACATTTATATTGATAAGTTTACAAAATTGCACGGAGGGCCTTTTTCGTGGCCCTTTCTCTGGGGATAAATCCTTCAAAATGGCCCGGGGGGCCTTTTTCGTGGCCCTGTGGCCCGTTTGAGAAATATACCTACTATCTCCGCTCACCCCTGACACAGGATCAAATTTTTCATTGCACAAAACATGAAAAACGTTTGTCAAGAAACTGTTAGCGAACGCTCAAGTGATGATCGACCCTGCCTTTAACTTTTAATTTTACTTTTAACTTTACATTAACTTTTAACTTTTAACTTTACTTTAACATTTAACTTTGCTTTAACTTTTAACTTTACTTTAACTTTTAACTTTACTTTAATTTTTAAATTTAACTTTAATTTTTAAATTTAACTTTACTTTAACTTTACATTAACTTTTAACTTTGCTGTAACTTTTAACTTCGCTGTAACTTTACTTTAACTACAATCTTCTCGGATAACGACCTTAAATCGCGTAGGCCCTCGGAACCTCTATAATTGGGCTTCTAGCCTGTTGGGGTATTCCGTTCACCTAAGAGTGAAAAATCTAATAAACTAAACTAAACTAAACTTTTAACTTTGCTGTAACTTTACTTTAACTTTACTTTAACTTTTAACTTTAACTTTTAACTTTACTTTAACTTTTAAAAGACTTTAACTTTGCTTTAACTTCATTCCAACACTTCGATTTCTTCGATGAGGGTACAACCCTTGATCACATTACTTTAACTTTTAAAAGACTTTAACTTTGCTTTAACTTTTAACTTTAACTTTGCGTTGACTTTTAACTTTAACTTTTAACTTTTAACTTTTAACTTACTTTAACTTTGTTTTAACTTTTAACTTTAACTTTGCGTTGACTTTTAACTTTTAACTTTACTTTAACTTTTAACTTTTAACTTACTTTAACTTTGCTTTAACTTTTACTTTAACTTTGCGTTGACTTTTAACTTTAACTTTAAACTTTACTTTAACTTTTAACTTTAACTTTTAACTTTACTTTAACTTTATGTTTACTTTAACTTTTAACTTTACTTTAACTTTTAACTTTACTTTAACTTTGCTTTAACTTTTACCGTCTCCATTCGTTATCTTCGCTCGAATGTGTAGGTAACTATTTGCCAGATCGGTGTAGACATCAGAATTTGCAGCACAGAGAAACTCGATAGTGTCCGAAGTTCCAATGCTTGAAAGAGGGTCGATATCTTCCCAAAATCCTTTATTCATTTCAACTTGAGTGTCAGGAACAGAAAACTAAACTAAACTAAACTTTTAACTTTGCTGTAACTTTACTTTAACTTTTAACTTTAAACTTTACTTTAACTTTATGTTTACTTTAACTTTTAACTTTACTTTAACTTTATGTTTACTTTAACTTTAACTTTGCTTTAACTTTTAACTTTAACTTTGCGTTGACTTTTAACTTTAACTTTTAACTTTTAACTTTTAACTTACTTTAACTTTGCTTTAACTTTTAACTTTAACTTTGCGTTGACTTTTAACTTTTAACTTTACTTTAACTTTTAACTTTTAACTTACTTTGCGTTGACTTTTAACTTTTAACTTTACTTTAACTTTTAACTTTTAACTTACTTTAACTTTGCTTTAACTTTTACTTTAACTTTGTTTTAACTTTTAACTTTAACTTTGCGTTGACTTTTAACTTTTAACTTTACTTTAACTTTTAACTTTTAACTTTACTTTAACTTTTAACTTTACTTTAACTTTATGTTTACTTTAACTTTTAAACTTTACTTTAACTTTATGTTCACTTAAACTTTAACTTTGCTTTAACTTTTAACTTTTGAGGGGTGGATGGGTGAATTGTGAGGGAGAGGTATTCATGGCGGTGAGCGGGGATAGTAGGTATATTTCTCAAACGGGCCACAGGGCCGCGAAAAAGGCCCTCCGGGCCATTTGGTGTGTTTTGGAGAACCGACTTGTGGAGAACCGAAAAGACGAAGATTTGAACACGCAATTACTTCGGGTACACACAATCCTAAAACTAAAGGAAAGAAAAACACTACAGAAAACGGTTACAAAAGCTAAAGAGGAAACGATACAGCCTTGGAATCCTAATGAGAAACGCAGTTCCTATCGCAACGACAAGATATCATATTGGTTAATCAGCTACACCAATATGCAGCGAGAGAAAAAAAAGAAGGAAAAGCGAGTTAATGTTTGTCAGCCGAGAAGCCGATAAACACTCTTACCACGCGTTATTAATTTTAGTGACTGCTGTAACAACACGTAATGTGTATTAGGGAATAAAATGAAATTAAAGTGTATTTTCATCACTCGCCTGACAATTATAGATTGCCTTTCTTCCGAGGGTAGTTGGTGAAAGTCCGACAAATGGTTTGCTAATCTCAATAAGCATTAGCATAGCAACGCTGTAACGCAATGCCGTTTAAATTTATATTTTTTCCAAGTCAATATGTGTGAGATCTTGAACAGTTCTTCGCACTGTTTCCCGAAGTGTTTCTTCATCAGGAATTGTGTACACTAAAGCGAGATAAGCCATAATACGGCATTATTAGGGTTCATCTCTTTGTATAGATGTGGCGAAAACACACTAGGTTCAGTCGAACGCGGAGACAGACATATAGGTGCAGTCGAAGACTTATAGGCAATCGCACAACTCCCGATGAGAGTCAAGGAGTCGGAATTGGAATCGGTGATATTCCAAATATAATTAAATTTAGGGTTATGAACGTGGAATAGGGTTAGGAGTCTACAAGGGATGTGAGGCGTTCTTAACGCTAATTATACTTTCGTTCGCAACACATGCAGAGAACCGCCTAGCTTTGGCTTCTCGAATGGTCTGATTCAGCCAAATAAACCTTAGCAACCGCGTTAAAGTTCTATTTCGATTGTATCTAGAAAAGCAATTTTGATAAAGTTTTATTTCGCTTACAGGCAAATGAATGCGTTTGAAGAGGTTAGAGTTAGTCTACGAGGGAATACTTAATTAGTGTTAAGAACGCCTCACATCGAAGTCATGGATGATAAATATCCCTAATTATCCCATATTGACTAATGCCGGTTTACCCATAAATATCCTAGTGTGTACCCTCAAATCAATTAAATATTCCCAAGACATGCAAATATTTGCGAGTTGCACCACTAATGCATCTTAACGACCCACGGGCTATTGTCCAAGTGAGCACTCAATCTTCGCTTCGTTTGACAAGTCAATACGATTCAAAATTCGTTCTTCGTACGGCTTCTCTTCGTCCAGAGAATCCCTTAGGTTATACGTTAAAGTCGCTAGGTTTCACTGATTTCATCATAAACGCGTTAAAGACTTAATCCATCTATTTGGACACTTATACCGTTGAACAATCTTTGATTGTCCCTCTATACAGGTTTTTAGGTACACAATAACTTTGAAAATGAACTGAGTCAGCCAAATTTAAAGCTCGATCATATAAACCCTCCATAAATTTTTAGTTCTCTCTGTATAGAGGACGCAAAAATAGCTGATAAGTTCTTTTACGGTTTTCGATTTTGTCCATTCGTGTCCGAGATATCTGTCTTTAAACATTGCCAAAAAGCCCTATTTTGAATTCCCCGCTAGAAATTTCCTCAAATGCTATACGCAAATAGGCGAATATCGCAAATAGTCAAAATGGGGCTCTTACTTCGTGTATTACATAATTGAAATCTTTAGTTTAAAAGTAGGGTTAGTATTCCTTTATTTCAGGGCTAGGACTAGAGTTTTTATTTGGGTTATGGTTATGGTTAGGGTTTTTGTTCTTGTACAGGGACTTTGTTAGTTTCAAACGTTATTTGTTCAAATCAATCATTTATAATCACGATTCTTACGGACTAATCTTGATGCCTACATTTCGAAGAAAACTTTCGAGGACAAGAGATGGGAGAGTGATGACCGTATAAACTCCCTCCTACGAACGGGCCAAAAGGCCTTATCGGGCCAAAGAAGGCCAGATAGGGCCTAAACGGGCCTAATACAATACCATGGGGGTCCCAAAGGTACACGAGACTAGGGTTAAGGGTCGTAAAGGTGAAAGGCTAAAAAATACTAATTCGTTTCTGTTAGGTATGCCCCGTTAAAGTAAACGTTGAAAAACATGTATACGTTTGTAACTGATATAAATATTTTTTAACTCTATATTTGTGTCACGTATTAATAAGGTTTAATATATCTCCATAAGTGCCCTTGTAAACACATGCTTTCAGGCGAAATATGCAAATATCGGCCGTAGGATAAGTTGGTCAGGAAGCCTTATTTTGTAATTCCTGATCATTTTGCGAATGGTTTCTTCAGACTACTTTACGCCAAAACTAACTATATCGATACGTTTGAGATCTAGAACAGTTCTTCACACTGTTTCCCGAAGGGTTTCTTCCCCCATTGGAATCCCCTACACTAACGCGAGATAATTAGCGATAATTCGGCCAAATTCATGAACATGTATGCAAATCTTAACCTTAACAACGTGAATATACATCATGACAACGGCGTCATAAAATAGCCGAGTCATCCAGTTTAACCAAGACGATTAACTTTATATTTTTTCAATATGTTTGAGATCTTGAACAGTTCTTTGAACTGTTTCCCTAAGTGTTTCTTCGTCATAGGAATTGTGTGCACTAAAACGAGATAAGCCATAATACGGCCAAAATTATTAGGGTTCATCTCTTTGTATAGATGCGGTGAAAACACAGGTTCATTCGAACGAAGACATATAGGTTCAAACGAACGCTTAGGCAATCGCGCGACTCCCAATGAGAGTCAAGGAGTCGGAATTACTTCCGTCCCTCACATGTGCTGCGCGTTCACTAATTACTTTTTGTACGCAACGCTCTTGGCTCGGATAAAAAACGCGCGAAGAAGAGGGAGATGTCTTCGCAGAGGTCCGACTGAAAATTCACCAATGAGGTTCAAGTTAGTCTATCCGTAAATCACCCAAAAGTGATCCGTCTTAATGACTTTTTTAATGTGGCGGCATCCTTGGGATGTCTTCGCAGAGGTCCGCCTGAAAATTCACCAATGAGCTTGAAGTAATTATCACACGAAAGTGATCCGTCTTAATGACTTTTTAATGAGGCGGCATCCCTTTGGGCGCTATAGTGGGGGGGTTATCTACTTATATGCATGACCAAGTTGGATTAATCTATTATTTTTCAATGTTTCATAGTTTAATACTATAGTTATACAGGTACTTGCAAAATACAGTACTATTTGAGACTGCTGTTATAACATTGTTATTGGTATAACTGCATGCTCAATCGATGATTAATTGCACGTTTATCTACTTTCAAAGTGTTACCAGTATTTTATAAATGAAATCGATCTGTGTTTCATGGAACATTGGAAGAACTCAAAATAGCGATAAAACATTCACCTTTTGGTCTATGTTCTCAGCCACAAAAAAATAAAAATGCCACATTTCAACCAATCTCTTGTGTTTCGCAACACGACGGAAACATAGAAAAGGTTTTCTATGCCTTAAATATTACATGAGAATATCGAACACGTGTCTTTATATATACATACGCTCCCAAGGGCAGGCGGAGATAAGGCCCTGGGTAAGAGGTTGATACGCTCCCTGTATATATTTCTAGAAAAGGCCATCTTGCATGCCCACAACAAGAAAATTCAAAATGCCACCAATCACAGAGTTGTTTAATATGAAATCAAGTCAAACGTTGTGTGTGAGTGGATCTCATGTGCCTGGCAGTTGTCAAATTTCAATTTTTAATCGTGCATTACCAATACCATTAATAATCTGGTGTATTATTCTCTTACTTGTTCACCATTAGGTTAAATATTTTGTAATCGTTCCCGCGTGCCCGGGGATGCTTGGCTCTGGGTACGAGATTGGGTTTGCCCATGGCGCAGATACATGTACGCTATGCGTACCTTTTGTTACAAAGGGTACTCACGTTCTCGTAATATAGTAAACACGTATGTTATGTATGTTGATTCGCTAATTCCAAATCTGTTTTCAGAGTTTAAATCGGTTAAATATTGGCCGAGATCACGTTCAAACATTTCTTCTATGAAACGGGCTTTTGCAAATTGTGAATTTTTGCAAAACACAAATACACGGCCACGCCATGGATGGGGAAATTTCCGTAGGGGGGGGGGGGGGGAGGGCGATAGAAAAGGCGGGCGAGGGGATTGTTGCGGATTCGTATTTCTAGTATATGTATTTATATATAAGCAATACATGGTAGTACCAACTCCTTATACGGAAGTAAAAAGTCGTTTTGGGTGATCCGTTTGAATCGGACAATATTTGAGCGGAAACGCTTGCGGCCATTGTCGATTTGCGATCTGACGAACTACATAAATTACGAATATTTTTTTACAAAGGGTACACGTTTGCGTAATATAATAGGTACGTGTGTTATGTATTTAGACTCGCTAATTCTGTTTTTAGAATTGAAAACGGTTAAATATTGATCGAGATAACGTTCAAAGTATATGACGAAGCGGACGGGCCTGGCTGATTGCCGACTAATTTCTAAGCACATTATCCGTTGTTACGAAGGTTATGCACGTTTTCGTAATATAATAGACACGTATGTTATGTATTTAGACTCGGTAATTCCAAATCTGTTTTCAGAATTGAAATCCAGTGAATATTGGCCGAGATAGCGTTCAAAATCTACGTACGACGAACCGGCCTTTTGGGATTTGTTATCAACAGACTACAAATACAAATACACGGTCTGGGACCCTGGGGACCATGGATGGGAAAAGTACTGGGTAGAAAAGGCGGGCGAGGGGTTATTGCGGAACGTATTCCTAGTGATATAACTACTGATTTGGGATCCCAAAGCTGAGATCAATTGCTAAAATTGTACGACACACATGCAACCATGTCTGTAAAAGGTATCGAGCCAAAATTTTATCGATAAGATGAATGTAAATTATCCAAGAAACAGAGAAGGGTTTTGTCTTATAAACTGAATTGGGACTGAACTGATTTTGTATAGATATTTTTATTTGACATGTTAATACATACAATAATAAGAATTGGGTATATATTACAAGTCATATTACAGGTACTTCAAGCAATTAAGGTGTGAAAAAGGTATTGGGTAAAATCATACCGAGATAAAACATAACTATAATAAAGAAAAAGTGAAGATGAAAATGAAAATTCGGTCGGTAAACCACTAAAATAAAACAAGTTACATTGAACCAATAATTTCAATTCAGACGAAGATGCAGGTGAAATACATTGATTATTGTATGTGATTGCCTGAGTATAGCTCGAGTCTTAATAGTCATCTTCTTTATCACTATCTTGCAGTGGAGGTGTTTCATAATCCTCCCGCTCTCTGCTAAAATATATGTAGGTAAGGAAACCGACAAGGACGCTAGCGGTGGCAAAAGAGTAGTAAAACAGAGTTGGTTTTGTTCCAAAGGCATGGAAAAGTAAACCCATCACACCTGATCCGGCATCAATGCCCATTGAGTAAACCATCTCCGAAAGTCCTTTAAAAATAGGATAAATAGTGAGTTAGACTTAAATGAGGTAAGGGAAGATAAATTTTGAAGGTTAGAATTTTCTGTATTTTAAGATTATCCAAACGGGAACCATGAGTTGCACAAAATGCAACATCTATTGACCTTCTGATTGAATATCATGAGGCACGAGATATAAATCTGCGCAAGCTGTCTAACCAATTGAGACCGTTGCAGGCATATTGACTTATAGTATGTATTGCTCCTTATATAGTTACGTATTATATAAGTACCTACCGTTGCCTGGAGCTTAACGTATTTTCATATATAATGTTCATACATATATGTATATACATTTAGTATTTGATGTTGACATTCAATTTATTGGTTGAGATTACGAAAGTCAAATTGTTAGTGTTAAAATTGATACTAATAAAAAGCAACTTGGGAAACCGGGATACATCATTTTCTCAAATGTTCTAACTTAATATCTCACAAATTTGAGAAAATGAAATACAATATGGCACTACAAGATAGTCAAAGTGTGTTGGATTCGCGTTTTTTCTTTAAGTGAACCATGAGCGGTCTACAACCATGAGCGGTCTATACATGGCACACTCATTCTATTCAATCGCAACTGATTCTAAAATTCTTAAGCTATTTACGAAATGGATCGGAAAAACCACCACCATATTTTATACAACGCCCATTGATCTCTTTCCAAGAGAAGAAAAAGACGAAACATATAGCTGTTGCGCGATTGATATGAGTGAAAATGTGACGCAGGAGATTCGTAAGATGAGGATACGCCTCCTTTGATAATCAACAATTTTTTGTTGAAGAAGCTAGCGTAAAAATTGTTGCAAAAATTTATAGTATTCTTTAAGAAATTACAAATCCTAATTACTTACCGAAAATTACGGCCGAGCTCGCTTTGGAACCTGCCTTTGAAAAATGCACTGTCAGGCCAGAGTAGGACAAACCGTAAGCGGCCGCCTGGAGAAGATCGATGGCTAGAACAAGCCAGGGAATGTTGACGAAAGATATGGCCAAAAAGGAGATAGAAAATAGGAATAAAGATGTTGCTATGATTTTAAGATCACCCACTTTTCTTATAAGGAATCCTGATATGTAAAAGAAGAACGCTAAAAAGGGTCTGCGGATTAAACCAGCCAAACCCATAGTAGTCGGGCTTCCGGATAACTCGCTGATGTACCAGAACTCCCAGTTGAATTGAAAACCAGTACAGGAGCCAATGAAGAAGGCGACGAATAACACAATTATATAATGAAAATCAAATAAAATAGTTTTCACCTCAGTCCAATTTATCACGCGATGCTTATGATATTCGTACTTAAACCAAGGTATGGCAAAAGAACACAACATTATTCCCGCCGATGTCCAAACAAATGTTATGTGGTAGCCATCCCCAACAAATCCACAAACACTCAGCTTTATGTGCGAAGCTAGCATACCGACGGCGAAGAGGGAAACACTGGCGCCGATGTGCCCCCACATGTAGTAACTACCATAGCTTGCTCGATCTTCATTAAGGTGCGTCATTGTAGCCACATTTTGTAGCGAGAGGATCCCTCGATTCGTAACTCTAAACATCGCTTTGGCTGTGGCGAAGAACACAAAAAGAGTGCTCAGCCAAGGGACATAGTTGTTCCTCTTTACCTGCTCTACTGGATTTGACATTTTCCCAACTGGCATTTTCAGAGCAAACCGAGAATTGGATTCTTTGTTGCTTGCAGAAAATAGGAAAGGGTTTGATGATTTGTTAGCAGAAACGTTACGGTGGATATCCAGGTCGTTATAATGAAAAGACTCGCTTGGTTGTACAAAGCATGTTGGGAAAGATACTATAAGTGGTAGCAAATAAGCGAGTGAGATTAGGAAAATGACTGCGATTGATACGATTAAAACGAGTTTCCTTGATCGAAATCTGTCGCCAAGAAATCCATACAGAGGTAAGAATAGGTGCTGGATGCCCATGAGTGTTGACAAACCAATCTGAGATGGACTGAAGCCAAGTTGTTTCATATAAAGATTGCTGTACTCAATAAAAACTATTATAGCGCTGCTTCCAAAGAAATAACTCCACTTGAGAGCCAAAGAAGCCATCGAAAATGACACCATGTTGTTATAATTACCTGTGGGCGATGTCGGTGCAAATGCGTTGGACTGGGCAGGGGCAGTCATATTTATTTGAAAAAAATGAGTGGTTTTATAATTATTCCAGGTATATCTTTATCTTATATTATCTTATCTTATCTCGAAACGAAAGTGTTTATAAGAAAAACAATTAAAACGCATTGTGCTAAAAATAAATTAGTATTCTTTTGAAATAACCTGCCGTGATCGTTTGTGATGTGATTAAGTCCTCCCGATGTTTTTAGGGAACATTTAACTCTAATATCCAGAAATGTCATGCATTACTTTGTAATATTGCGGTTACCGAGGCCAATAAACTAAAATATTTACACTTTTCTATTCTAAATTCTTTACCGCTCATATCCTTTTCAACTCATATTTCCGTAATTTTAATATTAATATTATTTTTAAGGGAGCACTTTAGTTGGAGTCACGCTATGTTATCCCGTCTTGCACCATGTAATTATTTATATTTCCTCAAGTAAAATACATTACATAATAAATTAGAAAATCTGAGTGTGTTAGGGCACTTAAACCAACAAATATTCTTTATCGAATTGGTTCAATGACCATGTTTTAAAATTTTCTTTACAATGCACGTGATTTGCAATAAATCAAAAACCCGCAAATTTCATGTGCAATTATTTCTGCAATATTCATGTGCAATTACTTTATTTTATTGTACGTTTCAGTACAGGCTGATTTGAAATTTGCAATATTTCTGACGTGGTCGTTTTCGACAATAAGAGCAGTGTGCCTTACCTTGATGATTATTAATTATAACTATAAATCCCTTGCCCGAAGGCCCGGGCGCGAGGGTGCTAATCCCCATCGGCGTAAATTTCATTTCACAAGTAAATTCCAATCGGACCTAAAAGTCACGCGGATTTAAAAGTCATGGATCTAGATCATGGATCAAAAAGTCATGTATCGAAAAGTCATGCAGCGGATCTAAAAGTCATGTTCACTCCTTCACTTCGGTGTTGTTGTGAAGTAGCTGAAGGTGTCCGTTAACGATAATGTAACTAGAAGATCCACTAGAAGATCCCTCCATTACTTAGCAAATACTCCACTCAAACATTGAACTGTTTAACGAACGGAGAATAAGCGAAACACTGCAAATAACATCATGAATGGTTGTATTGGATGTTTACTTTGTATTTAGGCTTTAAGATTTGCATATCCATTCACTTGTGTATTTTTAAATTTACATAATATATTTTGTAATCCTTTGTCTTGTTTTGATACAAATTATATATATAAAGAAAATTTAACAAACTTGATTTGTTCTACTGAAGAAGCCTTCACCTGCGAAACGTTTGGAAATATAACCGTTACCACTTTGCCTTAAGAAGTTCACATTATCTTTATATTCACATACCAACAAGGCATTATTGAGGATTTATGGTGAGGAAAACTTTCGACTGTTGGAATATATACATTTTAAGACCAAATCGGTTCCAGTTGCGAAAGGCCTTCCAGCTGGAACCCCGTGATGCTAGTACAGTGGCAGTGCTCTGACCACTGAGCTACGGAGGCGGTTGCCTCATGCAGTTTAAAGTCATGTTAATTCAGAAACAATACAACAACATTTTTTACTGTTTCCTTTTTGTAGATTTAGAATGTATTGAATGATCACTGGCTAAGACAGAGGGCCAATATATCCTATAAATACGTATACGCAACAACCACTCGCCCGCTTACTGTTTAAAACTTTTATAGCGTAGTTGCTTATAGTATTATATTTAGTATTATATTTTACTTGTATTAGGTAATGCCCATTTGTTTGCCAAACTGCATAGATTTTCAGTGGACAATATCTCTGAGAGCTTTGCGTTGAAACATAAAAAGTGCTATATATTGATCGGGCGAGATGGGTTAAAGAAGTGGAGATCGAAAGAGTATGCAAGAACAGAAAACGTGTATTCTGACGTCATATATTTTTTCATAAGACATCAAACTAAATAACTAAATATCAAAACAAATTAAATTTTTGGGTACAGTGCCTGCACTGAACAGAATAGTGGGGAATTCTACTGCTGTTACTACCATCAATCACTAAAAAAATTACTTGTCTCACGCTATTAATGATTCGTGAAATAATCGACTGAGTAGTTTAAACAGACGCCAAAGGCTGTTGAAGGAAGAAGATCTTTATCATTATTATACAATGGTCCCCTAAAAAATCAAATTTTTTAAAAGGTCTAAGGAGTCCATTCAAATTGATTTTAATCAGACGTATTAGCGATTCTACCCCGATTGTTGGTGTGGATAGATTATATGCAGTAAGTTGATAATTCTACCCACATTGGACTACTGAGATGTGGAGGGATATGGATAACTTAATATTGATGCTCTTGAGAGGTCTCAACGCAGGGCAGGGAAACTGATCTTTTCCAAGTCGGGACTTAAAACTGATCGGTTAATTGAAACCCTATACGATTGGTACCTCCTGTAATTAGAAGAAAGTTACATTGTGTATACTATGCTAATTAAGAAATTCCTTGAAAGCATTTTACCACCATATCTAAAGAACTATTTTCGTCTCAATAAATCTGTTCATACATACATGTGGGGACATTATCTGTTGCCTTAATACTTATGTGCAGTATTTATACAACTTTTGAGTATACAACAGTTTTCGCACAGCTCATATAGCTTGATTTCATTGATAAAAATCAAGGTACATCCCGCACCCTTAGGTGTCTAGGAGATATTTCAGTATTCTTGCAGATCCCAATAAACAAGCTTTTTGAAGTATCTGGAAATCAATTCTGATGTCTAGTCCTCCTAGGCACATATAGAAATGGTTGTTTACTGTTCCGAGTGTTCCAATAATGATAAGTACAAATGTTACTTCTTTACATTGCCATATCATCTTGATTTCTCTTTTTGGATCTTTATACTTCTCTACTTCCCTTTTCTTTCTGCAGAACTCTTGTATCAAATGGGCATGCAACATCTATCGGTGCGCAGCATCTCTTCTCTTTATTTAGTACTACTAGTATATCTGGCCGGGAATGTTCTATCTTATTATCAGTTTGGATTTTCATATCCCATAGCAGTTTTACATTAACATTTTCAGTGACATTTTCTGGATTATGCTAGTACCAATTTTCCGCATGTTTTCTCCAGTTTTTATTTCTTACATAACTCCCAATGGATTACCTGAGCAATTTTGCAGTGTCTTCAGTTCCTACAATGAAGTAACTCGAGTTTGTACTTTATTTTGTTTTACTATATATATATATATATATATATATATATATATATATATATATATATATATATATATATATATATATAATATATATATATATATATATATATATATATATATATATATATATATATATATAATATAATATATTTGGCGAAATTTGCTGTCGCAACTCTGAGTTTCACGCGGTTAGACGATCATCAGGCAACTGACAGATCGGATACAACTATTCTCTATTTACAATGGGTGTCGTGTTATTATGAGTGTCATTTTTGGTGACATGTCGGCATTTACTAAAAATTTCGGAGCGTCTATTCGAAAAGTTTTTCTTTCTTCCTTTCATCAAAACGAGTTTTTCTTCGAGGCATAAGTTGCATCTCCTGGATCCAACTTTGTATGCTGGAACTGTCTTAATTAACGACCACTTCATGTCAAAGTCACGCTTTGCTGTTTTTAGTTTCCAAATAAATTTTGAAAGATCGGTGTCACACGAATATTTTTCGTTTCTAAAAGACTTGACGTGGTTCCGGTATCGATATTTAAATGCATTAGCCGTTACTCCGACATAGGTTTAATTTCTTCTCATGGCTGTCGTGCGTCGTAACATCAGCTTGATAAACAACGCTCTCAGTAAGGCATTTACCATCGGTCTGACATTCATCAGGTCGTCGGCAGTTACACTTGCGCAAATCATTGTTCGTTGTGTCAGTTTGTTTAGCGTGGTTTTTCAGTATTTTGTTATTGTGTTTATTGATGAAGCTTTTCATGTTCTCTAGACAACTGTAGCTGATCCGTACTGTATGGCGGTTGAAAAGTTTGTTAAGTTTGTTGGAGGGTGGAAAGTGTTTGTCAATGAGTTTGGTGGAAAGTGTTCGTCCTATATTAGGCGACATTTTGGGTGATTTTCGAAGTCTTCTTTAAACCCCGCAAAGAGCGACCTCGGCAAGGCCAGTAAAACCATCTTGGACAAAATTAACAATGAAATCCGTGAACAGACGTCTTCTAACCAATGGCGTAACTCAGACGACACAATCTCCTGGTTCAAATCAATAAACTATAAAAAGAAGCATACATTCTTATCATTTGATATTGTGGACTTTTACCCATCTATTTCCGAACTTTTACTCGACCAAGCAATCACCTGGGGCAAGCAATTTACCACCATCACCGACAACAACATCAAAATTATTAGACATGCCCGAAAATCCCTCCTCTTCAACAATGGCCGAGCATGGACGAAAAGAAACACCGCGCCAACACATTTGACGTGACAATGGGATGTTACGACGGAGCTGAAATTTGTGAGCTCGTCGGACTTTTTATCCTAAAGACACTAGAAGAACGCTTCGGAAAGATGACAGGTCTATACCGAGACGACGGTTTGGCAG
This sequence comes from Chrysogorgia sp. JL179-B06, assembly GCA_035772405.1. Classification (NCBI taxonomy): domain Eukaryota; kingdom Metazoa; phylum Cnidaria; class Anthozoa; order Scleralcyonacea; family Chrysogorgiidae; genus Chrysogorgia; species Chrysogorgia sp. JL179-B06. The sequence goes on from JAYKKM010000379.1 coordinate 1,853,209, forward strand.
CTATTAATACCACCTCCGGAAGATTGGCCGACAAAGCGAGAAACGATCTAATCCGTATTTTCGAAAAATTTGGCCTGAAAATAACAGCACAGACAAGTCTTAAACGCGTAAACTTTCTAGACATAACCTTTGACTTGACAAACGATACGTACAGACCCTACAGAAAACCAAACGACGAACCACTCTACATTAATTAACCGCTTATCAAACCACCCACCTTCCACCTCATCGATAAACAAACGCATTAACAAATTATCATGTAACAAAGAGACATTCGACGCAGCAACACCACTATACAATTACGCATTAAAAAGAAGCAACTTTGACACAAACCTTACATACGAATCGACTACAGAAAACGTAGACAACATTTCCAACACAAACAAACCCCAAAGACGAAACAGACATCGAAATGTAACGTGGTACAATCCGCCTTACAGCAAAAACGTAAAAACGAATATAGGACGAAACTTTTTGCAACTCATTGACAAACACTTTCCACCCTCCAACAAACTTGACAAACTTTTCAACCGCCATACAGTACGGATCAGCTACAGTTGTCTAGAGAACATGAAAAGCTTCATCAATAAACACAATAACAAAATACTGAAAAACCACGCTAAACAAACTGACACAACGAACAATGATTTGCGCAAGTGTAACTGCCGACGACCTGATGAATGCCCGACCGATGGTAAATGCCTTACTGAGAGTGTTGTTTATCAAGCTGATGTTACGACGCGAGTAACGGCTAATGCATTTAAATATCGATACCGGAACCACGTCAAGTCTTTTAGAAACGAAAAATTTTCGTGTGACACCGAGCTTTCAAAATTTATTTGGAAACTAAAAACAGCAAAGCGTGACTTTGACATCAAGTGGTCGTTAATTAAGACAGTTCCAGCATACAAAGTCGGATCCAGGAGATGCAACTTTCAACTTTGGCCTCGAAGAAAAACTCATTTTGATGAAAGGAAGAAAGAAAAACTTTTTGAACAGACGCTCCGAACTTTTTAGTAAATGCCGACATGTCACCAAAAACCACCTAAATTAATGACACTCATAATAACATGACCCCATTGTATATATATATATATATATATATATATATATATACGTGCATTAATTAATTAGTTTGTAAGTTAGACGTAGATTAGTTAGGAACATTTAGAACATTATGACATTTTAACGCACGGCCCCTTTCATTTTTATCTTTTTAACAATGTAACTTTTGTATATATATATGGTTCCATTAACCATTGTAAAAATAAGATTAAAAATATAGATATCGCCCTCACTTTCATAGCTTATATCCTAATATATTAGTATTGAACTGAACAAAACAACTAGTTCAACATAAATCTTTTTCAATAATTTGATTTTTTAGCTCTCATTAAGTTGTTGCAAGTTGTTAACAGACGTGAACAATTTGTTCTCAACAGACGTGAACAATGTTGTGCTGCACCCTGTGAACAAGTTGTCAACAACTTGTTCACGTCTGTTCCAACACGCATGTTCACGCATGATGAACCAACAGACGTGAACAAGTTGTTCCAACACGATGTTACGTGCATGATATAACAGCATTGTTCCAGCATGATAAATTAACATTTGTGAACAAGTTGTTGAAACAACATGTTACAAGATGATATCGATCGGATAAATTATCGTTTTTTGTGCACCCCACGGTTTTCTCGCTTATTAATTTTGTTATAAAATCACAAAAATATTAATATCACTATTATTGAAGACGAAGATATCACATAAACACATCCATGAATGTTTAAAAACGTTTATTGAAGTGACAATTTGAATACAAAGTCTCGCGTATCCTTCTTTAATACACTGCTACGTACAGCCAGTTTATCCCGGTTCTTTAGCGGCGCTTTATTCTCTATTTTCATTGATATTCATTGAAGTCCCACAACGACAGTCTATACACAAATAATTTAAGGGAAAAAAACAAAGATTTAGCTAGTTAATAATCTGCCTTTCTTTTTGTGACAGTCCAACTGTCCTGTAAACAAAAATTCTTTCACTTTTGCCTAAAAAAGGAGATCAGCATTCCGACTAATTTCGATGAAAGAAAACAAAACAAAATATATTAAAGTTTTGAAACACTAACGTCTACGTGCAAGTTAAATGACTTAATTAATTATAACAACAAAATCGATACCGAATCTCTTTAGTGAACATTTTTCAAGGCTTATTACATGTCTTACCTTTTTTGTAAATAAATATGAAAGTTGATATAGTTCACATGTACTTTCTAAAAAAAACAAAGAATGATAAACTATTTTTGCAAGATTATTCCAAAGTCAAAACATCTTTTTTGGTTTTCATTTGCAGTTGTAACTTAAGTTATATTGTATAAAAATTGACTGTTTTAACAGATTGGACCGAGTGTGAACAAAGTAAACTTACCTAATTGTTTTGCTTTTTCGTGGGTTTTAAGCTGGGAACAAAATGATAGTGGAGGGACATATATTAATGATAGCATTTAGCAATGCTATACATTGAAGAAGCATTATCAAGTTATTTAATAATTTTTTATTCTTACCTCTTTGAGCTGGATAAACATAGTGTATGCCAGTCTACTCTAATTAAATCTTCACAAAGTTTTACCGGGTGGTTCGTTCATACAGAAGACTATTCCTCAGACCATTGGCAATGCAGCAAAGGGAAAATCAAACGAGGGAAAACCAGTTCCGCCGGTCGACTCAGGAAGCAAAGTTCAAATGAAGTATGCTCACGCGAGATACGCGTGACCGTACACGTGACCGTACACATGAACTTCACGTGACATTGGCCATAGTGTCCTCGCGTGTTGTTCACGAACAGTGACAATGCTGTAACAAGCTGTTGAACGAACAACTTGTTCACGCCTGTTGGAACAGCGAAAAACAATTTGTTGATTCGACAATGTTGTTCATGCATGATGCAACATGTTGTTACAGCATGATGAAATAACAACAATGAACAACATTGTTGCAACAATGATGAACATGGTTGTTGTAACAATACGTTTCTCGCTTGTTCTAACATGCGTGAACAACCATTGTTGTTTCAACAAGCTGTAACAACATGTTGAAACAATGATGAACAATGTTGTTCATTCAACAATGTTGTTCACGTATGTTAACAAGTTGTTACAGCATTGTTCAGGCAACAATGCTGTAACAACTTGTGAGATTTTTACGCGTGTACTAGGCTATCACAGAGAAGGCGAATAAACAACTTTCGTACCTTCACCCGCCACAACCCTCTATTGACGTTTTGGAGACGCCTATTAGTATACCCTATTGGAACCGGCAAGTCCAGCCAACTTATCCCTGTGCCAATAGCTTCGGCCCACGCATCTATTACAGGTGAGCCTCAGTTATTGCCAACAATATTGCAAACAATATTCTTCAAATCCTAGTCAGATTCTTCAATCTTCTAGTTTTCCATTTGACTCCCGTGTTTCGGCTAAAGTTAAAACAAAAATTTGGAACGAGGAATTTGTCAATTTTGGCTATTTGTCGAGTTCTCCTTATTAGGACAAATACCGCATCAGCTTTCAAAATTTCGATCCATTCCAACCAGCATCTGTTTTTCTTGAGCCAACTTCAAAACAAAACGTGATTTCTAGCATCGAAACGTTATTTATTAGTGGATAAATTTATAAGAACAGTTTACAAGAAGCCGGGCAAACTACCTACGCACTGCATGGTCATCAGAAATACCTACTATGTGGAAACGTAATGCTCTTTTGAACGCGTTACATCGAGCCAAACGTATTACTGCCAATTGGCAAGCCTTACAAATCTGGCTATACCCTTACAAATTCATTCAACATACCATTGCAAATTTCGGACACCCTTATGATGATGACACCACAATTCCGACACAATGGTTTGACGAGAGATCAGTAATTACTATATATATACACCTCCCTTATTGCAAGACAAACGAACAACAAAGTTATGCTTTCATAAAGAAAATCACTAGGTATACTCAAGGACATTACAAATTCTCTATCATCCGGAAGACACGTAGAATATGTTCCTTATTTTCTCTCAAAGATAAAAATCCACACCAGTCAAATGTGGTATACAAGGGAGTGTGTGTCACATGCAAACGAGAGTATACATTGGTGTATTTCAAGAGCATTTCGCCGTTCGAAAACAAGAACACGAAAACATTAACAGCGTTAATCAAACAGAACCAGCACGCCATTGCTCTTCCAACCCTGGTCATTTCTTCTCTTGGGAAATCATATTGTATTTGCAAAATTATGAAAATTAAGACGAACTTTAGAAGCTCTCCTAATTGGGAAATCACAGCCTGAACTTAATAAACAAATCTATGCTTTCCACTTAACACTTTATCCCAAAGGAGTTAGTTAACTTAACTTAAAAAACTCATTAATTAATCATGAGGAAAACACAAAGGAAATTACTACCGTGTCGTAGGTTTTATATGTGATAAAATTTTATCCTAATTTACATAAACTTTATCTTTGATTTTCTCGGCTTAGACAACATTGATTTTCAAAATTACTACGCCAATGAACTTATCAAATGGGTCGTTTTCAAGCCGTTTAATAAACTCGCAGCACGTGTTTTATCAGATCTAAAACACTCGGGCTACGCCCTCGTGTTTTAAATCTGATAAAACACTGCTGCTCGTTTATTAAACAGTACATAGACATCCTAATTAATATTCACTTTGTATAGTACTTAATGTATTGTATAGTCAATTTCCTGTTCAACCTGATGATGATCGCTTGATCGAAAACGTTCGTTTTTAACTTTAATAAAAAATGTTAACCTTTTTTACATTTACATAATATTGCTATAAAGTTTAATATATATATATATTAACGGCAAAGCTAAATAAATAAATAAATAAATAAATAAATAAATAAATAAATAAATATACAGAGCCCACTTGGAGACGATAGTATAAAAAAAAGTATCTGATAGAGGATCGATTATATAACGGTATCTGACAAAGCATATTGCTTATACAGCTAATTCAATGAAAGTTGTCCCCGTCTAAGCCATAAAGGACAAAGTGTAGGGAATTACTATAATATTTTTAATTGCAATTGCACACAGCCACTAAACTTAAAGGCCAAAGGCCAGACAAGTAATCCGAAATTGACGTTATTTATCTGAATCAAATTCAGATTTTTTTACACAAATTAAAATTAAATTTGCCGTTCCCATGGCACTTTTCGCTCTTGACTTTGGTCTTTTTGGTCTTTTCTCTCACATTGTCTTAGTACAACCGTGATAAAACGTATACGATACTGGTTCAACTTTTAAAATTCACTAGAACGTCAAATGAAACGTTATATTTGAAGTTTGGATGTGACAGTGTGACGTTCAAACGTCGTGATTACGTTTTTTAACACATTGTGATAACATTATTTTAGCACCTAAATATAACGTTATAATTACAACCCCCATACAACATAGTGACAACGTTATCACAGTACCTTCATAAAACGTTACATCGTGGTCGTCGCTGTGACAACGTTATATGACAGCACCTTCATAAAACGTTACATTGCGGTCGTCGCTATGACGTTTATGACGTGATAAGGTCGAATGTTCTGACAACGTTATATCAACACGGTCACACAACGTTGGATTGTGAACGTCGTTACAACTTCCGTACAACGTTGTGATAACGATATTCGCATTAATTGAAAAATTAGAAAATCGCATCGGAAGTACGAGAGAACCCCGTAAAGTGGTCCCTGGGGATTGGGAAGGTAATCTAGTCAACCAGGCATGCAAAGGGAGGCTATATAACAGGGTGTTTCAAATAAATTAGCTAATTCAGACTAGAACGTGGCAGAAGACGCTATAAACCGGCGCACCTGGAGTGAACACCCCCACCTCCCCTGTAGGCCAACAGCGTCCCCCCCAATTATACACCTTCGCAACCGTTCGCGGATTTCATTCCCATAACTCTCTTGTGCGCGTGCGGTTGAATCTTAATCAACAGTTAATGAGAATGCATAAGTATACAAGCGACAAACGTCCCGTGAACGTTGTCTGAAGGTTAGGTACGACCTAACCAAACTACAACCTTCCCACAATGTTGTCAAATTGCGTTTTATTTGAAATTAACAACGCGAAGACTCAAGTTCGCAACTTCATTTCTAATACGTCACGAATAAAATTTATGTGAAACGCCGAATTCAAAAGCGAAATAATTCGTTCCCTGGCGTATTGTGATAACTTCCTCATTATCTCTGATTCAAAATATTATTGAAGGACACTTAACTTCGGAAAGAAGCGACTAGTTCCGGAACGTGTCGTATAATTCCGAAATTTAAAACCTCGCGCGCTTGCTTAGGTTCGACATAGGTTAAACCTTATTGAAACCGAGGTTCTACCGCCGATTCACCGAAGTTCAACCGCCGATCGATTGAGGTTTTAACCTAGATTCGACCGCGGTTTTCTTTAGGTTACTTTTAGGCCGCACTGTATGTTAATCCAACAACAACAACAGTGATGCTGTGTCTTATTTCAAAACTTAAAGAAAAGTGATATATTTATTGCTACAGATGACTTTTTTGTTCCTATGTTTTTTGTTCATGTGTTCATTTGTTCATATGTTTTGTTCATATTTTGTTCATATTACTGACCGTATATAATACATTGTTGGCCTTTAATTTGAATATATTGCCAATTGTTAGTTGCTTAATTTGCCAAACGTTTTTAGGCTGTACAGTTAAATATTATGTAAGAAAATACTGTACATTTCTGTTAAATGATCTCTTATACCTTATTTATATTGGATGTTTATATTGGATATTTATTTATATTATACAGTTTGTTTTTATTAGCAATTATAGTTCATAACAAAGTTAAATAATTTCCCCTAATATCTGTCGAATCCTTATGTTTTCAGGAAGTCTAGTTATTTAATATATTTATAGGGCTGGGTTAACCAGTAACATAGGCAACCTATATTAATCTTTGAAGTGCCCCAAAAATGATTTATCATTTGCTTCCAAAAATGAAGCTTAACAAACTTTAAAAACCGCGCTAAACCAAAATACCACCTGCTCCCCACCCTTAAACTGATGCACGATATAATTATTGTGTGACATGTGTAATCCATGATTAATTGACGTTTTAAGCATATACCTGTACCTGAAAATTTTGACATGATGTTTTTATGAGATTAGGTTACAGGCCTCCAAAAGGGTTAATCTGGCCCTGTGTATGTAGGTTTCAGAAACACAGAAGTAATTTTCCAGTGTATTTTTTGTGTAGTTTATGGATGTGAAATCTTGATTTTTTCATTCACTTGAACAATTTTAATCTGTAAGAACAAAAGCAGTATTCAGATATAGACTTAATTAATGCTGTAATGGCATCCTGGTTGCTGCCCTGTATACATGCATTTCAAAGATCTGTTATTACATGAAATATTCCTGTAATGTCGGTGGGTCAACATCAAAATACTTTGAGGTAGCAGATGTGTACAAGATAGTGTGAGCATTCTGCAATAGAGCACATACTATATATACATTTTACCTACTGCACTCAACCCTAATTTAAGATATTTCTTAAAATCCAAAAACTTGAAGTAATTGATCACATCGCCAAAGATCCATTCTACTGATACCCATACAGAACTCATTGACTTATTAAAATCTTTTTGTTCTTGTGTCAGTACAGCACACCGGAATGGTCCTTGAATATGAGCACGTAAATGGTAGGCTCGGTCGCAATATAAACACAGAGGCAATCCTGACGCAAGAGCTGCAACGAAAATCGTTGCAGCTCTTGCGTCAAACCATGCAGAGGAGGCAAGCATTCTACTATATCATGCCGTTTTACTTCGTCTGGGCCATATACATTACCAATAAGATCATTCGGCAAGGCGACTGACTGGAATTTTATCTAATGAACTCTTTTATGTCCATTATAGCCGGACGGCTCGCTGGTTTACGCCAGGGCTGCAAACAGAGCGAACTGTTCCATAATAAACCCCCATGAGCAATCCCAAAAGCTGCTCCAGATCGATGTATAGCGTTAGCATACTGTACAAACTTTGCGGGAGAAAGCGAATTATGATTGAATGTAGTGAGTAGATGATGCCGTTGATCATAAACCAAGTCGATCATGTGGTTTGTTATTATACTTAGCTCTGGGACAGGTCGAGCGAATTGGGAAACCATGATATACAGGGATATGTAAAACGATTGAGAAGCATATACATAAAGATGGAATTGATTGAACCACTAACCCATTGTACGTGTAATCTGGTCAGGTAAACGAAGGACGTCAGCGAGGGTGTATATTTTACTTCTTAGGAAACGAAATTCGGCTTTGCACTCGGTATCCGTGGTTTGATCGAGGTCAAACCGCTCGTAATTCCAGTGAGGAGAATCCGGATTTTTGGATGTAGTCGTATTCATAAGTAAGAGAAATTCTGCTTCAGTTAGCAGACCATCGCAGTAGTCAATAAGCAGTTGGTGTCGAATTTCCCTAAAGCTTTTCATTTTTATAACAACGTTAAATTGTCGCCGGGCACATTGGCGGGGATCGTAAGTCAATTTTCCTGCGAAGACAACTTCTGTCTCGGCCCAGTCCATCTCGCATTACAAGCGTCGTCGTCGTCAGAAAAGTCGTGTTCCGTAAGCTCCCTATTGTATTTACACCAACTCATATTTTATTTACGAACACTGTGTCGCTGACCTATTCGATTTGATAACGAAGAAATTCGCTATAACAAGCCAGACGGTCAGCACAATTTGTTTGTTATAAATGTTAAGAAATTGCATTCCCAAATTTACTTTATAGTAGCTACTATGATATGAATTAACATACTCCAAAAACTTTATCAATGCTTCTTCTCCATGTAACCAAACCAGGAATACATCATCCAAAAATCTCTACCAAACATTGGGGACCAAACGACGTTCCGCCAGCATACTTTCCAACTGAGACATAAACAAATTAGCAAATGCGGGAGCAAACTTAGTAACTATAGCCGTTACTAATTTCTGTTTATAAACTTTTCCATTACTCATTAGACTCGAAAACATTATTTTTCAAAATAATTCCAACCAATCCAACTATATTTTCAACCGAAAATTTAAATTTTCCTTATTAATAATATGCCCCGCATTCCACAATAATCTCCTTCATACTTCTCAAACCTTCATGAGGAATACAACTAGCTTCCTAAGAAAATCCGTTGTATCCTTAAGAACATGCGGCAAACCGTCAATGAAAGGTAGAAGATGGAAATCAACCAACTCCGAAATACGCTCCGTGGGTAACCACAATTTCAAACCACTCATGGTTTCCCAGGAACATCAACCATACGCTTATCGATTTTTGGTAACAAATAAAACCTATACCCAGCTTAAATTCTTTACATGCTAAATACTTATAATTACTCTCTGTTATCTTCTCACTTAACAGCATCTAATTCATATATATATATATAATATATATATATATATATATATATATATATATATATATATATATATATATATATATATATATATATATATATATATATATAAAAGAGTTAGAATGTCTTCGTCACTACTCTGAGTTTCACGCGTAATGCGACCTTCAGGCAACTGACAGTTCGGCTTCAACTTGTCGTTAATATACTCGGCGGGTTAAAAATAGTTCTGATGACGTTGTTGTGTGTTGATCGTTTTCTGACGTTCGTTAATCGGTGATTGATTGTGTGACGACAATTTTTTTATTTAAAAGAGTTTTCTTGATCTTATTGACATACATTTCCCGCAATCAAACAAATTACATAGCCTATTCAACCGAAATACAGTGAAAGTCAACTATAGCTGTATGGAAAACATCCAGAGCACAATTCAGAGACATAATAACCGCATATTAAGCAACAGAAACAACCCGCGCACGAATACAGAGAAATGCAACTGCCGACAACGTAACAGCCATCAATGCCCAATCCCAGGAAACTGTTTGGCGAAAAGCATAATTTATCAAGCCGAAGTAACAACGCATGACGACGGAGAAATGAAGAAATATATCGGTATGACAGCCAATGATTTCAAGCAGCGTTATCGCAACCATCTAAAATCATTCCGCAACGAAAAGCACGCAAATGAAACGGAGCTGTCAAAACACATCTGGAACTTAAAAAGAAAAAAACGCGATTTTAATATAAAATGGTCAATTGTTAGACGCACTGCGGCTTATCGAAATGGATCGCGAAGATGCAACCTTTGCCTGGAGGAAAAACTAATGATCATGAAGGCCGACAACTTTTAAATAAAAGATCGGAAATTTTCGCGAAGTGTCGTCACACAATCAATCACCGATTAACTAACGTCAGCAAACGATCAACGCACAACAACGTCATCAGAACTATTTTTAACCCGCTGAGTATATTAACGACAAGTTGAAGCCTAACTGTCAGTTGCCTGAAGATCGCATTACGCGTGAAACTCAGAGTATAGTGACGAAAACATTCTAACTCATTTATAAACGCTCTACCTCTAATGGTATATCGGGCACTCTTGAACCATCCGCCAGCTTTGTAACATTCATATTACAAATCTGTTTTATATATATATATATATATATATATATATATATATAATATATATATATATATATATATATATATATATATATTCTTTGAAAAGCATTCCCATACCGTCAGCCGATACTTACCGTAGAAAAACTAATCGAGAAAGTCGAAAGCGCCATCAACAGAATGCGATGGAAAGCTCACTTTTTCCTGAATGGAGATAGCGCAACCACGAACAGCAACGAAACATTTGGACTAAAATCAAGAAAAGCTCCTCCACATATCAACGAACTAGACAACTTTGAAGACGACATCGCGAGAATGGTCGAAAACATCAAGTTCAGAAATGTCAACGACAAGTTTCTTTCAACTCTATCCAACGACGCAAAGAAAATAAATTCATCAATGAACGTTATGGCTTTTGCAGACAAAACAAGAAACATTTACGAAATGAAACCCGAAAAATACAATCAACTACTGACTGAGAACATAACGAAGACATTCATTTCCTTCGATGTAGTAGACTTTTACCCGTCCATATCAGAACAACTCCTAGACAGAGCTATTTCCTGGGCCAGCCAACACGCGACTATTAACGACCAAGACATATCCGTCATCAAACATGCACGAAAATCATTGTTGTTCCACGAAGAGAAGCCATGGATTAAACGCGACAGCCATAATATGTTCGATGTCACCATGGGAAGTAGTGACGGAGCAGAAGTGTGTGAACTCATCGGTCTATTTATTTTGAACAACATATCCCAGAAATTCGGCAAAGAAAACACCGGACTTTACAGAGACGATGGATTAATCGTCTTGAAGAATGCCACAGGCAGACTGGCGGAAAAAGCGAAGAAAGACCTGATTAGATCCTTTGAAGACTTCAACCTCAAGATCACAGCCACAGCCAACCAGAAAGTTGTCAACTTCCTTGACATAACTTTGAACCTACGCGACGGAAAATTCCAACCTTACAGAAAACCAGATGATGACACGCTCTACATAAACAGCCACTCCAACCATCCTCCTTCCATAATTAGACAGCTACCCAAATGTATCAGCCAAATAATTTCAAAACTCTCCTCCGACCATGCGACCTTTCAGACTGCTGCCCCAACTTACAACGACGCCCTTAAACACAGCGGTTTCCACTCTGACATTGAATACCTCCCCGACGAAGATCCTAACCCGAGTGTTAGCCCAGTAGCTAATCAGAAGAAAAAGCGATACAGGAACATAACGTGGTTCAATCCACCCTACAGCCGAAATGTCAAAACGAACGTTGGACACAAATTCCTCGCCCTAATCGATAAGCACTTCGCGACCACGAACAAATTACATAACATTTTTAATAGAAACACTTTAAAAGTAAGTTACAGCTGCATGGAAAACATGAGAAGTATTGTTAGCAAACACAACACCCGCATCCTTACAAAAAAGAACCACAGCACCAGCGAAAGAAAATGTAACTGCCGAAACAAATAAGCATGTCCAGTGCAAGGAAACTGCTTAGTCCCAAACGTGATTTACCAAGCCGAAGTTAGAAACATTACATTGGTATGACTGCACACCCATTCAAGACCCGCTACAACAACCACAATAAATCCTTTCGCGACCCGAAATACTCAAATGAGACGGCACTCTCGAGTTATGTTTGGGGATTAAAAAACGAAGAAACTAATAATTTTCGGTAAAATGGTCCATCTTAAAACGCATGAAATCATACGAAAGTGGAGCGAAGCGGTGCAATCTTTGTATCGAAGAAAAGTTATGCATTATGAAAGCCGACAAAGGACATCTTCTGAACAAACGAACCGAAATTTATTCAAAATGCCGCCACAGAAATAAATTCTACATAAACAACCTAAGCGCTCCAATATCAGTATATGACATCATCACCATTAGTGACACCGTGACGTATGAGTATCTATAAAAGAATAGTTAAACCAGAATCTCAACAGTTGTCTGAAGATCGTCTCTCGGCGTGAAACTCTGAGTAACAACGAACTGTTTTAAGTAAAGATTCTATATATATATATATATCCCCATTTGTGTGGCATCAAGGGTGGCTGTAAATAGCAGTTACCTTCATCCTGCTCATCAGCACTACACTGATGAGGCCCAAAAGGCCGAAACGGTACCGTCTTTATAGTTATATATATATATATATATATATATATATATATATATATATATATATATATATATATATATATATATATATATATATATATATATATATATATATATATATATATATATATATATATATATATATATATATATATATATATATATATATAATTATATGAAAAAGTTGACTTTCTTAGCACCCCGCGTTCTATGCCAGCTGGTGAGTGGATTTTTATAGGCCGATTCAGACAGGTTTACTCGGTTAAATAAACGTGTTAGATTTTCAAAAAAAAAGATCGAAATTGCATCTTTAGGTAACGCTAAACTTTAATTTAGGGATTCTTCATCGCTTTTTATCATAGTTTGTTATTTATCTGCTTATTTAGTTTACGTGTTAGAAATTAATTCGTGACTAGGCTCTCGGCAACGGCATGCGTAGCTCAGTGGTCAGAGTACTGCACTAGCATCGCAGTTCCAGCCCGAAGGCCTTTAAGTTGAATTTTTAGCAACTGGTCTCGGTTTGGTCTTAAAATGTATATATTCCAACACTCGACATTTTCCTTCACCATCAATCCTTAGAACATGTAGTTTAATCGAGTGAAATGCCAAATATTACTAGCTTGTTAAGTCTAAATCATGTAATGAGAAATTGTATTTTCCCCATAAACGTCTTGTAATGCAGATCTGAGCTTTATTTTGGTTAATTGCATGCATAGCTCTGGCGGTGGTCTTGATTATTGAAACGTTTTACACTGTAGCATTCGTATATTTTTATGATAACCGGGAAATGTTATGCAATTTCTGGATTTATTGGAAACACGATTTCTCCACTATAGGTAAACTTTGAGGGTATAAAACTTTTCAGTAAACAAGACCACCACTATGCAATTAACCACGATAAAGCTCAGATCTGCATTACAAACATTTTATGCGGAAAATGCAATTTCTCATGATTTAGACTCTGGAGCCACCTTAAAGAGTGACTTTGAACAGGCCTACGAGTACGAAGACGCAATGTAAAGTAGGAGATTGGTACAAGGCGTGTTTGATTTTAGGCGAGAAATTTAGCTTGAGCAGCAAAAACGAAAACCATTGCGAAAAAGGTGGAGGAATTTCAGAGCTATGTTACATCACCAATGAAATGATAAACATCTTACACTTGCAACGAATATATGGTCATCGTTTAACATCTTTTGAGCAACCATGCGGTTGCAGCCCTGCATGTATGCTTAAAAGGTATAGGTTGATGCTATACCTGTACTTGGGACTGTCCATATCATTTGTCGCCCACAGATGAAACAAAAAAACAGAAAACAATTGTCACAAGAGTGTCCATGCATTAAAATTTCAAAGTGTTGTAGCCGCCAATGGTTTTATTGCAAACCTCTATGGTAGTAAGTTGCATGGGTATAATTTTCATAACAAAAAACCCAATTCTCTCTGTAATAGTATATTGTTGGACTATCATCTCCCTGGATTGCCATCCTCCCTATTTTGTGCCAATATAGATGTTGTTCATAAATATTTATAGCTAGTGGTGAGTACTGTAATAAGTAATCAGTGAAAATAAAATTATTGCAAAGGGGCCTGGTTTCTTCAAAATTCAAGACAAAATTTTGTCTTAATATTTCAGAAGGGAAAAGGCACGATGCAAGAATGGTTACAATGTCTGCACATCTTGCTCAGTTGCAGCAACATTTATTTGCTCCTGATGGAATCCTTTTATGCCTTTAATTTATCATGATACGGCTTATCCGCTAAGAGCCCACCTACAGTGTCCATACAAGCATACACCGTTCACAATGAAATGGAATTCAATGTGCCAATGAGAGCATCAAGATTTTCAATGGGTATTTGGTGACATTGTTTGTTGTTGGAAGTCGCGTTAATTGTTGGCAGAGAACACCCACTCTTTCTGTTCAGTAACATTGTGCCTACGCTCATGCGTGGTAGTCTATGTTCGTGATTTTCTTGTTGTTTTCTTATCAACGAACAAAGCAAGTCGCATCTTTAAGTAAACACGAGAGTCATTATTTGAGCTAAATGTTAGTTTGTCACGAAATTAACCAATTAGGAAATCTGTCTGGATGTCACAATATATGATTTAAGTATTGTCATATTAACACTCATGCACAAAAGACTTTATTTAATAACTATAACCTTAGTATTGTCGCTACACGCAACCTCGTCATTGTAAAGATTATGGAATTACAATTTTATATATATATATATATATATATACATATATACTATATATACATATATACTATATATATATATATATATATATATATATATATATATATATATATATATATATATATATATATATATATATATATATATATATATATATATATATATATAGTGTGTCTTACCTCAAAATGATAAAAGCCGCAACTGTCAGTTTCACGCAAGGCGATCTTCGCCTGAAGATCGCCTTGCGTGAAACTGACAGTTGCGGCTTTTATCATTTTGAGGTAAGACCACTTTCACTATATATTCGCTCTACCTTTATGGTATTGAGCACTTTCAACGTTCCGTGAACAACATCACATTCGTTTTAGTATATATATATATATATATATATATTATATATATATATATATATATATATATATATATATATATATATATATATATATATATGTATATATATATAATATTAGAGAGGATTTAATATCGTCAAATACACATATGGAAAAAGTGACTGCCTCAACCGGGAATTTAATATGTATACGAATTTAATATGTATATGGAGAAATCACTGACTGTTCTGACCGTGTCTCAATAGCTCCAAGGTTAGAGCGCCGAAACGTTGATTCGGAGATCAGGGTTCCATATGTGTATTTGACTATATTAAATGAGTCTTAATAGTCACCCTCTTTATAGCTATCCTCAGGAAGTTTTTCGTATTCGTCACGACCTTTACCAAAATATATGTAGGCCAGGAAACCGATAAGAATGCTAGAGGTGGCAAGAGAGTAGTAAAACACAGTTAAATTTGCTCCAAAGGCATTAAAAAATAAACCCATGACTCCTGATCCAGCATCAACGCCTATTGAGTAAACCATCTCCAGAATTCCTTTAAAATATAGAGAGTCGAGTTGGTTAGTCTGAGATAGTTGAGGTAAGGGAAGATAAATTTTGAGCGTTAGTATTTTCTATATTTTAAATCCAACCAAATGGGGTCTATAGTTGTACAAAATTCAACATCAAGATATTCTGACTAAATATAGGACCCGCAACACCCCTGAATCTGCGACATCCTGAATCTCCAGCAAATCTCTAATCGACAGGCCGTTCATGGGAGCTTGATTACGTGTTCTGCATATATTATGTTAAAGTGCCCCTAACCTCAAAATTTTTTATTGTCTTATTTGGAAGAACTTTTAAAATGATAAAGTAACTTCTTTTGAAGATTTTCACTTCTTCGCTTTCTTTTTGAGATATATCAGTTTGTTTGATATGCAAATATCTGGAATTTCGTCACACATGCATAATGAGTTATCGAGAATGTTATATATCTTTCCATTCATGAAATAAAAACACTAAAGTGTGAATAACACGTGTGCGTTTCTCCCACAACACCAAACTTCTTGCCTTTTAAAAGATTTCATTCAATAGTGAAAGAGATATACATATTTCTCCAATAAGTCATTATACATGTGTAACGAAATTACATACATTTGCATATCAAACAAACTGATATATCTCAAAAAGAAAGCAAAGAAACGAAAATCTTCAAAAGAAGTTACTTTATCACTTTGAAAGTTCTTCCAAACAAGACAATAAAACATTTTGAGGTTATGGGCACTTTAATACTTGTGATTAAAGTTAATATTTGGTATTCATTACGTTAGATAAGAAGTACAGAAAGTTTAATTTTAAGTGTTAAAATTGATCCATTTTGATGGTTGTCGTCGTTGATAAAAAATCAACTTCTGTATGAAAGCAAAAGCACCATCTATCTGAAGCTTTAGGATCAGCATAATATTCGAATGCTCTACAAGATTAGCTAATGTTGTGTTAGATTTTCATTTCTTCTACGAGCTTAAGTTTGAACCTTCATCCCTCATTTCGAGCGGTCCATCAAGTTTTTATGCTTATTTCGGATGGTGAAAACTGGAGAGAACGACCAGCTTTTTGGTAAAATAACAATCATGTTTCTTACCACGGCCATGAAACCTGTTGTTCTGAGAATAGTTCTTTAAGAGACAATAAATTCTGAATTCTTACCGAGAATTACGGCCGAGCATGCCTTGGACCCAGCTTTTGAAAAATGAACCGTCAGACCTGTGTAGGAAATCCCGTATGCGGCCGCCTGGAGAAGGTCGATAGCGAGAACAAGCCAGGGAATATTGGTGAAAGATATAGCCAAAAAGGAGACAGAAAATAGGAATAAAGAGGCTGCTATGGTTTTAAGATCACCGACTTTTTCTATGAGGAATCCTGATAGATAAAACCACAGCGCTAAAAAGGGTCTGCGGATTAAACCAGCCACACCCATAGTTGTCGGGCTTCCGGATAACTCGCTGATGTACCAGAACTCCCAGTAGAATTGAAAGCCAGTGCAGGAGCCGATGTAGAAGGCGACGACTAACATGATTATGTAATGAAAGTCACATAAAATAGCTTTTACCTCAGTCCAATTGGTTACGCGATCCTCAAGGTATTCGTACTTAAACCAAGGTATGGCGAAAGAACACAAGATTAATCCCACCGCTGCCCAAATAAATGTTATGTGGTAGCCATCCCCAACAAATCCGCAAACACTGAGCTTGATGTGCGAAGCTAGCAGACCGACCGCGAGAAGGGAGACACTGGCACCGATGTGCGCCCACATGTAGTAACTACCGTAGCTTGCTCGCTCTTGCTTAAGGTACGTTATTGTTGCCACATTTTGTAGAGAGAGAATTGCTCGATTCAAAACTGTAAACAGCGCTTTGGCGATAGCCATGAACACAAAGAGAGTGCTCAGCCAAGGGACAAAGTTGTTGTGCTTCACCTCCTCTGCTGGAGTTGGTATTTTCACGTTTGATTCTCCGTTGCTTGGAAGTACGTAAGTGTTTGATGATCTGTTGACAGACACGTTACGTTGGACATCGCTGGTTTCATTCATTGAAGACTCGCTTGGTTTTACAAAGCATGTTGGGAAAGACACTATAAGTGGTAAGAAATGAGCGAGTGAGATTAGGAAAATGACTGCGGTTGATAAAGTTAAAACGAGTTTCCTTGCTCGAAATCTGTCCCCAAGAAATCCAAACAGAGGTAATAATAGATGCTGGATGCCCATAAGTGATGACAAACCAATCTGAGATGGGCTGAAGCCAAGTTGTTTCAGGAAAAGATTGCTGTACTCTACAAAAACTATTATAGCGCTGTTTCCAAAAAGAAAACTCCATTTCAACGCCAAAGATTCCATTGAAAATATCCCCATGTTGCTGATAGGATATGTGGACGGCGATATCGGTGCAAGTACATGTGTCTAACGACAGGGGCGGATTTAAGTACGTCAAATAAGTCACGTGACTGGGGTAAAAAATTGCCAGATAAAGGCAAAACAAACAAGATATTGTTGCGTGTTTACTAATGAAAGTAACATTGGTTGCTATGTTGTCATATTCCATGCATAGCAACAGGTTTGCGTTAGTACTTCAGTCAAAGTTTTTTGACAAATTTATTCTGATTGGTTTGATAGTATTGGGATGGCTGCACGCCGTAGTCGCTTCAGACTAATCTGCTTCACTTTCGACTAATGTGCAGCTCGCTTAATTGCTACATCATGCCTTCGGTGAATTACTGGCAGCTATTGGTTCACTAAATTCCGACGAACTGTCTCTAACGGGAGATTTGTCGCGAACTGTCTCTCACGGCATATTCGTCGTGTGGTGTACAAGGCGTCAAATGGGATTTATTAATTATGGCTTATGCAATTGTTTTTGAACGTACGGGGCAGATATATTTCTTTATTTTTATACTTATATTTATCTCCAAACAACAGTGTTAATAAAATATACAAAAAACAAAAACGTAACAACCATTAGTATTGTTTAGAAATAGCCTATTGCATTAATTTCATTCGAAAGGCTTGTTATTCAACAAGGAAACTTATCAAGGAAAAGCTTGTCATGTTTGAAACTTGGCCTATGTAAACGGCATGTCGAGGAAAATGTTATTCATAACCAATTTGAATTTTGTATTAAAATGACCGTAGTTTTGGTTGTTTCAACTAATAAATTTGGCTGTTTCAACACGAAACAAATGGTCAACTGAGACAACCGAATTGAATTTGTTGTTTTAACCAATCTGTTTTTACAGTGAGTGATTGTAAATCTCATAGCTATGAGTTTCTTTGTATACGCGCACTTCGTAACAAGAAACTGTCGTGGTGGGTTTTTGCGGTTGGACACTAGGCATTAATAGCAGAAACCCTTCCGTCTCCTCATTGGTCGATATATTTAGTATCACTTGATGTAATCCATAAAACTGATTTGAAAATATGGAAAAGATGTTCAACTGCCGAAATGGTGAAATAGAATACTCTAAAATGTTGGTGCACTAACGTTTCGAGTGAAGGCCATTCAACGGTTACGTGTCACTCTCTGAGGAAGGCCTTCGCTCGAAACGTTAGACCAAACCTTTTAGAGTGGCAATTGAAACACCACGCGGGAACCGTAATTTAAAAATAAAGATTAAAGCCCAGCAAATGACTTTTAGACAAGATATGACAGAAATTTTGAAATTTATTAGCTAACGTTTCGTTGCGACATGCAATATCGTCAGAGCGATTTAAATTATTTGATACAAGTAGGTAAACATATATACACAGGTCAGTTCATTCAGTATTAGGTTACAAAACGGTCAAAAATTTTAATCGCTTTCAATTTTAATTTTTTTTATTTATAATCGTTTTTTTTTAAATTTTTTACCGTTTTGTAACCTAATACTGAATGAACAGTGTATATATGTATACCTACTTGTATCAAATCATTTAAATCCCTCTGAAGATGTTGCATGTCGCAACGAAACGTTAGCTAATAAATTTCAAATTTCTGTCATGTCTTGTCTAAAAGTTATTTTGGGCTTTAACCTTTTAGAGTATTCTATTTGTAGTTCTACACTGCCCACGCTGCAGCACAACACGTTTATCCTGGGAGATAATCTCGTCGTTATCCCCGTTATCCGCGGTAGGGAACAATTTCTCACAAGTTGTACACTATATGCATGCCACATATACACATATAGATTGTATAGACTTTATAATGAAAGTTCTGATGGGGTTGAAGTTTGCGAGCTACTGTAGTTGGGCTTTATGCCTTAAACTCGCTAGTAAATCGATTTGGAAAGAATGTCAGCATATATATATATATATATATATATATATATATATATATATATATATATATATATATATATATAAGGAATATTTGGCATTTCACTCGATTAAACTACATGTTCTAAGGATTTATGGTGAAGGAAAATTTCGAGTGTAGAAATATATACATTTTAAGACCAAACCGGGCCAGTTGCGAAAAATGCAACTTCAGGCCTTCTGGCTGGAATTGAACCCGCGACCCTGCGATGCTAGTGCAGTGGTCTAACAGGGTCGCGAGTTCAATTCCAGCCGGAAGGCCTGAAGTTGCATTTTTCGCAACTGGCCCGGTTTGGTCTTAAAATGTATATATTTCTACACTCGAAATTTTCCTTCACCATAAATCCTTAGAATATATATATATATATATATATATATAATCGAAATCGGCAGAAAATTAATTAGTATTCTTTATTTTTAAAGCGATCTATTGTGGTAGTTTGAAAGCCATAGACACCTCTGAACCATAGGAACAGACAAAATTTTAAAATATTTTTTAAAAGCTTTTGAAAAGTTATCTTAATAGCCCGAGGTCTTAAAGTGCCACTACGATGAAAATTCAACCCCGTCTTTTAGATTTTCTTTAGCATAGAATAGTATTTCAGGGTCGAAAGTGATCATTGATGTAAAAAAAAACTAAAAAATGGTATTTTGAAGTAAGTATTTTGAGCTCTGAAATCACTATTATTTAGGCCACCATTACTAAAAACGTGTTCCAAGTGAGCCCGCAATTTCAAAAGGTAATATTGTTTGTAACGTCAGATTCTCAATGCTACGCCTGAATTTCGGTCGCGGTTATTTGTTTTCTTGTTTTTTTCGAGAAGTAGATGAAATGTCCAGCCTTTCAGACGAAGAATTTGAAAAAACGACCTTGATTTACTTGAAGAATTAGCCACGTGGAGTCTTCGCGTGGTCAAGAACATGAACAATTAATGGCGGACATAACAACTCCAGATTCGGAGTAAGAAAAATAATACTTGCCATCGTCGAATCGCAAAACGGTTTCGACCAAGTAATATTTAGCAGCTCTGCTTTATAAATACGTAAAAATACCGATAGGTAAAAATTGATCGTAGTGGCACTTTAAGACCGTGTTTTTTAGTTGTATACTATATGCATGTCACATACACATATATATTGTATAGACTTTATAATGGGACGTTCTGATGGGGCTGAACTTTGCGAGCTAGTTGGGCTTTATGCCTTAAACTCGCTAGTAAATCGATTTGGAAAGAATGTCGGCATATATATATATAGGTAATATTTGGCATTTCACTCGATCAAACTACATGTTGAAAGGATTTATGGTGAAGGAAAATTTCGAGTGTTGGAATACATACATTTTAAGACCAAACCGGGACCAGTTACGAAAAATGCAACTTAGCGGCCTTCCGGTAGGAATTAAACCCGCGACTCTGCGATTGCTAGTGCAGTGCTCTGACCACTGAGCTACGGAAGCCGTTGCCGAGAGCCTAGTCACGAGTTCTGTATATATGGTGGTAATGCCGGGATAAGATTCTGGGTATATTATAGGTAATATTTGGCATTTCACTCGATCAAAGTACATGTTGAAAGGATTTATGGTGAAGGAAAATTTCGAGTGTTGGAATACATACATTTTAAGACCAAACCGGGACCAGTTGCGAAAAATGCAACTTAGCGGCCTTCCGGTAGGAATTGAACCCGCGACTCTGCGATTGCTATATATATATATATATATATATATATATATATATATATATATTATATATATATATATATATATATATATATATATATATATATATATATATATATATATATATATATATATATACAGTACAATATCAACAGACATGCACGTGTTTCGCTGTTCCAAAGCTCATCAGTGTAGCTTGGTACAATCTAGATATGGGCATGAGAACTAATTATACACAAACGATTGCCAGTGACAACCGCTTGTGGGATAAACAGCGGTCATGCGCACATCTAGAGAGCGTGAAGCGGTATAGGGCCAGAGTGGTCAAACTACCACAAGGGTAGTGGGCGTTGCATTATCGCTAAAGGACACCTACAACAACTTCACAGAGTGCTCAACAACACCGAAGTGAAGGAGCGTAATAGTACAATATCTACAGACACGTGTTTCGCTGTTCCACAGCTCATCAGTGTAGCTTGGTACAATCTAGATATGGGCATATATATATATATATATATATATATATATATATATATATATATATATATATATATATATATATATATATATATATATATATATATATATATATATATATATATATATATATATATATATATATATATATATATATATATATATATATATATATATATATATATATATATATATATATATATATATATATATATATATATATATATACTATTACGCTCCTTCTCTGTGAAGTTGATGTACCCGGCCTTGTGGTAGTTTGAGCACTCTGGCCCAATACCGCTTCACTCTCTCTGGATGTGCGACCGCTGATTGTCCCACAAGCGGTTGTCACCGGCAATCGCTTGTGTATAATGAGTTCTCATGCCCATATCTAGATTGTACCAAGCTACACTGATGGAACAGCGAAACACGTGTCTGTAGATATTGTACTATATATATATATATATATATATATATAATATATATATATTATATATTTAAATATTTTTTAAAGCTTTTGAAAAGTTATCTTCATAGCCCTTGGTCTTAAGACCGTGTTTTTCACGCATCCGTGACTCAGAAGTCTGTCAAACTACGACAATAGATTGTTTTAAAATTATTTTTTTCGGTTTACTTTTTTAATACACCTGTATATTTATCATTTATAGACCAGGAGCGAGAGGAATTCGACAATTACTCCGCGAGATGATATATCATGCCGAGGGGTAATATTTCGACAAATTCCCCAAGAGGAGTGTCTATAAATTATATGTTATACCGAAACAATCTTAAATACTGTCTTAAAACGTCTTGTAACGTCTTGTTGTTCTTCCATTGTTGACAGTATCGTCTTGGTTTACGTGCGTGTTATTTGGTTTTCGCGCGTGGTATTTGGTTTCGCGCGTGGTACTCGAGCTCCAATTCCCTCCATACCAGGAATTCGAGTTAGTTGGCAGACAAATCGAAGCGGTCAATGGCGATTTGTGATCTGATAAAGGTTTTTACGAACGGTATGCAAGTTTGCCTAATATAAATAGTAGGCACGCATGTTGTACTTGAACTCGTTAATTCCAAATATGATTATGTATTGAGACTCGATGATTCCAAATCTGTTTTCGAGATTGAAATCGGTTAAACGTTGACCGAGATAACTTTTAAAAACTAGGACGAAACGACCTTGTGCGAAGTCTGGGACCATGGATGGGAAAAAACTCTAGCCGGGAGGGGTAAAAAGGCGTGCGAGGGGTTATTGAGGATACATATATTCTAGTATTACTCAAAATTGTGAAAACTTGTTAGAACTAAAAACAGACGTCCAGGTGTCGATTTCTTCAGTTCAAAACGTCAGTATTTCGAAATTCGGTGTCGCATCGTATATATGCAAATTCGAACTCAAGGCGAATTTGCATGTTAGCAGGAACCGATATTCTATAATTGTGAAAATTGAGTAGATCAGTAAATCCTCGTGAGGCTTGACGAAACATTTAATCACTAATATCCCGAAAAGTCATGCTAAATATTTTGTAATATTACGGTTACCGAGGCAATAAACTAATTTTAAGAACTGGGCACTAGTTTGTTATTTGAAACTAGCTTATTTTTTCAAACTTGTTATCCAGTTAATTCGGATACGAGTAATGGCGAATTAGCGAACATTGTGTGTTGAGGAGAAGACGTCACAGGCGACTCGTCTCAGTTTCAGTAACGGTTATCGTCCAAATTAATGGCAGCCGTACGTAAATTTCATGGAGAGCAGATACTAAAATGCTGTTTATTATAAGTCTAAATTAGGTCCACAATACGCACACGTGTCTGCTGAAGTTGTTTGAGTAATAGATGCAATATGAACAGCTGATCTATATGGGATTTACAAAATGAGCTGTTGTAAATCCCATACGGATCGACCTCAAATATATTGTATCGTACATAAAGAGTGAGTGTCAGGGTAATGCATTGCGCGCTTGTGTTTTTCTCCCCGGCCATTTTGTGAGACGCCTAATTCAAATCGTGATCCGAATCCGTCGATATCTTTGCAATCCTTTCATTAAAGGTGTTAGTTTGTCGATTTCCAAAGTGAAAATATACTAGACTGAATATTTTTATTGATATTTGTTGTAAACTTCCGTATTGATCTATATGAAAACAATAACAAACACCCACATGCATGACCCTGACACTCACTCTTTAAAGTACAAATGCATCTAAATAACTATGTTAACCAACTAATTTGGTGATATGCGCTATTTTAGAGTAGTAAAACGAAAATAACTTTATCTTCGCTGTATATTGGGACTTGGGAGAAATCTCTTACTGATTTACAGATTTTGAATTATAAATATTAATTTATTTTGAATTTTCTGCATGAATTATTAATGATTCTTTAAATAATATAAAAGAAGTTAAAGAATGTAGTAAATAGTAGTTAAAATATCGGTCGCAAATATTTTAACGAACTTGGAAAATGAATAGAATATATGATGCATACTTTGAAAGTTGTAGAGACGGTACAAACAAATTATTTTAACTTCTGTAAAGTTAACTTTGATAAAACATTGATGTTTTATTAATCAATGTTTTATCCTGTGTTAAAGATGCTGATTAAATATTAATTTCTTTTGAATTTTCTTCATGTATTATTAATGAGTTTTACAAGTTGAGAATAGACAATAGGCCGGTTTAGTATAGTAAGTTGGTGTAAATACAATATCTTTCACTCCGACGTTAAATTCACTAGATTACGCGACATAAATACAATCCGTACGTATGCCTAAAACCGACTGTCTCCGCGGGTCGAGCGGACGCGTAATATGATATCCTGAGTCCCGATCCATGAAATCCGATGAAATTCCGAACCCGCAAGTGACGCCTGTGGTGTGTTTCTCGGTATTATTCTATATTAGTTACTTACTGTATGTAAATTATAATGTTTTACTGATTTAATGAAAGTGGAGTCTCATAAATGAGAACACGGCGCGTATGTAACCTATATAGGCGCTTATATGAGACCGCGCGGCGGCCCTTACTAAATTGCACGCGCGGTAATTGGTTTAAAATTTAAATAAAATTAAAATTAAAATTAAATTAAATTTAAATTAAATTTAAATTAAATTAAATTTAAATTAAATTAAATTTAAATTAAATTAAATTTTTAAATTAAATTTAAATTAAAATTAAAACTCGAAACAGCTCTCACTGGGTGCCACGTGATCCGCGTGACTGACGATCACTGAAAGCTGAAACGACAATTGCACGCACGGTAATTTGAAACTCAAACAGCTGTCACTGGATGCCACGTGAATACTCGTGCCCCGTTGTGTGAGAAAACACGTGTGTTTTCACTTCTCAGCTTTCAGTGATCGTCACGCGTATTATGTCGTCTCAGCTTTCAGTGATCGTCACGCGTACTCACGTGGCACGCGGTCTCATATAAGCGCCTAGGTCACATAAACACCGTGCTCTCGCTTATAAGACTCCACTTTCATTAAATAAGTAAAACATTAGAATTTACATACAGTAATATAGAATAAAACAGAGAAACACACCACAGGCGTCAGAGTTGGGCTCCCTGTACCCGCAACAGCGATTTGTGATCTTTAATCTTTAATCTTTAATCTTTAATAAAATCTTTGCCAACCAATATACACAATAAACAATTACATTACACAAAATTACAAACAAAAAAATATATACAAAAAAACAACAACAAAAAAACAACAAAAAAAACCTGGCTGGCTGGATAGTGGTAGGGGGAAACTTAATTCCCATTTTTGAACCACTCTCCTTACAGTAATAAATAAAATAATAAATAAAATAAAATAAAAATCTAATTCAGTGGTTTTTAGATAAATAGTTCCAAAGAGATCTTTTGAAGGAAGCCAAACTAGGTGATGTTATAACCTCGTTAGGTAATGATCACATACTGATACATTTCCAAAAACCTCCGACAGATTAACGACCGATACTAGACATGCGCAGTATCGATATATCGTATGACCACAAGGCATATGCTTGCACAAACATAAAAAATCATTAATAGTTCACCGAAAAATCAAAGGAAATCACCGTTTAAACTGCCACGAAAACTGTGATGCAGATGATCGACAATAATACAGGTTTCACTTATGCCGATGAATAACAATGCGTGTATATAAATTGCTTATTGACAGAGCGTGAGGTCTAACCGAGCGAGTTTCGTGCAAAAAACAGAGGTCCGATATCCAGACTGAACAAGCGAGGTCAATAAGCTGTTTATTATATGATCTCAAAAACAATTTTTAACCGTCACTGTCTTTGCTTTCCAATTCGCTGGTGTGCATTTCGGTTGGCCTTTTCATTTTCATTGATTATACGCTCTACTCGCTCTACACAAACAAAGATTTTTACATCGAAAAAAACGCCTATTACCATCGAAATGTATTACAAAATATAACGTAACATTTCGTTCACTGATGACAGACCAGCGAAGCCATTCCGCTAACATGGATCCTGCATTCTCCAAGTGATTTTCACTATTCTGACAAGGAAACAGATGAAAATGCCACTTTCGTTACAAAAAGCCAGCAACAAAACAAGACAGGTCTTTTTAACAAGTCAGAATGCAAAAATAACAACAAAAAACTGGTGGGACTTAAACATCCTTCAAATTACCTTGAGTTTCAATCATGGCGGAACTAAAATACATGACCTACCTTCCCTCGACTCTCGATTATCTCCTTGGGCTTTGTAAGTTCTTCATGAAGGTCAGAAAGTTAGACGAAAGCGAATACAAACCAAGTACGCCTAACATTCATTGCTGTATCATGCATTCTTTATATTCACAATCGTTTTACTTAGCAAATTTTATGTGCTAGCACGTTTTCCGAAGGCATCTAAACTCGCACGGCTATTGTTTTAAAAAAATACTGCTAGCCATCGCGATCGAAGGTTGTTTATATCAGTTATTCAGTTTATCTCGCCTTTGTAAAACCTCCTCCGGCAAGAACAACATCCGGGACAGCCGTCCGAATACAGAAAAAGACAGACGGTGGGCCGCGGATACGCATTTTTACGGACCGGGCATTAACCATTCAGAATTCAGGATATGAGAAAGCCATATAATAATACTCTACTATTTAAGAAAAAATATGTTGCATATAACTTAATTGTTTTTTGTGTCCTTCTACGCATTTGAGGTCTGAATTAACGGTCTAATTACGAATTGGACGTTCACGATGTGAAAAAACAGACAATTTCGCCACTCTTGTTAAAGAAGTGTTAATTATAAATCAACTAACATAGATCACTCGGTTAAGGATAGATCTCGAAATTGACCTCGAAATTGTAATCAGTAAAAACAATAACGCTGATATCGTATGTATCACAGAAACTTGGCTGAGTGCTAATATCTCAGATTCAGTTGTTGACATTAGTGGCTACACAATAGTCCGTAAAGACCGTGTTATGCATAAACGAGGTGGTGGAGTCTGTGCCTTTATTAAATCTTCTATTGGTTTTTACAATTATTGAAGAACTAGACAACCCACTATTTGAATGTCTTTGGTTATATCTTCGCCCACCCAGACTCCCACGCAGTTTTTCGTGCATAATTATTTGTATTATTTACCACCCCCCACTCGATGACGAGGCTGGTCTTGCTGAGTATCTAATCTCATCCTTGGATATAGTTCTTGATAAAAACCCAAACGCTGGAATATTCTTGGTTGGTGATTTTAATCGTTTCAATTTCCGGATATTGAGTAATAATTTTAACCTCCGACAATTGGTAAAAGTCCCAACAAGAGGAAGCGCAACATTGGACTTGATCTTAACAAACTTGTGTGAACATTATCGCAAACCTGACATTTTGCCTGGTATTGGACTAAGTGACCATAAATCGATATTTATCCGACCGTTAATACAAGTCAAGAAGGAAAAAGCGAAAGTTGTGTATAGAAGGTCTGTAAAACCACATATGAAGGACGGGTTTGGAAGGTGGTTAACGTCAACTGATTACTAAATTATGTAATAGAACTCTTCTTCCCGTTACGGAAAAGTAAACAACACCCCAGCGATAAGCCTTGGATTACCTCAGAGCTAAGATCCCTAATCCAGCAAAGGCAACAAGCTATGGATAAAGACCCAGAAACATTTAGGAAGCTAAGGAATAAAGTTAATAGACTGAATAATCCTCTTTGAAGTTCCTATTTTGAAAAAAAAGTGAAGAATGGAGATGACGCAGGTTCGTGGTGGAAATCCATCAAACAGCTCGCTGGCATTTCTTCTAAAAAGCCCTTACTAAGCGTGATCGAAGCAGATACAGAAATCAACTCCATAGAATTAGCTACTAGAATTAACTGTATGTTCCTGACCATTAATAATAGTCTACCACCACTGACCCCCCTCCCCCCCGTAGAGAACAATGAATTGGATCATGAATCTGCTGAAGAAATTGCTCTGAAATATTGGATTTCTCCTGAAGAAGTCTACATACAGTTATCTAACTTAAAGCGCGGAAAGGCGGGCCAGATCATTTATTTACCCACATGGATTTTAAAGGATTTTGCAATGGAACTTTCGTCATCCAGTTGCCTTAATTTTTAACGCTTCGATCCAAGAAAGGTCAGTTCCAGATGTTTGTAAATTAGCTGATATATTATACCAGTTCCAAAAATAAATCCAGTAAAAGACTTGGAAAAGGACTTACGGCCCATATCATTAACAGCAGTTCTCTCAAAAACAATGGAGCGCTTTGTTGCTAAATGGATCATGTCACAAATTAGACAACTGATTGACCCTAACCAGTTCGGATCATTACCTGGACTGTCAACAACACATGGTCTCCTGTCCTTAGTCCACCATCTATACAAGGTCACTGATCAGCGCGACCAGTGTGTTCGTGTTTTACTCTTAGACTTCAGCAAGGCCTTCGATCGAATAAACCATACCATTCTGTTAAGAAAGATGAAGGATATGGCCATCGACCCTACCTTGATAGAGTGGGTAAGAAGTTTCCTGACCGACAGAAGGCAGCGCATGAAGGTTGGAAATTCTACCTCCAGCTACCAACAAGTAAACGGTGGCGTCCCTCAGGGAACTGTTCTGGGCCCTATATTGTTTATGATAATGATCAATGACCTGTTAAAGGACTGGGAAAGCCGGTGGAAATATGTAGATGACACCACTTTTTCGGAGACGGTTGCTGTAAACGATCAATCAGTCCTGCAAATTACCCTAGATGGAATAAATTTGTGGTGTGAAGAAAATGATATGGTTTTAAATGCCCAGAAGTGTAAGGAAATTCTAATCTGTTTTTGTAAAAGGAACCTATCTTTCAACAACTGACCGTAAACGACTACCTTGTTGAACACGTAAAGTCTGCAAAATAATTGGGCCTAATGCTTAGCAGTGACCTCAAGTGGAATGAACACGTCGCATAAATCTTCGAGACGTCTCTATATGTTACGTCTTTTAAAAAGAGCGAAGGCTGATACGAAAACGTTAATTTCAGTGTATACAACGTGTATAAGACCAATATTGGAATACTGTAACCAAATTTGGCATTTCAACATCCCAGAATATCTATCAAAAGATATTGAAAGGATCCAGCGCAGAGCCTTAAAAATTAGCCATCCATCATTATCTTACTTCGACGCACTAGTGGTCTGTAACATCCCAGCTTTGCATTCAAGACGTGAACAACTGTGCTCGGTATTCTTCAAAAATAAAGTTGTCCCAGAGTCTAGTCGGCCGCTAACAGGTCTGGTGGAGATTGCTGCAAACCCTAAATATGACCTACGTGCTCCAAAGAAACTTGCACCAATCAAATGCACTAAAAATCGTTTTAAAAACTCATTTATTCCGTCGTCTGTTGAACGATTTAATACTTTCAGTACCTAGGTTTTTATATCTATATTTTATAGATTTGAGAATTTTTAATATTTCTACTATAATAACTTGTATTTTACATGAAAAAAGCAAAGCAAGCAGCTATGTTTATGGATGTATTTCAACCGCTTTAGGTTGCAAAATCCAATTTGATATTAAAATCTTAATTATTATATGTATTTTTTCATTATATATATATATATATATATATATATATATATATATATATATATATATATATATATATATATATATATAATATATATATATATATATATATATAACTATTTTACATTAAAAGGTGAATTGTATCGAACGAACAGCGACGGAGACATTTTGAAAACTATCTGTAAATCTTCACAAATTCTTCAGTATATTGTTCAATAACAACATTTCTTGAAGTTGTGATGTTATCTTGTATGTTGTATATATACCGTATATATATATATATATATACAGTATATATATTTAATATTTTAGTTATTTTAACATGATGGATCACTCTTTTTAACTGTTTTAACTGTCTTAGGATATATATATGTATATATATATATATATATATGCATCTAATATATTCTCTAAAGGGCGTGGCCCTATTTATGGCATTCTGTGAGACACAGGACATCCACAACTTTGAAAAGCTTCCAAAGTCCCTGGATATTTGATTTGCATGTTTCAAACTTTCTAACAAGCTGAAACATCTAAAACTAACTATCAATGAGTTAAAGACCGAGAATAAAATATATTTGAAATTAGACGATCGATACTAACGTTTCCTGATTTTAAAACATAATTGCCTGGGGGAGGCTTAATAGTAGAGGGGGGCTTAAATATTTTCTACTTACACAAACGGGGCTTATTAGAAGAGGGGGGCTTAATAGAGAAATTACAGCAGTGGGTACTTAATGATATATAGTTCACAAGCACGATATATAACATATAATACATTAGCTACGCAACACTAAGTTTGACACAAGATATACCTTGTCTTATTACTATCTCGAGATTACCAGAAAATTGTTAATGTTTTGGCCAATTACTAATTTACATGCTTGTTATCTATATTGTCAGATTTTTCAGACATCACGAGCCTGTTTATATATGACACCTTCGCGTATTCCTATTGTTCACTGATCTAACATGCGCGAATGAATCCACAGTTCTCCAGCTAGCTCGCGTCTTGCTACGTATTGAATTTATTTAAATCACGGACGATTCTTGGACGAGTATATTCAGCGGTCTCCAAGCTCCACATCCGTATCTGATTGTTGGACATCAGAGCCTTTGAAGAAAATAAGACGGTCTGGTGAAGCAAGAATGAGGCGATAGATTGCCGAGGCGAGTATAGCCCCAAATATGGGTCCAACCCAGTACACGTAATGGTCTGACCAATAAGATCCAACGACGGCAGGTCCAAAGCTTCGAGCGGGGTTTAATGATCCTCCTGAAATTGGGCCACTAGAAAAAACACCAAGATTTAATTATATTTACATTGATTTGATGAGATAAATTCAATTTCGCAAGTAAACATTTTACTCACGTGTTAATATTAACAGCTTAGGCCCGTTTCAAACGTCGAACGTTTCATGTGCCGAAGCTAGCTAATGTAAATGAGCAAAACCCTTTGTTTAAGTTCATTTGCATTAGATTCGGCACATGAGAAGTTCGACGATTGAAACGGGCCTAACTTTTGGTCAAATATTCAGTCTACAAACCATGAAACATCAAACAGATGTTTTTTGCTGTTGTTATAATTGTTGTTGTGTTATGTAAGTCTCTACAGGAAGACATCTCTTTAAATGAAGATTAGAGGATTTAACATGTATAATAATTATCTCCTCGCAAGCGAGGGTGATAATCTCGCAGCGGCAGGGATCCATTTCGAACGAAAAGTTTGTATATATATATATTATATATATATATATATATATATATATATATATATATATATATATATATATATATATATATATATATATATATATATATATATATATATATATATATATATATTATTTCAGCGGAGCATGGTAGGACCATGGATAGTAAATAGACTGGATAGGAAACTAGTTGACGTCAGCGTGAAAACCTAGTTGAAATTCGTGATGTCACGAAGATGTCACGAGTACACAGATTTTGCTGAGTTTCTCTTCGACTTCTCCATATTTTCGTATTCAAGTAGCTATATTGAGATTCCAAAATGTTTCATCGTCTTACAAACCTGCCTAAGCCACGACCAAATGATCGAGGTAAATGTTGTTCGTCTTTGTTTCAGCTGTTTTCGTTTTGTGGTGAAGAAACTGGCGTCGCAAAACTACCGTTGTTTTAGTTGAAATTTGGGACGCGTTTTTCACCATCTAAAGTTGGATCTTTTCGCCTAAAATGAGTAATGGTAGTCGGATATTCCATCGTAAAGTGGCATTGTGATATTTTTTGGTAGTTTGACTATCATTTTTAGCTGTATTATTGCTAAACGTTGCGATTTATGGTGATTTTGTGACATCACGATTTGCAACTAGGTTTTCACGCGACCAACTGGTGCCTAAACCAATCAGCATGCTGGAAACGTCGCACGTGATCTTAGTTTCCTATCCAGTCTATTTACTATTCATGGTAGGACCAACTCCTTTGAATAGGACAATATTTGGGCAGTCAACGATAGCGGCCATTGGCGATTTGTGATCTGACGAACTACATAAACAGGTTTTTACGAAGGGTATGCACGTTTGCGTAATATAATAGGCACGTATGTTATGTATTTGGAGTCGCTAATTCCAAATCTGTTTTCAGAATTGAAATCGAGTAAATATCGAGTAAATACGGCCTTTTGCAATTTGTTATCTATTATCGCATTGTCTCTGTAGATAATTTAAATACACGGCGTGCGCGGCGAGGGGTTATTGCCGAACGTATTTCTAGTATTGAGAATAAAGGCGATGTTTAAATATGAAAATTGCCTGACTGTCCTGACTACTGTATGTCTCAATAGCTCAGTGGTCAGAACGCCGATGCGTTGATTCGGAGACCTCGAGTTTGATTCCTGCTTGGGCCAGTCAGATTGTTCATATAATAATTATTATACATGTTAAATCCTCTCTTCATTTTATATATATATATATATATATATATATATATATATATATATATATATATATATATATATATATATATATATATATATATATATATATATATATATATATATGTTGCACCTCAACTTTAAATTGCACAAACATAGAGCTAAGTTTACGTGACCGGTCAAGCTTGATCGAATATATCTTGCTAGTGAGTTCCCTGCTGTGGAGAGGAATTCGAGCTCGAATACCAATCGCGTAAACCAAATATCACGCGTGTAAATTAAAACGAGTCTCTCAACAATGTAGAACAAGAAGACGTTTGAAGACCGTATTCAAGATTGTTTTGGTATAATATATAATTTATAGTCCGGCCTCCGCTCGGGGAATTCGCCGAAATATTACACGTCGGGATAATATACCCTCGGACTTCGCCATCGCGGGGTATATCGCCCCTCGAGGTAATATTTCGTCGAATTCCCCTCGCTCCGGGTCTATAAATGATAAATGCGAGTGATGTGTGTTAATTGCCCCCAGAAGGGCACATCGTCCGAAATGTCGTCTATGAAAATACGTCTTACTTTTACGTAAGAATTTTTCGACCTGTTGAGTGTTGGAGTTCTCTTATTTCTCTTGTTCATATTACATCCAGTTATTTTGAGAACGTAGCAACTTTCATATTTATTCATATGTTAAGACCCAACCTGCACCAGTTACGAAAATGCAACCCCATGGTCTGCCAATTGGAAATCCAACCCGCGATCTCTATAGGTTTCTCGGACTATAGCGCTGCATACATATCAACAGTTGTATGTGTGAACCTATTATTATTATCCATAATAACATTAACTTACATGGCATAAATACCAATAGCGACTGCAAACCCAATTGGTATTGGAGCAACAATACTTTTGGTCTTGCTATCAACAGCAGTAAGTTGAACCGCGAGAACCAACACTGTCGTAGCAATTAATTCAGCCAACATGGCACTGCCAATCTTAACGTCTTCGCCAAGACCATGTGCACCACCATGTATTCGACTGTAAGCCTGTTTCGTGAGAACTGCCTATATTAAACGAAAGGAAATAACTCAATTTTTGCATATATACAGCTACGCAGCCTACACTTGTCCAACGACGCTCGTCTTAAAGTGCCCTAACCTCAAATTTTTTATTGTCTTATTTGAAAGAACTTTTAAAATGATAAAGCAACTTCTTTTGAAGATTTTCGTTTCTTCGCTTTCTTTTTGAGATATATCAGTTTGTTTGATATGCAAATGTCAGGAATTTAGGTCACACATGCATAATGACTCATTGGAGAAATGTGTGTATCTCTTTCAATCTCGAACGAAATCCTTTAAAACAAGACTGTGAAACTTGAAAAAATATCTGAAGGAAACGCGAGAAATGGCAGAGAATAGATGAAAAATATTAAAAATCTGTTATATTTTAGACTCGTTGTTGAATAGCTTTTTGAATAGATTTTGAATAGCTAAATAACAACACAAAAGTAATTTCGAGAATGTCACTAATCTTAATGCAGAATTTCATGAACATAATTTACAAGGGGAAAAACTAGTCTTCCTTAAGCACTTTAGTCCAATATAGTTATACATTATGTAGAAAACCTATAGGGAGCTACCTTAAGCCTGATATTCGAAATTAATAGATAATTAATTAAAAAACAGTTTTTAATTGTATTATAGTAAAGTCCCAAACAAGGAAAATACTAAAATCTGGTTGCAGTTATCTTTTACGCTATAATGTACAGTACATATAAATAAGTACATAAACTACTGTGAAAGAATAAGATAAGCTGCTACACCTATAATACTTACGATTCTTGATTGTACTTACTCGTGCAAAACCTGCTCCAGCAATGGCTCCCAGTAGCTGAGAGAAAACGTACATTAAGGCCAAAAGTGGACTAATTGCTCCAGCTAGTAAAACTCCTAGGGTTACAGCGGGATTGATGTGACCTCCACTAAAAGTAAAAATTGAATTTGATTGGTTATTAGCATACAGATTATTTGTGAAATCTGTTGGTGATGACGTCAATCTACAGATTCGAGCTTCTGCGTCGTGAACGTGGTAACGTGACAAAACACAGCGGTGAAAAAGACACACATTTGAAAGAAAAACTCCTGAAGATTACATTACACATTTCGCATTTCATTTACAGAAATAAAATTGTCATTAAAACTAAAGGAGGTTCAATAACGTGAACGTGTATTTATGTTAATGAATCAGTACGTTTATTAAGATTCGTTGCATTTCATTAAAACTATTTAGATACAAGAAGTACAGTCAATGACATCATGGGAAGTTCTAAAGAACGAGGAATATATTTAATGGATCATCTTGGAATGGAACACTCAATAATGCAAATATCACAAACGTTAACGTCAAAACGTATGATCAACTGGACATTGGTTTTATAAAAGGTTTACCTTTTGGCGTTTGCGCAAGCAAACTTGAATGGCATGCATGCCCGAAAGGCGAAGAAGCCGTAGCGGTCATAAAACCAGTTATGTTATACGTAACTTCAGTCTGGTCATCGTGTAGGAGTAAAGCCCTTGAGAGAGTCGTTCGCATGCAGAAGCGCGCGGCACGTATAATACTGGATGCCGAACGTATGATGACTAAAACAGTAACGATGTTCAATGAATTAAAATGGGTCCCCTTTTATACTGAAGCTTACATCAAACACTTGTAATCAGACTATATAAATGAGATAATTCTCATGTTCATACAAGAAATTACACTAGATACTCTAATTTAAATTTTATCTACCCTCACTACAATAAGATTTCAGATGGGGGCCACACGTTTATTATAAGGACAATTAAAGACTAGAACAATCTCGGTCCAAATGCTAAAAAAAGTCAATCAATTAAACGTTTTATAAAAGAATAATATTTAAGAAAAATGTGGACGCTCAGAAAGTGAACGGTTATTTTAATGATATACAAAATAGATAGATTTAATTATGATAATGTATATATGTTATGTCAATTTAAACCAGATTAGTAGAATGTTAAATTAATATTATAATCAACATAACTTTGTTACGTAAATACTATTTTTGATATCATTATTTAGTTTTAAAAATGTTATTAATGTAAATAGTTGCAAACAACAAGTAATCTACTTATGTGTTAATATATACACTGCTGTAGTGAATCAGAAGGTTACAGGTTCGATTCCTGTCCGGGACTCAGAATCATTTTTCTGAGGATACGAGCTTGACGATCGTCCATGTGTCGTTAATCTACTTATATTAGTATAATCTACTTATATTAGTATATAACTTATTCTAAAGACATATAAATGTTACTCAATTGACATTTTCTATTTATTGTTTTAGTCTATAGTGGATAAATTTTAATTAATTTTAATATATTTTAATTCTGGGCCTCAAGGAAGAACATTTTTACTGATTGAGTTACCCTGCTTAAATAAAGCTTTTATTATTATTTTATTATTAAAAATCTAAAATGGTCTCGTAAGAAAGACCTTGAAAGAAAACGTTATTTATCGAATACACTGCTAAATATCACTGGAAAAACGAAGCCTCTTCCATACGATGTAAATAATATGTAATTTCAATAGACTGTATAAATCCAATTTACATACTAATTGTAGTTTGACATATACTATGTAAATTGCATGCCTTCTTTGTAAAATTCACAAGGTTTCTCCTAATACTTGTTAAACTGTTTGTCAATAGTTTCTATCTAGTTTGTAAATTACTGGGAAGTTGTTTGTGAAATACGTGCAACTTATTTGTAAATAGTTTGTAAACTACTGCCAATTTGTTTGTAAATATTTTGTAAATTACTGCAGGCAACTTATTTGTAAATAGTTTGTAAAATACGTGCAACTTATTTGTTAATAGTTTGTAAATTACTGGCAACTTATTTGTAAATAGTTTGTAAAAATTTGCTGAAATATTGTCGTTGCCATGATAAAAAACATGTATGTAAAATCGGGTTTAATTTTCGATTATGTCAGGAATTCAAATACTTTTGTAATCTGCCGGCAGGGTTTTTCCCAAGGACATTAAACTTGAAATAAGTTGCACGTATTTCACAAACAACTTCCCAGTAATTTACAAACTCTTTACAAACAAATCCCAGTAATTTACAAACTAGATACAAACTATTAACAAACAGTTTAACAAGTATTAGGAGAAACCTTGTGAATTTACAAACAGTTTACAAATTTTTTACAAAGAAGGCATGCATGGGTATATGTATCGTTATGGGTATTCGGGACCCATTGCTTTCTTGGTTCCGTAGCTAACTTTCTCAATGGCACCACCGTGTTGTTCTTGATGGATTTATTTCTGAATTGCTGCCTGTAACATCTGGTGTTCCTCAAGGTTCGGTCCTAGGACCGCTTCTGTTCCTTATATACATCAACGATATGGCTGATGCAATCACTCAGGGATCGCATTTACCCTTATTCGCTGATGACTCGAAGTGTTTTCAAGTTATTTTCAGCAATACTGACCAAGATAAACTCCAGGAAGATCTTAATGCTCTGTACAATTGGTCTACCACCTGCGGTATGGAGTTTAATGTCGATAAGTGTAAGGTGCTGAGAGTTGTTAGAACTCGTACAATTTATGATCGTCAGTACTATTTGGGTTCTAAACAACTGTCTGTTGTTCAGGGTGAGAAAGATCTTGGAGTGTGGCTTACTATCACTCTCAACTGGAACACCCATACTGATATAAGGCCCAAAGGATGCTTGGTCTATTGTATCGGACTTCGAGAGACATCGATGATCACACCGTAAAGCGTTTACTCCATTCCACGTGGGTGAGGTCAACACTTGAATATGCAGTCCAGTATGGTCTCCACACAAGAAACGTAATATGAACAAAATTGAGCAGGTGCAGCGCCGCGCCTCGGCTTATTTTAGGTCATGAAGTAGATTACAAGACCAGGCTTGAACAACTTCAGCTTCTTCCTCTGTACATGCGTAGGGAAATCACAGATCTTGTCTTCCTTTTTAAAATGATTCACGGCTTAGTAGACATGCCACGTAGTTTCATTTCTTGGAGAAGTACGGGTCGTTGTCTGCGTAATATTGATGACTTGACTCTTATAGTACCTTATGCCCGTACAGATGTCTTTAAGTGTTCTTATTTCGTTCGTGTCACTAGGCTCTGGAACTCTCTCCCATACTCTATACGTGGCATTAACACCTTGTCGTTTTTTAAGAGACTACCGTTTCTCAGCATTATTTCAAACTTTTTCCTGTTGCTTTTAATCCATAGTTTTTCAGTTTCGTATAATTTCGTTGTCTTTACTCTTTGATTTCATATTAATGTTATATGTTATTTGTATTTGTAAAGGGTGACCAATCCTGAGGGAATCTTGAATTCTGTTTTTGGTTTACCCTAATACATTCAATTTTTAGTTGTAATACTGCAATTGATATGTATTATAAATTCTAATAAATAAATAAATAAATGGAATTACATATAGTATGTCGAACTACAATTAGTATGTAAATTGGAATTACAGTCTATTTCCAAAGAAATTACATATTATTTACATAGTATGGAAGAGGCTTCGTTTTTCCAGTGTATTACACTTAACGACGTCTTTACTTATTTAAAGTAATTTATTTTGACTACAGTTCCTCTCTAATATAGGTAATGTGAAAGTATTTTTAGATTCTGTATTCAACATGCTACTTGTAATATTGTTGGCGTGTGAACTTGAGCACTTCGGCAGGTGTTATAGAGAGAATATATTTCATCTTGGCGACAAGATTTGTTGTTTACATGACTGGAATATTCTTTCCCAAGTTGCTTACATCGATATATAAATGTTCGCAAATCATTTCAACATTAGATAGTTTACGGAATCACTACTACTATTGATTATTTATAACATCTATTCTTGACAGTCGTGATAGCATCTTTTAAGGCTTACCAGAAGCTAAATTGGGCAAGTTACAGCGAATTGAGAATACAGCTGCCAGATATGAGGGTAAAAAATCAGATCACACCCCGCCCCTTTATAGTAATCTTCAAGGATTATTTTCAAGATACTGTTAATTGACGATACGATACATGGACGATCGTCAAGCTCGTATCCTCAGAAAAATGATTCTGAGTCCCGGACATGAATCGAACCTGTAACCTTCTGATTGCCGGTGAGACGCTCTACCAATGAACTACCGAGATGGAGAGCGAAGGTTACAATGATCTACTGGTTCGATTGATATATGTACTGCCTATGCGGCAGTCACTATATATCGGTAAGGTTTGGATACTGCTGTAGTGAATGTGGGAAAGCTTGGAGCAGAGACGATACATGGACGAGCTTGACGATCGTCCATGTATCGTCTGTCTACTACAAGCTTTCCCACATTCACTACAGCAGTGTGTATATTAACACATACTGTTAATTACTTTCAAAGTTTTACATGGCCAGTCACCTATTTATATCGGTAATTCACTGACTCGATATAGCCCTTCTTGCACTTTAAGATCATGTTACCGAAATCTGCTGTGCCAATATTGAATAGCGTTAATCATGGAGACAGAACATTCTCGGTTGCCGCTGCAAAACTCTGGAATTCATTACCATAGCAAATTAGAAGTACTGGCTGTTTAAGTAGTTTTAAGTCAGCACTTAAGACTTTTCGTTTTCGAAATAATAGCTTTTTGTATAGTTATTATATTTTTACTAGTTATACGTGTACATGTAGTATAGTTTTGATTTTATAATGAAATGTGATTAGATTTCTAAGGGGTAGTTTATATGGAGGAGGGCTCCTAGGAGGGCTGACTCATGTCACGAAATTCTTACCTCGGCCGCAAAAGGAGATTTGAATTAATGTAAAGATTTGTTTACATCTAAACTAAACCAATTCTCCTTTGTAAATTTAGTTTATACACGTTTAAAAACCACAATGCGATCCTAATCAATCGCGTGAGCCGGGCTAGCCCGGTTAACCGGGCTCATGTAAACAGCCCCTAAGTAAACTTAAATAACTTTAAGAATATATTGTTCTACGAGCATTGAGACTATTGTACAGTGCTCCTAAAACGACTAATAATAATGAATTCGTAGTTCTTTTAAAACTGCATAAGTGCCATCGTTGCATAGCAAAACATAATTGTTGTGCTTTAAAATTAGCGAGATATGTTTTGAAATATTAACAAGTTTTCGGCAAAAGAACTCGTAAATCGGATATTTTATCAGTCAGCTGCATGTGTACTTTGTTAGATTATTTAAATTCCACTTGGCATGAATCGGCAACTAGTAAGCCCCAGGCCATGTTGGTGTAGCTGACGAAAGATCGCCGGAAGCTACTTAAAAATCTATTGTTGAGGTAATATCAATATGGCGGCCATGATGTCAAGTGAAAACGCTCGATTCATACATACTTCTGATGAAACTGGGAATTATATATTATATGATAAATAAAAGTATCGTGCTGCGTAGGCGTGTATAGATATACAAAACGAAAAACTATCTAAATGGTATTGTATCTAATTGGGTACACTGCCAGGAGGTCTAACGTTTCGAGGTCTAACGTTTCCTTTATACGAAGGACTGACATTAGACCGCCTACACATTATTTCAGCAGTACACCGACCTTTCAAATTAGATTGTTAATTAGGCTATACATCAACAATTCTTAGATAACCCTATAGATTAAATTGAAAGTTTCTATAACCCAAATACGATATTACCTATATAGATTCTACATGAGGTTGAATAGCTGTTGAATGCCAAAATGTTTAAAGTGCCCCTAACCTCAAATTTTTTTTGCCTTATTTGGAAGAACTTTTAAAATGATAAAGTAACTTCTTTTGAAATTTTCACTTCTTCGCTTTCTTTTTGAGATATATCAATTTGTTTGATATGCAAATATCTGGAATTTCGTCACACATGCATAATGAGTTATCAGAGAATGTTATATATCTTTGCGTTCATGAAATAAAAACACTAAAGTGTGAATAACACGTGTGTTAGTTTCTCCCACAACACCAAACTTCTTGATTTTAAAGGATTTCGTTCGAGAATGAAAGAGATATACACATTTCTCAAATAAGTTATTATGCATGTGTGACGAAATTCCAGACATTTGCATATCAAACAAACTGATATATCTCAAAAAGAAAGCAAAGAAACGAAAATCTTCAAAAGAAGTTACTTTATCATTTTAAACGTTCTTCCAAATAAGATAATAAAACATTTTGAGGTTATGGGCACTTTAATTATTTGAGCTTTGCGTTGATGTTGTATAAAGGTTTGCTTTTTCGAAATGATAGTGACATCAAGCCACTCATCATTTCGGATACAATATTTTGCTTCTCGAGAAATTTGACGTAATTCAAACGTTGATAATATACTTGAACGCTATACTAGCCGATTTTTCAAATCTTTCACACAAATCCTCAATAGTTTATCACACGGAAAGCAGGAACGAAAGTCAAAATTCCTGGGATGACGAACATTTTCCTTGTACAGAATGTTTATAAATAATATAGAATAGGGATTATAGGCACGACAAAGTGCCTTGGCAAACAATCCCTTGTACAACTGTACCTTATTTCCCCAGCCATGAAAGCCAGAACCATAATTGCAAGTCCATGGACTAAAGGTATAAATGTTGAATCTGATCCCCCGGCACTGCAAACTCCGATGAAGACAAACAGTAGTACAATGAGAAATTCTGCAAAGCAAGGTCGGATGTACTTCATTATCACCGAACTGCTGTTTGGTTTTGATTGCTTACTATTGGTTCTTCTTTCGCTTTGTTCAGGAGTAGTGCCATTTTCGTGATACTTGTCATTTGCCTCCATTGTGCACTATGGTATTTACCTACAGAGAGA
Source organism: Chrysogorgia sp. JL179-B06 (assembly GCA_035772405.1). Classification (NCBI taxonomy): domain Eukaryota; kingdom Metazoa; phylum Cnidaria; class Anthozoa; order Scleralcyonacea; family Chrysogorgiidae; genus Chrysogorgia; species Chrysogorgia sp. JL179-B06. The sequence continues at coordinate 1,895,228 of JAYKKM010000379.1, forward strand.
ACAGAGCAACGTGACAGCCTTTAATTAGTGTTTTATTATATACATGACAAAAATACTGCATTCTGATTGGTCGAGAGGAGTGCAATTTATATCATTATTTGCACTGGGAGGTATTAAAGTGGCGCAAAACTGATACCATAACCACGCAAACTAACCACAGACCAAATCCACTTTATAGTAGATTACACCAAGTCCTCAATATATGTTGTATATTAGTATTATCAGTATTAGGGTTATTTTTGAGGTTTCCTGTACTTAAACAGGTTTGCAAAACTAAACAACAAGTTGCCTAACCAGGTAGATAATAATAACCAATCCCAAAACAACAAAGATCCTAACCCGCCACCTTACGAGTTTTCTATTTAGGTTAGGGTTTCTACTGCCGGTTAGAAAACTCGCGTTAGGCGGAGGGTTAGGATCTTTGTTGTTTTGGGGTCGGTTATTATTATCCACGTTCGTTAGGCACATTGTTGTTTCGTTTCGAAAACCTGTTTAAGTACAAGAAACCTCAAAAATAACACTAATACTGATAATACTAATATACTAACTGTAATTACTATAACCTTATAAATCACTACAACGTATATGGAGGACTTGGTGTAATCTACTATAAAGTGGATGTGGTCCGTGGTTAGTTTGCGTGGTTATAGTATCAGTTTTGGGCCACTTTAATACCTCGCACTGGAGTGCAATAAGATTAAATTATTCAAAATGGCGTTCTATTTTTGAGCACGCTGTCAATTGAAATTTTCGTTGAAATATTTTGACATGAGTACAGCCGGAAACAGCAGGGGGGAAATTTTCAATTGTTCTGTAACGAAACAAGACGTCTTAAGGCGTCAATGAGTACAAAGCGTTCGAGTCACATTCTCACAGTAAGTACTTTGCTTTCAGTTACTTGCAAGTAGTTTTTTATGAAAATATGAATTGATTATAGAATACTCTAAAGATTTGACTGTGGTCGTACAACTTACAAATCATTCAGAAAAAATAAACATTTTGATAATATTGACATTGTAATTTGGTCATGTAATTATTAAACAAGTAATCATATAATTTTGCTGTTAAGGATTTACACAATCGTAGTGTAAATCCTTAATTGCACTCACTATCATATATGATTACTGTACATTTTCAAATTTACGATCACTACGAGTCGCGAAATACTGATTTTACTATACCCACGTATCCTGGCCAATATTCATTCGAACATCTGCATAGAAACGATGGTAATCACAACGTATAAATTCACAAGATTTTCATCGAAAAACTTCATTCCCCTCGGACCAATGTTGGTTTAAAAAGTGAAATGCAAACTTGGCTCGGTACAAATGATCATCAACATGGATTTGGGGCAGGGGTGATATTTCAATTTACAGAAGGAAATTGGATGTTCGGATTAACTGCATGCCAGTTGTCCCAGTGATTTTGGCCAGGATAGTGATCTATGTGTTAAAATATACACTGCTGTAATGAATGTAGGAGAGCTTGGAGTAAACAGACGATACATCAGTTAGACAATACATCAATCAAACCAGTACATCATTGTAATCTTCGCTCTCGGTAGCTCAATGGTTAGAGCGTCTCACCGGCAACAAGAAGGTTATAGGTTCGATTCCTGTCCGGGACTAAGAAACATTTTTTGAGCTCGATGATCGTCCATATATCGTCAGAAATACGAATCCGGAATAATCCCCTCGCCCGCCTTTTCTACCAATCCCCCCTACGGGAATTTCCCCACCATGGTGCCCTGACTTAGCACGCCGTGGCCGTGTATTTGTGTTTTGCAAAAATTCACAATTTGCAAAAGCCCGTTTCGTCGAAGTAATGTTTGAACGTTATCTCGGCCAATATTTAACCGATTTAAACTCTGAAAACAGATTTGGAATTAGCGAATCAAAATACATAACATACGTGTCTACTATATTATACGAGAACGTGAATACCCTTCGTAAAAACGGTTTATGTACTTAGAAATTAGCCGGCTATAAGCTGGTCACTTCGTCGTATATTATTTTGAACGTTATCTCGATCAATATATAACCGTTTTCAATTCTGAAAACAGATTTGGAATTAGCGATCGAGTCAAAATACATATTCGGACTCGGATTTCTATTTCCTCAAAAAACTGTATGTCTCTTTTGGAAAAAAAAACCTTTGAATCGTTTCAATTTTTGCATTCGCAATCATGTGACGATTTCAATTTCAATATTAATTCAAATGCTGAGTATCTAGTTACCAGGACCAAATTTTCCGATGTCGCGCGGACGGCCGTTGATGCATATATAAATATAAACAAATAAACTGAATGTGACTCTGGAAACGCTAGATTTCCCGATAGGGGTATCTAGTACGTATTCCTTATAAGGAAGCGCAAATAGAAGGCATTGACGAGCAAATAGAGTGAATTAACGAGCAAATAGCTGACACGTTCAACCCTCGTACCAGCCTCCTTGTTAATTGGATTGTAACCGACCCCAAAACAACAAAGGTCCTAACCCTTTGGCAAACGTTTTCTTGAGAAATAAACCATCCCCAAAGCTATAAATATATCAAAGGAAAGTTAAATTATCTATTTACAACATACGTACAGCTTTATCCCGGTAGCTAACTTAGTTCTCTTTAAATGCGCGGATAATCAAACATGCCAAAATATAATTTTCCTAATACGGATAGCATCTTGTAAACAAAAACACGGCTGTCTTCGACGAACGTTTTCTTGAGAAATAATCAACTCCCAAAGCTACAATATATATTAAAACAAAGATAAATTATCTGTTTACAATATGCGTACAGCTTATCCTGCTAGCGAACGTAGTTTTCTTAAAAAGAGCGGATAATCGAACATATCGTAACGTGTTAATAATCCCACATCCAGCGGGCTGGTACGAGTGCCATGTATTTGTTCGTTAATGCCTTCTATTTGCTCGTCAATGCCTTCTATTTGCACTAGAAGTACATATGGATTTCCCGTGGTGAGGGACTAAACGCCGGGTCGATATTAGCACCCTCGCCCTCAGGCCTTCGTCCTATCGGCCGGCGCTTCGCGCCGCGCGAGGGGACAAATACTAGCTAGTTTTATTTATATTTGGATTTTATTTAGGTTATTTAGTAAACATTTTGTAATACTGATATGTTTCAAATTATTTATATTATCTCATTTGTTATTTTGAACTATTGTAAATAGTGTCCCCATTTAGCTGTCATATAGCTAATCACATTGACACTTAAATGAAGTTATTCATTTATTCATTCATAAAGGCTTCCATGCGAATGAAAATCAGGGCGAATAGTAAAAATGAAATCGTTCGTTTAATAAGCTGTTTTTCTCAAGAAATTTTGAGAGCTTCTTTCACTGATTTTGTGTCAATTATGCAATTTGTTTGTATAAAAATGTACCATTTTTACTCAGCTTCACTTTGGTAATACAAATTTGAAATTATTTGTTCATTTATGGCTCGTGATATTATGTTTTCAAAATGAACATTGAGAAAAATGGAAAAGTTGCGTGGGAGACTGAAACTGATGCAGAAGACCGCGTAGGGGATTGGTACAAAATCACCGCCATAACATGGCTTCATTTTTGGGGTGTTTGCAATAACTCGGACGATGATCGAGGATGAGCATGAAATCTTGTTGGTAAGCAGTCACATTAACTTGATAACATCAAGGGAATCGAGGTGGGATGGTTAGGAAGCGGGGGTTAGGGTCAGAAAACTCATTAGACTGGGGGTTAGGATTAGGATCTAAGTTGTTTTGGGGTTAGCGGTTATTTCATGGTGGCAAAATTCTGACGATCCCTTGATGTTATCCTTGGTAACTGTGACTGCTGACCGACAAGATTTCATGCTCATCCTCGATCATCGCCCAGGTTATAGCAAACCCCCATTTTTTCCCCGACAAAAAACCAGAACAGGGTTGGTTTTGTCGTTATTTACAAAAGAATGACGAATCTGAAACAGATTTGTGACGAATCTGGATACTTTTGAATCCGGAAACTAATGTCAATATGTTGAGTCCGAACAGTATTGTAAATTTCAAGAAATGATTTCTGTAAACGGGCTCTGGAATGAATCAGGATACCTTTTTTCACCTACTTTGGTTGCATTTATCACCGTATAGTTATCCACAATTGTCCCTGAATTGACCTGTCAAACTCAAACGACCGAATCAGACTATTTCTTCGTGAATACGCTTCATGAATCCCAATATTTTCATCAAATATTATAATATTATAATATTTTTAATCCATATATTATGTTATATTGTTGATAATTATTCGTGGATTTGGTTCCGTTAGGTTCCGTTGAGGCTTTTGATATCTTACATAGAATCGAATCTCTGAATAAATCTCTGAATAACATTTAATTCAAGCAAGGATTGCCTAGCGCAAAACGGTATAAAATTCATACCGTTTTCATTTCAATTACACGATGCCGGATTTAACCAGATGTTTCATTAAAATTAGGCCTTTTCATAAGAGGTCCACAGCAACCAAATCATCTTGACATGTTTTGGTGCTAATATCGGGCAAGAAACGATTCATTTTAACGTGGATTAGTCTATATAAAGTCTTTGCATTCATTTGATTCCCTCATCGGGGGGAAAGATTTAAATGATATGAGAACGAAATATGAACCATATATTTATCAATAATGTTGCTAAAAGACGGCAGGCACGCGGCTATCAAATTGTAATTTGTGAATAGGCCAGCTAAACATTAATATATGGATCGGAAACTTACAAAGGAAGATGTTAATACAGGCAAGGAAAGTGATTTTTGAGCGCAGCGTATCGGATTACACCAGTTACACGACAACGGAACGTATGAGATTATTTTTCGTATCACCTCCAAAATGGAGTGATTTTCCACGCCAAAGTGAGAAGGCACGTATCGGATTCCTTCCGTCTCGTGTAAACAGAACATTTATTGCACTCTCTGACAATATTAAAAGACTTTTTAAAAAAGTACTTTTAAAAAAAAAAATTTAATTATCCATACCCCTTCGCGCGTAACGTTAGACTTCCTACAAGCTATCAGCGATAGAGATAGCAGGCGGAAACGTAGTCGAGTATTGCCAAGGAAATAATTTTCAAAAAGACCATATTAGACACGAATACATCACGGAATAAAGATTTAATAGAACTAACGTTTCGTCACTTCACGTTACTCGATTTCCACACTGCCTACGCCGCAGAACAACATGTTTATATTACATTCGGTATGAAAAGTAATCCGGTATCAATCCGGTATCGTGTAACTATGATAGTACACTAGAAACAAAAATAAGAGAACTTCAATATATCGAAAAATACTCAAGTAAAAGTACTGATTTTCATTGCCGGGCGACGTTTTGGACCCTGAAGAAGGACACATTGTCAATGGAAATACCAAAGTACTTTTACTTCTAATGAGTGATAAAACGAGTTGTGCCGCGTAGGCAGTGTAGAAATAAAATATCTAAAAAGGTTGGTGTAATGCGAAATAGCGTGTGAGTAAAAGTTGCCAATGCCAAATATTAACTTTAATACAACATTCAGTTCTTTTGAGAACTTAGAATCTTTCTTATTTATCACTATAGAAACAGAACACATGGTTTGCTTCGTTCTTACAAATTACTTATACAAACATAGTTGAGAGCTAAAATACCTGTCAGTGGACGTTTTGATAAACAGCGCGCTCCTGTTACGTTTGAGCTTCTCTTCAATCCAAGCACAGCAACCTGTCAAATATTAAGCGTCAGATGAGAACCTCATAGTAATAAATAGGCGATAATTAGGAGAAATAAATATTTTGTTACCAAGTCAATTACACAGACAAATAAATGAGGTGTTGATGTAACTGTAGTTACGACAATGTATATAAGTATACCTGTTGTGGTAAGCCATATATTTATATAAATATATATATATATATATATATATATTAAGTAATATATAATATATTAAGTAATGAGTGAAACCACCCAATATTTATGGCTTTTCCGGCTTTAGGGTATAGTAAATGATGACATAACGTCATCAACGGCTAAGGTGTCCTTCCAACACACCTTAAACTATTCAAGCTAGTATTCCTCTAGGCGGAATTTTCTTTGTCCTTTTTCTTTATCTTGCGAGCTCTCTGTTCCACCCGAGAGTTCAGAAAACAAAGAAATTTTGGCACGCACTGAAATTTATCGCCTAGTGAAAATTAAACGCGTGTAACGAATACTCTAAAGGTTGGTGTACTGCATCCTAAATATTGTGTTTACGTTACACTTTCTGCAGCTCCTATATATACACTAGTCTATTTCGGTAGTACACTTTTTTCTACAAGTTTTCGATTATTTTGCAACGCAGCACACTTGACTATCATTAATGATATTATTATTCAATCGAGCTATCTTGAAATCTCCTCAATAATATGACAAACACACCAAATATTTTCCATAGCAACTTCCAAAGGCAAAGAGGTTTGTTTATATGGCATTGATATAATCAAAAGTGCGTTTCAGCTGTCTTAACTATATGCAACATATAGAATACTCCAGCTATAACGTTTCGAGCAAAGGCCATTCGATATTTTACGTTTCGCTCTGTGACAAAGAACTTTCGCTCCAAACGTTAGACCACGTACACATTATTTCGGCAGTACACCAACCTTTCAGAGTATTCGATTTATATTTCTACACTGCCTACGCAGCACAACATGAGTTTATATTTGCATTAACTATGGTTGTTGAAGTCAGAATTTGCATGGGGAAATGCAATGAATTACAGGAGCTAGGTAGAGTAATATAACTAAGAAACAAACTCCGAAAATTAACATCTTGTCAACTCAAGGTTCGATTATGAGAAAAAAACGATTATGAAACGGAAGTGTCGAAATATTACCATTTTATAAGATTCGTCTTGTTATTTCGTAACTCGAATCTCAATGAGTTGACAAGATGAGGAAGATATTAATTTTCGGAGTTTGTTAGTTGTTGCTTTACTTTCTTAAATTGTCCGCTAGCTGGTAAAGGAAGGAAAAATTGTGGGCATGCAGATTACCATTAATAATGACATGTTATTTAAATGTGTACAAATCGAATATTTTTAAAGTTGGGTGTCAGTGATCTGCATAAGAGACTGGATATAGCATCTATTGTTTTGAAATTGAAGATGGAATTAGCTCACAACCGCTATATTGGACAGACCAATTTAGGTAAGCATCCAAACTGTGATCGTTCACGTTGCTAAAGTGAACCAGTTGTCGAAGGTTTTCCCGTAATTTTCGATCACAGACTATCTTGAATGCATCATCTATGCAGTCCAGTGATTGCAGATATACTGACGGAATAGTGTGTAAGAGGTCTGACATTTAAATTTGTTGTGGTCGAGAAGCTTTCATGGAGATTAATGTGGCATACAATATATTAAATTCCATAACAAGACTACACTAGAGTAACGACAAGGACAGGTAGAGAAGGAATGCGTCATTCAAGGTCAAAGACTCGAAAACATTCTTGTCCGGAAATAACATGAACTGGCAGGAAATGTCCTTATTAGTTCCATCTATCATTTCCTTGCAGAAACTAATTCCCTCTAAATTTAGTTAACTGTATAAGCACGCAGTCTCCTTTTATTCTTCGCTGTATAGCAGGGTGACAACAGGAACGTAAATATCCTGGCGAAAAGCAATTAACACCACTCTGCACTGCTAAATATGATACAATCATACAGGACCATTGTTTTTTCAGGGTGTCATTATATAAGGTGTCAAATATTTGATTAAGTAGTGTGAGTGAGAGAATTATTAAGATGACGCAGCGAATAATTCAACAACTATTTATAATATTATCCAGTATATACATAAATGGCAACACTTGAATTGTGCCTGGAAATGAGAAACAGGAAGGTCTTTGAATTGTGGTATTGACTATGTCGGCTACGCGGTTATATTGCATCAACAAATCATATTATCACGGAATAAAAACTGCTGTTTAGTGTATGTGAACAAGTCTCAGTTTTCTATATGTTGCAAAAGCTAAAGTGTCTTTTCAGACTTTAACCGCAGCCACCCGCGCCCTAAACGGTATAACGAAGCCTATAGAGTATATATTCTATCAATGCTGTACCGCCAGTAAATGTTATTAGATTTTAGATTTCTTATAGTATATTGAATTAGTCACAAGTTTATTGACATTTATTCCTGTATTTTATTCCACCTAGCTTATTCCACCTATGATGGCTTGTGAATATACTACAACGTTGCCAGGGGGATTTTCTTGCAATTTGATACCATATCAAATACTGAGATGCTCATTCATAATCGTGTTCAAAGCTAGTGCATTTTTCAGAGTAACCGAACGTGGTTTATATCACAATTTGTGGTTTACAGCAAAACTTGAATATACTTTTTGATGCTCTGTTGAAGGCCCGAGTCACTTGGAATTTAAATGTTAATATCATTACTAATTAATATCATACCAGAGATTTAGATATAATATTTTTCACAAGAAAGTGGTTTGTCTAGCATATATCCGTCAGGCCGCAATATAGTCAGTGACAAGGTTACGCCAACAAGTTAAGTTAAAATACATAAGTAATTTTACTTAAGATTTTTCGACACTATAACATTGAACTTATTAATTTAACTTATTATAAAACCTCATTAATAAACAAATGTTCACGAACAATATATGACATTCACCAAATTTCCATCTGTTGTTCCTTTTCAAATTCATTTTACGTAAACTCGCTCTACCTTTATGTTTTAGTAAAAATATAGAACAATTGCGATATATTGAAAGATAAATTCTGGTTACCTGATGTACTGCCCACACGTACTATAGTTACTCAAGCTTTGCAACTTGTGATCGCTTGTCAGGAACCAGTATAGGACCTCACAGACAAACAAGGATCACCAGATGTTTTCAGGATACAATCGCAACAAAATGTTTAGTGTGTCGCACGCAATAAAGTAACACGAACGAGTCGCAAACGAGTCTTTTATTGGCAACGCAACAAAGCCAAATTTCGTCTATTAATTAATTAATTAATTATCGCTTCCACTTCCGGACAACCCAAGTTCTTCAGTCCAGATTTGGTCTTCATAGTAGTCAAGGAAATAGTTAATTCAATAAAGTAACTATATTCTTAGTTTCTGTGAAGACCAAACTTGGACTGAACAACTTGGATTGTCCCTCAGTGTTGACGCATGAAATGTCAGTGTTCTGATTTGTTTGCCTAATTTGGGGTGTTTTCCAGTCAACAGCAAACCCCAGAATGAGGAACTAACAATTAACATAAGTGGTACGTCCTCATTCGTATTCATCAGCACAAATGGTTCAATTGTCACTTGATTCTTGCACTTTCCACAGGCAATTGAATACAGCTCAAAAACAATATCAATTATGACCCAATCAAATGACGCAACAAGCGCTTATGAACAATTTTCACTAGTGATCTGTAAAAGATTGATTTTTATATACTAGGTAAATATTTTTAAGACATAAATTTTCCTCAAATGATTAAAATGAGGAAATTCGATCAAATCAGTGTAACCGGAGTTTCCAGTAAATATTGCATTATATACTATAACTAACGATTACTGCTTTGGATCATGCTATATTTAGTGATCGCGAAGAGCACTCAAAGTGATATTACAATGTATATTGGTAGACACCATACAGGCAGCAAAAAAACAGCACGTAAAATGTTTCAAGTTAAACTTTTCAGTTAAATTTGCTGATATATCAAACGTATTGGGATATTTGGTCAGCTCATGTGTCACGGGTGCGAAATAGCAAGTTCCCGTCATCGAAAGCGCGCGTATATAATAGACAGACCCTAATAATTAATCCTAATTCGTTGCAGGTATATCACAGTGAACTCTATAAGGACTAAAACGATAACTCCATTAACCTGCACGAAAAGATCGATTTACTCAAATTCACAACTACGCAAATATGGAGCAAATTTATTGAAATGTTGCATTTACTATTAGGAGTAATTAAACATGGTAAATAACGCATTTACTTCATATTTACTCAAAATTGAGTAAATGTGGCATTTACCAATTAAGTTTACTTCTATGGTAAATGTAATATTTCAATACATTTTCTGCTGTATGATTGGATGAACCCCAAATGACATGTAGGTATAAAATACGCGTGTTGATTAGCGTTTATAAAATAACATGTATGCTACGCAGGCTCTGATTGGCCAATACCGCGTGTTTCGATCATGCCATCCAAACACGAAATTTCCCGCCAAAAATTTCCTTACGTTTTGCTGCTCGTTCTTTTATAAAAGAAATACCTAATGGTTTTTCCGTGTTTGGATACTGTGATACAAACACTTGGGAAGTTGCTCGACTTTCGAAAAGCTAAAAAACACTCGCCTATAGCGACTCGTGTTTTTCTACGCTTTTCTCCAGTCTCGCAACTTCCCGCGTGTTTGGATAACAGTATCCAAACACGGAACCATTAGGTAATTTCTTTAGTAATGCATGGAAGGGTAGTAGCAGGAAAAAATAGTAGGATGGCCGAACGGAACATTTTAAACTTTTTTAGAGCTAAGCTGTTTCACAGCTGTTGGTTTTTAAAAAGAGCTTTATTTGAGCATTCTTTTCAAGAATATCTAGCGATGAATGTGGCTTAATAAATAAAATATCTGTCAAACAAAAGGAAAATATGCGCCTATTTGAAAAGACAAGTTAACGGTTTCTCTTTTCTTTCTTGTCTTTTGAACTTTTGAAGACTTTTATGATAATATTTATTAAGATAAACTTCAAAACACGAATTAAGGTTACTTTTTTGCGTGTGTTACAGCTAAATACAACATTTTACTACACGAAAAATAACTCAGTATACTGTACCTCCACGAAAATATAACAATATAACATATGACAAATATAACATTGACAAATATTGTCAATGCTCTTCTGTTATTGTTCCTCTAAAATGTCTTTCAGTTTGAAAATGTGTCGATGTGAAACTAGGTGTTTATTAAGTTGTGACCTTGCATTATTTACATTCATTCGTGGGTTAATCATTCCTGTATTTCTTGCTTTTATAAATTACATACTGTGAACTGACAATAAATCTAAACTTAAATGCGTTCTATGTTCATTTTTTACCTTAATGTTGTTTTTACAACCAATATTCCATCAAAATTAATTTCTCTATCACGCGGTCAACTAAAAAGGACTGGGGCATACCTACATGTCATGAGCCTCCGTTGTTGGCTTTAAAATTCAACCCCGAAGTTATCGTTCCAGTCCTTATAGAGTTCACTGGTATACCATCGATACATATACTTCGTTCTCAAAATTATCGAAAAACTGGGCGGAGTATTGCAGTAATAGACATGACACAGATATAACTCTGAAGCTGACATGACGTGAAGCTGTTTGGACGTGCACTGAAGTGCTCAGCGAATTATTTCGCATTTCATTTTTTCCGGTACGATTTTGAACGGGATACTTCTCAAAGTGGTCGGTAAAGTGTTCTTCTATTGGAATCTGAGAAATTCCAAGTATCCTTTTCGCCATCTAAATAAAATTTAGTGAAATACTGGATTGCCTATACCGAGATTTTTAACGTTTGTTTTTCAAGCTCGCGCAAAAACGGTTGGTCTTCACACGCAAGCAAACGAAGCACGCTACGTATGTCTGACGACAGTGCGCGTGCTTCAATTTGATCTGTGCGCGTGCGTGCAGCAATTAACTTGGAATAAAACTCATCGAACTGTCAACTGTACTCGCTGTAGACACACGCGCCATGATTTTGCTCCGAACAATCCACGTTATCCTTTTTTGTTTGGTTGGTTCTTATCGGGATTCGTCATACGGAGAAGAACCTAGTGGCCTTGTTACGTAATGATTAATAATAATTAATAGTTTTTTGTTCATAGTGGTAATATATGTAGTAGGCTTTATCTTATAATGAAACTGTAATTAGTTAGTTAACTGTTATTAGTTTTATAAGTAACATTAAGAATATATTGTTGTAAGAGCATTGAGACTATTGTATAATGCTCCTAATACGTCTTTATTATTATTATAACAACAAGGCATTTAACTCCCTTGACAACAAAGATACCTATTGTATCTTTTATCGATTCGCTAACCTATAATCTGTCCACTAGTTATATATTTAATCAAAATTTTGGAACCATGTGGATTGCCATATAAATAACTTATATGAATTTGCGAATCCGTGAATTGTTAATGATATTCTAAATAATATCATTAATAACTCACGAAGAAAAGACAAAGGAAATCAGTGGCATTACGGTGGTTGTATATCTGATACAAAATTCGGCTGATTTACATAAACGTTTACGTCAATTTATTCAGCTAAAATGGCTTGAATCTTCAATATTGTCGATAAACATGAACATTTAGATGTACGAGTATCCATAGCCGAGTATCCTAAGCCATTTACAACATTCGCGTCCGTGTTGTATCGGATATACAATGAATCTCTCGCCTTCTGTTCGAGCTTGTATATTCGATACAACGCGACCGCTTATGTTGTTAATACTAATAGTACATAAAACTAACAAAGACACCACCCTATCTCTCAATAATAAAGAAGTCCGTAGCAAAAACTCTTTAGACGTGCTCGTCTCGTTTCAAATACAAATACATCAAAATACAAAGAAACTTAATCGGCAAAAAGGATTACAAATTCCGCCCTTGAGAAACATAGTTTCTAAATTGACCGCGAAATTGAATGGAACAATGCTTCTATTATTTCCTGCAATCACGTTGTTTCCATAGTTGCGAGTTGTGAATCCGCAAGTCCGCGAGTCTGAGTTATGAGTCTGCGAGTTGCGAGTTGGCTTCCATGCCACCATGCATTTTGGATGCATCGACGCTTGATGCATCGGCACTTGATGATTTTGTTTGACCTTTTTTCGAAATGATCTTTCGCTTGGGTCAGTGCCTTCTGTTCCACAATGTGTTCCCGTGGTTGAGCAGTATATATAGCTATATGTTCTAAGGATTTATGGTGAAGGAACATTTCGAGTGTTGAAATATTTACATTTTAAGACCAAACCGTGACCTGCAGTTGCGAAAAATGCAACTTCAAGGCCTTCCGGCTGGAATTGAACCCGCAACCCTGCGATGCTAGTGCAGTGCTCTGACCACTGAGCTACGGAAGCCGTTGCCGAGAGCCTAGTCACGAGTTCTGTATATATAGTGGTGGTAATACCGGTATAAGATTCTGCGTATATTACAGGGTATATTACAGGTATGCCAAATATTACCTGTAATATATAGCTATGCCTATAGTTTGGTTTCCATAAAGCCTTTCTCATCACTCCTTGTTTTCTTTGCGCGGTTCGACATGCGACAAAATACCTTGAACAATTGTATGTCAAAAAAAGTTGCGAGTTGCGAGTCTGATATGGACGGCCTTGAATTAGGTCCAAAGTAGGATTTCAGTACGGTAACGATTTCATAGATTTTTTAGAGCTGGCGATCCCACAATCCTTTGTAAACCGCGCGAGGACTGGCAACTACATCACAGTTGTCGTCGTCGCCATACTGTCAACACAACACACAATTGAACGATCCAAAATTCGGCGATCGATAGCAAAATAATGAAAATGTAACGCACATACTTTATTATGGACTGAATTTTTCTAGGGTCAGAATTTTCCCATGCATGGGAGGGCCGACAATTTGGTTACGCCTGTGCGCTATATACATACTGTGCTATGATATGAGGTCAAAGACTTGGTTACTATTTTTGCATAGATGTTTATACGGAAAATCAGTATAACATTAATTTATATCGCTACCTCAATAAATCTCCAAAGAACAATATTAGATGCTCTCGTTAATTTAACTCAGTCAACCAAAACATGTCCAGAGCAGTGTTCTTATCAGAACATCCATTCCCAAATAATTTGAAACATTCGATGTTGATATATACTCCACCTGGCGCTCAATTTGTTTGAACTTGTGGTTCAGTAAGAAACATTGAATCGTCTAGTTTTAGAATCTGTTGTAACGTTAATCTGTTTTAACTAGATATGTAGTGTAAGCATGTGTTATGCAATTGTAAATACAGTCATGTAATTAAGTATTTTAATGTATATTTGTATATTATGGCGAAGACACCTCGACTACGACATCACCCTGTCGAAAACTAGTATATCAAATCAAACCATTTTTCGCATAATTGGTCTCTTTGCCAGAAGCCCCCCGAGTCCCGAGACATAACCCAGCGGGCACACGACGTTGTTTCGACGTCGATTTTCGGTCGAAATCGGGTCGCGACGTCGATCAACCACATATCGACGTCGATACAACGTCGCTTTGTCGACGTGTTATCGACGTCGGAAACAGACGTTGTTTCGACGTTGAATCGACGTCTATATCGAGTCGTTGAATTTCACGTCGGTTTACTACCAAACATCGACGTTGATTCAACGTCTGCTTTTCGACGTGTTATCGACGTCGGAAACAGACGTTGTTTCGACGTTGAATCGACGTCGTTAAATCACGTCGCTTCACGACCAAACATCGACGTTGTTTCGACGTCTTCTTTTCGACGTGTTATCGACGTCGGAAACAGACGTTGTATCAACGTTGAATTGACGTTGATATCGAGTCGTTATATCACGTCGGTTCACGACCAAACATCGACGTTGTTTCGACGTCTACTTTTCGACGTTTTATCGACGTCGGAAACAGACGTTGTTTCAACGTTGAATTGACGTCGATATCGAGTCGTTATATAACGTCGGTTCACGACCAAACATCGACGTTGTTTCGACGTCTGCTTTTCGACGTTTTATCGACGTCGGAAAAAGACGTTGTTTCGACGTTGAATTGACGTCGATATCATTGAGTCGTTATATCACGTCGGTTCACGACCAAACATCGACGTTGTTTCAACGTCTGCTTTTCGACGTTTTATCGACGTCGGAAACAGACGTTGTTTCAACGTTGAATTGACGTCGATATCGAGTCGTTATATCACGTCGCTTCACGACCAAACATCGACGTTGTTTCGACGTCTGCTTTTCGACGTTTTATCGACGTCGGAAACAGACGTTGTTTCGACGTTGAATTGACGTCGATATTGTATCGTCGAATCTCTCCTCACTTAACGACCAAGCATTGGCCAAGCAAGTTACTTATATAATTGGTGATAAAATATTTTCGTTTCGACATCATGTATTGTCCATCAAAAAATAGTCCCAGACGAGTCAAAATGCTAAGTTTCTTACTTTATTTTGTATGTATAAAAGCAACCTACTATATATCAACTCGGACATGCGATGCAGCGACAGGAAAAAAGCCAGTAATGACGGAAAGATATTCAGGCCAGGGTACCTGCAGACTATACTGTAACTGTAGTTGGATTTGAAGTATCCTTCGGTTCGAAGACTTTGTCGGCGATCAGGGACAAGGATTCACAAGGACTATGCTTCAAGAACCCATTTGTTTTTGAAGAAACCTGTCTTCCTGTCCACAATAATTTTTGGCCTAAGGTTTACGTTCATGCTGCTGTCGACTATAGCCACCGCTTTTAAGTCTGAATGCCGTACTTATTGGCTTTTTTACCTTCTTTGTAAATCGTATCATTGCCTTTTTTACTTTCTTTGTGAATCGTCGAGTACTGTACAAGTTATTAAACATATATTTTATGTCTAGTTGAGAAAAGTTTTGTTCTGTTCTTAACTTGTAATACTGCAGTCTGCATGCTCAACAAATTTGTAAATCTTCGAAATCAGATTGTTTAAAATTGATTACAAGTAATATACAATATTATATAATATTAAAACTTAGCCGGTTAAAAATTTGAAAACGAAAATAATAGCCATCACAGTTCGTAAGTGCCTTTGCTAATTCATTATATACGATAAATATTACTATATATTTAAGATGGGTGGGTTAGAGCAGCGGGTTAGTCGCGGAACCTTAGGTTAAGTTAAGTTAAGTTAAGTTAAGCAAGCGCGGGTGGTAGGTACAGGTCACCGGTTGGTCTTCCGAAGTGGGAATCTCACTCCTAAACACCTAGGGATATGGTTGTTAGTCATGGGTTAGTTTTTCTCAAAAAAACGGGGGTAATTTTTACTCCGAAAAACGGACGGTTGTGACTCCAATAACTGAAATTGACGTTGAATCGACGTCGATTTCACGTCGTTCAACGACGTTGTTTCAACGTCGTGAAAACAACGTCGATCCAATTTGCGTTTTCAACCTTTTTTCAACGTCAAATCGACGTCGAAGAACGACGTCGTTTCAACGTCGCGAAATTGACGTTGAATCGACGTCGAATTGACGTTGAATCGACGTTGAATCGACGTCGATTTCACGTCGTTCAACGACGTTGTTTCGACGTCGTGAAAACAACGTCGATCCAATTTGCGTTTTCAACCTTTTTTCAACGTCGAATCGACGTCGAAGAGCGACGTCGTTTCAACGTTGAATCGACGTCTTTTTGCCCGCTGGGAAGTTAGCATGTAGAGAAAACCCAAGTATATGGAAATTGCTGTTCATATAATCCAACATAAACAGCATGGTGTATCATATGTGATGTCGGTCAGCCAATATAGTTGATCTCGTAGTCGAGTGGGTTCAGTTATGCGTTATACGTATAATGATTATACGTTATAGTAAAACTAAAATTCTTCAACTTTAAGTAGAAAACTGACAATTTATGTAGCAAATATATAGGAGGGTATTTGGATTGCCGCATGCTAGCTTTGACGTTAGAGCCAATAGAGATTAGATAAATATTTTGGATTCATAGTTTCAAAATTTAGCTATTCAATAAAATAATGAGGTAATCGAGACAACGCGAAGTCATTGCACACTAATTCAACAGCGAACTACAAAGAAAGTTTCGCTCTGAACTTTAAACACACAATTTTAGATAAAATTCACTGCTGAATCAATGTGCAATGTTTTTCCGTGCCCCTGCTTTGACGTGGGGTAAATTCTTCTCAACAGATTCCAAAGATCACAAAATAAAATGTAATTAAAATCCCCAAACCCCGGTCCTTGTTTATAAGAGCAATAGATTCCGGAGTAGTTTTTTCGTGTAAAATTCAATTAATTATTCTTTTAAATCTTAGAGTTACACTGTATATAGTGAACGATACATTCTAACGATAATAATTTTCGATGCTTTCTCTTGCACAAGTGAGTTCAATTATATGACGTGTCACTGAGTTATATTGTGAAAAACAATGTCAATGAGGAACACACTAAAAGACAAAAACGACAAATTTTACCTTCTTATGCTTGTTTGCCACGTTCGTTGTTGTTCAAACCTTCGTTCTTTGTACTGATATATTGACTTTATATTGAGTGGAAATGTAGTCGGAGAAAATGTTTAGGTGCAGCATGGAATCGAGCCATAAACAACTGGTGACAGGACTCTTCAAAACTATTTTAAATAGCTAGACCTTTGTTGTTAATTGTGCTTCTCAAACTGTGCTCAACTACTTATGACGTCAACAAGAACAATAAACAATATACAATAGCCTGTTCGAGGGTATTATTAATGACCCTGATAAAAAAAACTGCATGGACGTTTGCCAAATATAAACAATTCCACTGCCAACTACTAGCTTAAGAAAGAAAAGAAGATTCGGCGTTCTTGTTTGTAAGACCAATAGATTCCAGAATTAGATTTTATACGAATGCCCGCTTCCAGGAAACGCCTATCCGCGGAGTTTGGGGATTTCAAACATTATTTTGTGCTCCTTGGAATCTCTTTTGAATCGCAAGAATTGTAAAATATCTTGTCGTGCGAAAATTTCATCTTCATACCTTTTACATGCACTGCTAAAGTGATTTACTATTCACAGGAAATGACGTCGAAGTGATACGTCAAAGAATTTAACTCACTATGCAAGCGAAAGCCTCATTATTTTCGTTAGACTCAAAAATCATAGCCTTATCTTCATGTAAAACAGCTGAGGAAGTGAATCATTTTTAGTCCCAAAGCCAAGACTAGAGTAATCATGCATGCGAATGCATCGTTCACTATATATATAAAAACTCTAAAATCTGAAATACAATTAAACTAAAGAATAATGAATTGAATTATACACGAAAAAACTACTCTGGAATCTATTGCTGTTACAAACAAGGAACGACGTTTGGGGATTTTACATATTTGTGATCTTTGGAATCTCTTGAGAAGAATTGTAAAATATCTGCTCGTGCGAAAATTTCATCTTCAATTCACAGGAAATGACGTCAAAGCAAGGACACGCAAAAACATTGCACGTGCATTGATTCAGCAGTGAAATACAATGAAAATTTGGTAATTGAGTGAATTTTATCCAAACAGGTGTGTGATGAAATTTTCGAACGACAAGATATACTATTACATTTCTATTATTACATACGAATATGTAAAATTTCCAAACCCCGGATAGGCATTCTAACAACAAACGTAATCTATAAATCTGTAGTAACGCACAATCTAAAGAATACGTTGGAATGACCACAATATGAATTTAAACAGCACTACAGGATTCATCAAAAATCTTTCCTGGACGATAAATACAAAAACAAAACTGAACTTTCAAAATACGCCTGGAGCCTAAAAAAGAACAAACGCAATCTCGATTTGCGCTGTCAATATTTGGTCATGCTCCAGCATACCAACGTTGGGCAATACAAGACAATCTTTATCTCGAAGAAAAGCTTCACCGAGTAAAGGCCGACAAAGGTCGACAAAGAAATTATTTTAAACGGAAAAGCCGAGATAGTATCGTATCGTAATGCCGCCACGAAAATAAATTTCATGCGAACAACCAAAACCACGAGTAGAAGAGAGCGACTCGTCATCAACATTCATTCTCATCTATGAGACTATGACGTTACATATCCTATGAAAGGAATATTCGCGAATCGTGTCTATTATTGTAGTTGCCCGCTGATCGTGTAAAGGAGTAGCGACAATAAAGTTTTTAAGTTTAATATATATATATATATTATATACAGTATATATAAATATATGTATAGTTTTGCTCAGTTAAAATATTATTATGGCCGAAACATAGGCGTATATAATTATAAAAGATAAAAAATTTGCAAACTGTCAAGATAAAAAACTATATTAGCATAAGTGATTTATACATAGATGGAACGGCATGTTGAAAAACATGGACTGATAAAACATGGACTGGACTGGACTGGACTGATAAAACATGGACTGATAAAACATGGACTGATAAAACATGGACTGGTAAAACATGGACTGATAAAACATGGACTGATAAAACATGGACTGGTAAAACATGGAGGGTTAGGATCTTTGTTGTTTTGGGGTTAGCGATTATTTGTTAATGTATAGACATCATATATGAGATGTCTACATTAACAAATAATCGCTAACCCCAAAACAACAAAGATCCTAACCCGCCATGTTTTACCATGTCCATGTTTTATCAGTCCATATATTTCATCAGTCCATGTTTTATCAGTCCATGTTTTACAACATGCCAGATGGAACTTGGTTATGTTCATTTCCTGCTTTTGTGGCCAGCGATTAAATGCCACGCTTCAAGAAAGGTTCTCTTTTGTCAATTATATCTCTGAGAATTCGAACGAATGGTGTTCATTGTTTGCGTGTTAGGCCCACTTTGAAATTCCGGTCATTTATTAAATAAGCTTTAAAGTTTTAATGTTCTTTTGATCTCGTCTTAGGAAATCCTTTGTTTGCCCAAAGTTAACGAAATCACAGTCTTTACAAGGTAATTTATATACGATTCCCGTTCTTTGGTCTTTTGCCTCTTTTGTCCTTAGGGTTGTTGAAAATCTGAGATACTAGTATACTAACACCTGGCTTGTACGCTACTTTGATCCCCTCACTTCTTAGGATCCTAGCTAACTTTTTCGACACTCCATGGTGTATGGTAATTTCGTATAGAACTCATTGCATTAATTTGTCTTGACGATTGCAACTAGTGTATTTAGAAAACTGACCAATAGGATAACAAAGAAAGTTTCGCTCTGAACTTTAAACACACAATTTTAGATAAAATTCACTGCTGAATCAATGTGCAATGTTTTTCCGTGTCCCTGCTTTGACGTGGGGTAAATTCTTCTCAACAGATTCCAAAGATCACAAAAAAAAATGTAATTAAAATCCCCAAACCCCGGTCCTTGTTTATAAGAGCAATATATTCCGGAGTAGTTTTTTCGTGTAAAATTCAATTAATTATTCTTTTAAATCTTAGAGTTACACTGTATATAGTGAACGATACATTCTAACGATAATAATTTTCGATGCTTTCTCTTGCACAAGTGAGTTCAATTATTTGACGTATCACTGAGTTATATTGTGAAAAACAATGTCAATGAGGAACACACTAAAAGACAAGAACGACAAATTTTACCTTCTTATGCTTGTTTGCCACGTTCGTTGTTGTTCAAACCTTCGTTCTTTGTACTGATATATTGACTTTATATTGAGTGGAAATGTAGTCGGAGAAAATGTTTAGGTGCAGCATGGAATCGAGCCATAAACAACTGGTGACAGGACTCTTCAAAACTATTTTAAATAGCTAGACCTTTGTTGTTAATTGTGCTTCTCAAACTGTGCTCAACTACTTATGACGTCAACAAGAACAATAAACAATATACAATAGCCTGTTCGAGGGTATTATTAATGACCCTGATAAAAAAACTGCATGGACGTTTGCCAAATATAACAATTCCACTGCCAACTACTAGCTTAAGAAAGAAAAGAAGATTCGGCGTTCTTGTTTGTAAGACCAATAGATTCCAGAATTAGATTTTATACGAATGCCCGCTTCCAGGAAACGCCTATCCGCGGAGTTTGGGGATTTCAAACATTATTTTGTGCTCCTTGGAATCTCTTTTGAATCGCAAGAATTGTAAAATATCTTGTCGTGCGAAAATTTCATCTTCATACCTTTTACATGCACTGCTAAAGTGATTTACTATTCACAGGAAATGACGTCGAAGTGATACGTCAAAGAATTTAACTCACTATGCAAGCGAAAGCCTCATTATTTTCGTTAGACTCAAAAATCATAGCCTTATCTTCATGTAAAACAGCTGAGGAAGTGAATCATTTTTAGTCCCAAAGCCAAGACTAGAGTAATCATGCATGCGAATGCATCGTTCACTATATATATAAAAACTCTAAAATCTGAAATACAATTAAACTAAGAATAATGAATTGAATTATACACGAAAAAACTACTCTGGAATCTATTGCTGTTACAAACAAGGAACGACGTTTGGGGATTTTACATATTTGTGATCTTTGGAATCTCTTGAGAAGAATTGTAAAATATCTGCTCGTGCGAAAATTTCATCTTCAATTCACAGGAAATGACGTCAAAGCAAGGACACGCAAAAACATTGCACGTGCATTGATTCAGCAGTGAAATACAATGAAAATTTGGTAATTGAGTGAATTTTATCCAAACAGGTGTGTGATGAAATTTTCGAACGACAAGATATACTATTACATTTCTATTATTACATACGAATATGTAAAATTTCCAAACCCCGGATAGGCATTCTAACAACAAACGTAATCTATAAATCTGTAGTAACGCACAATCTAAAGAATACGTTGGAATGACCACAAATGAATTTAAACAGCACTACAGGATTCATCAAAAATCTTTCCTGGACGATAAATACAAAAACAAAACTGAACTTTCAAAATACGCCTGGAGCCTAAAAAAGAACAAACGCAATCTCGATTTGCGCTGTCAATATTTGGTCATGCTCCAGCATACCAACGTTGGGCAATACAAGACAATCTTTATCTCGAAGAAAAGCTTCACCGAGTAAAGGCCGACAAAGGTCGACAAAGAAATTATTTTAAACGGAAAAAGCCGAGATAGTATCGTATCGTAATGCCGCCACGAAAATAAATTTCATGCGAACAACCAAAACCACGAGTAGAAGAGAGCGACTCGTCATCAACATTCATTCTCATCTATGAGACTATGACGTTACATATCCTATGAAAGGAATATTCGCGAATCGTGTCTAATTATTGTAGTTGCCCGCTGATCGTGTAAAGGAGTAGCGACAATAAAGTTTTTAAGTTTAATATATATATATATATTATATACAGTATATATAAATATATGTATAGTTTTGCTCAGTTAAAATATTATTATGGCCGAAACATAGGCGTATATAATTATAAAAGATAAAAAATTTGCAAACTGTCAAGATAAAAAACTATATTAGCATAAGTGATTTATACATAGATGGAACGGCATGTTGAAAAACATGGACTGATAAAACATGGACTGGACTGGACTGGACTGATAAAACATGGACTGATAAAACATGGACTGATAAAACATGGACTGGTAAAACATGGACTGATAAAACAGGACTGATAAAACATGGACTGGTAAAACATGGAGGGTTAGGATCTTTGTTGTTTTGGGGTTAGCGATTATTTGTTAATGTATAGACATCATATATGAGATGTCTACATTAACAAATAATCGCTAACCCCAAAACAACAAAGATCCTAACCCGCCATGTTTTACCATGTCCATGTTTTATCAGTCCATATATTTCATCAGTCCATGTTTTATCAGTCCATGTTTTACAACATGCCAGATGGAACTTGGTTATGTTCATTTCCTGCTTTTGTGCCAGCGATTAAATGCCACGCTTCAAGAAAGGTTCTCTTTTGTCAATTATATCTCTGAGAATTCGAACGAATGGTGTTCATTGTTTGCGTGTTAGGCCACTTTGAAATTCCGGTCATTTATTAAATAAGCTTTAAAGTTTTAATGTTCTTTTGATCTCGTCTTAGGAAATCCTTTGTTTGCCCAAAGTTAACGAAATCACAGTCTTTACAAGGTAATTTATATACGATTCCCGTTCTTTGGTCTTTTGCCTCTTTTGTCCTTAGGGTTGTTGAAAATCTGAGATACTAGTATACTAACACCTGGCTTGTACGCTACTTTGATCCCCTCACTTCTTAGGATCCTAGCTAACTTTTTCGACACTCCATGGTGTATGGTAATTTCGTATAGAACTCATTGCATTAATTTGTCTTGACGATTGCAACTAGTGTATTTAGAAAACCAATAGGATAACCATTTTCCCTCAAGATCGCACACACGTCTCTCAGCTTCGCCAATTTTATCTGAAGTCGTATATGGAATTTTCTTTGCTCTGTCTAGTAATGTCTTAACCACAGACCTCTTGTGTTGACTGGGGTGGCAAGAATTAAAGTCCAAACACTTGTCCGTGTGTTAACAATTGGTTGTCAATAGACGTCCATAGATATATTATTCTCGTGTCGTTTCGTTAATGTCTGCAGGAATGATAACCACTTGTCCTGAAATTGTTCCATCGTGGCAGACGACCGTTTGGGCGAGGGATTATATTCGGGGGAGGGGTTATATTCGGGACGCGGTATACAGCGAGGTGAAAACAGGCGGAAAACCAGCGAGGCGGAAAACCCGCGAGGGGAAAACCCGCGATGAGGGGAACTCAACCCTCATCGCAGGTTGTCCGCCGCGCAGGTTTTCCACGGCCTCGCTGTATTCCGCGTCGAATAAGACGAAGTTGAGTAGAGTCCTGAGATCGACAAAAGCTGCGATTGGAAGACATTGGTCTCCAATGGAACCCCAAGAAATGTAATGTAATACATATTAAGAGAGGGACTCAAACCGAAGAGGCTGAGGATCTGAAGCTAGATCAGTCATCAGTAATAGAAAACATACAAGTTTTTAGGCGTTCCCAGTGAGGCTGATTCAAGAGGAGAAGTTGGTGCTAGAATGCGCAGCGAGAGTCTATAACCCTCCACTGAATATAATAGGCCGTAGGATGAGAATCGAAAAGACGCCAATTCCGTTGTACCCGTCATGGAACTAAGTAATTTTTTGCTTAAATCAAAAGATAAGAACTTCCTTTATCAGAATCCACTGCTCCCCAAAGCGACAAAGTTGCACATATTGAAATAAAAACCCTCCGAAGTTCGCTGTTGTTCGCCTTTCAAAATTCTACGTAGTCCGCCATTTCGTTTTTGCTATGTCACAAGTGCTTTAGTGTGATTGGCCAGTTCTGAACCGTCAGCCAATAAGCAAGCGCGAAAGACCGGATGTTGCTTCGCAAGGTAAAACACACGTGATGAAACATGGAAGTGTTGCAAGGAAGCACTGGAATAAATAAATATTACGGTGAGTTTTTTACACTTTATTATGTTTAATAGTATCAGGAATATTTAAGAACATTCTAGTCTTCTGACAAACCGATTGGATTCTTACAATCTTGAGCATAGCATCCACAAACAGGGTGCATCGCTGGTTACTTTTGTAGCAACTTTATACAAGCTGCGCTGTGGTATTCAGTCTTCGTACATCCACATGAAACCAAATCGTTGCAGGATACTGGTATAGATGGTAGAGTTAACGTACCAGGCAGGGGGCAATTACCAAATGTTCCCCCAAACGTTTGAAAAATGAAAATTTCGCTCACTTTTTGAAAGAAATTTCTGGTAATATTAATTGCTGTTAAATATTCATTGAAAAATGTATATTTAGAACTGTTTTAATATTAAAGTAATTTGTTTTAACATTAACATAATATATTAGAGTTGTTTGCAGTTGCCCAGTTTAAAATTATTACTAAGGATAATATATTATGTTAATGTTAATAATCACATACGATAGATTAAGTACCGGTACTCCCCTATTTTGGTGGAGGAAACTGCTGAGAAATCTAGTCGCATATGAAGTTACACCTGCCACACTGCATCCGATGATTGACAGTCAACTCTTAATTTTTCAGGCAGAAATGTTTTGCCCCCCTGACATAACTAGTCAGATATGCCTATGATTCTGTCTGATTTGGATCAAGGTATTGTGTATGATATGGGAACTGTATGGCTTCATTATATCAAAACTTGCTCAATGGAAAATATCGAATTTCCCCAAAGATTATACAGATCAAGGAGAAAAACATTCTATGATGATGTTCAACAGTTCACGGGTGATTGGGCGGGCTGGTTTTGTTTGAGAAATTGACCCAAAGGCACATCTGTTAATATATCCATGAAGTGATAAGTATGATTTTGTCATATAAAACAGCACCTGTCAGCTATTACAAATGGAAAATTATGAAGATGAAACAGATGAACTTTTCCCTCTGCAACACAAACCTATTGCAACAATTGGTTCACAGTGCCCTGTACATCAAAAACAAATTAGAAAAATACCCAAGAAGTTCTTGGGTGTTGGTGCCATGTTAACCAAAATCATTCCTCACTACTACAATACTACTTGGTGGGCACTGATGTTTTAGATTCTGATCAGCAGGTCATCATCAGGTACAGATACGTTCCCTTATGAAAACAACTATATTTTATTGCTATTTTAAGTATATATTTATTACTATCACACCTATTTTTATCATATTTTATATGGTTGAAAACCCTATTTTTAATGCTTATCACGATATTTCTAAAAATTATGTGAACTATATTTTATCCCTGTTTTACTTTATTTTATAACTATTTTCACACAGAACATAAATAAAATAGCTTATTTTTTTTGAGGTCCGTAACTCAGGTCCGTAACTAAAATAGAGCCTTTTGATTGGCTGAGTACGAGGTCCGTATCACACCAGTACGGACCTCTCGCAACTTTTCGAGCCAAAAAATTGCAATTTTTTTGATTTTGCTCGAAAAAAATAAACACGTTATTTACCGTTTTGGTCGGTCCGTACTGTAAAAATATTTTCCCTCAGTCTCAGAAGCGGCCCGAGACCGAAGGTCTCGGGCCGCTTCTGAGACTTCGGGAAAATATATTTCCAGTACGGACCTCCCAGCCGGTAAATAACATATATATATTTTAAGGCTATTTTTCACAATAAATTGCAGCAGAAAATGCAAAATATAATAAAATAGACTGTTTAATTCCTATCTTACATTTGAAGAGGAAAGCATATTTTTAAAATACAGTTCAAAAACTCATTAATAATTCATAAACCAATAATCCAATCTTGCGCACGAATTCAGTCACGTGCATGTGTCTTTATACCAGCCAAAGCACACTTGGTCATGCTTCGCACACAATAGACTTTTGTTATTTAAATTAGATAAAGATTTTTATATAAAGATTTTTTATATAAAGATTTTTATATAAAGAGTTTTTATATAAAGATTTTTATATAAAGATTTTTTGTATAACGATCGTATTTGAAATTAACATAATTATAGTTTTCAACACATAATGATAATTCTCGCACAACAACATTCAAATTTAAGAACTACCACGATCTAGCTCTTTTACAAGAATCACTTTTCAGCAAAATTGAAAGCACACTTATTGAACACACAAACTCGACATGTTCGTGTTAACATTTGATACCCTCTCACCTTCACTCGCACGGCATCGGGAAATTACTCAACATTTCGTCGGGAACGTCAAATCTAAAATCAGCCAAACTGAAGTCTATTAAATCCTTACATTCTTCTTTCAAATCAATGTTCGCCCTCCCTGTTATATTCCTTGGAGCTTCTAAAATAGTACTCACACGCTTTTCTTGCTCTTCGTTTTTTGGTTATCGAAATCTTCGCTTTGGAGGCATATCAAAGACAAACGCTGCCGAGAATGTAGGCTTCGGCATTACCACCGCCTCGGCATTTAAATTCATATTCAAATTTTTGGTAGAGGACAAACCAAGTTACTATTCCCTAGAGATTTTATTTTCTATTTAAAAAATCCATGTTTTCTCATTCACAGTTTTGAAGCCATTCAAAACACTAGCATCACGTGTTTTATCAGATATAAAACACTCGGGGCTACGCCCTCGTGTTTTATATCTGATAAAACACTCATGCTGCTCGTGTTTTAAATAGTACATAAAATAGACATATTTTAAACGTATTTATCTTTCCTTAATCTGCAAAATAGAATAAAATAGACTGTTTAATTCCTATTTTACATTTGAAGAGGAAAAGCATATTTTTAAAAATACAGATAAAATAGACTATTTTAAACGTATTTATCTTTCTTTATCCATAAAATTGAATAAAATATAATAGACTGTTTAATTCCTATTTTAACATTTGAAGAGGAAAGCATATTTTTAAAATACAGATAAAATAGACTATTTTAAACGTATTTATCTTTGTTAATCTGCAAAATAGAATAAAATAGACTGTTTAAATTCCTATTTTAACATTTGAAGAGGAAAGCATATTTTTTAAAATACAGATAAAATTGACTATTTTAAACGTATTTATCTTTCTTTATCCATAAAATAGAATAAAATAGACTGTTTAATTCCTATTTTACATTTGAAGAGGAAAGCATATTTTTAAAATACAGATAAAATAGACTATCGCGCGGCTAGTGACGCGGTCGAAAAGAACTGGGGCAAACTGGTTATCCACGTGCATGGCGGGATATTTCAAAATGCATCAGAGACGCGGCTTTCATCTCATGTGTCTCTGTTTTGTCGATCAGTTGGTCGTTTTGACAAGGAGTTTCTCCCATCAGCGTTTTGACTATTTATCCTATCATCTCAAAGCTCCAAGTTTAACTGGTAAGGTAAGACTAAGAATATACATTTTATCAAACAAAATGCGCGGTAATACGTATACAACACGCGCGTTTTCTTATGTTATATCTTGTTGATTGCCGACGATACATATTTGTTTGAGTCACACCGAAGTCAATGTGATGTTTTGAAGCGAATTAAATCCACCCTGATGTAAAGTTTTTAAAGAGAACACTGCAACAAACACGCCTTATCGCTTGTGATGCACATGGCTTTCACCAATTCCTTTACAGTAAGCCAGGTTTTGTTAGCGTTGAAAAATCACGGCGTGTTGTGCTTCGCGTTCGAAAATGATCTCGGCCATCAAGCTATTAAAATGGTGCTATTAAAATGAACTTTAATGTCAATTCGTTTTGAGTTAGGGTTCTAGATAAGTTGTCTGAAAGGTCACTTGTAGCTTTCCGTGGGATACGCTCCTTCGCTAAATACTGAAAATCGAGAAATGTGATTTCGGGTTGTCGACGCGCTTGGCTTGGCGCTATTATGAATTTGTTTGGTTTATTAAAATGCGCGCACTAACTGACAAAGCAATGTATATTTAATGTTGTCATAAGAAAGCATACGTGAAAGAAAGCATGGATGTGAAAATTCCCTTGTTTATCTTCTTAAATTGTTTGTGCATGCAAAATGGAAAATGCGCCTAATTACAAGAAGGCAGATCTCAGTTGTCAGGCGCTTCCGTTGAACTCCACTACTCCATTTTCCACGTAGGTGAGGGAATGGAGTAAAACAGAAAGACATCACATCGTCTGCTCAAGGAGGCTAACCTTGGGCAGTACCATTGGCCCAATTCACTTATTCACTGCAATTTAGCAGAAACAAGCCTGATTACTCCAAGATAATTAATATCCATAATGCACTCATATACAGTAAATTGCATTCAATTTAATATATTTAAACATGATTGTATATAAAATGTTGTTATATAATAATATGTTATTATAATATATATTATAATATATATTATATAAAATATAATATATTGTCAATACTTTGTTTTTCAGAATACTGGAAGACAAAAGAAGCCGAAAGCAAACAGCAGTAGTGACTTATCAACCAAATTGCAAACATATCGTTATGTTATCTATTACTATAATCTAATAAATTAATTACAGCCCAATCCTTGTTACAGTCATGTTGTTCTTTCATTTAGCTCATTAAATGTTCTCTGTATATACTGTAATTGTTATACCGGT
This sequence comes from Chrysogorgia sp. JL179-B06, assembly GCA_035772405.1. Lineage (NCBI taxonomy): Eukaryota > Metazoa > Cnidaria > Anthozoa > Scleralcyonacea > Chrysogorgiidae > Chrysogorgia > Chrysogorgia sp. JL179-B06. The sequence continues at coordinate 1,923,962 of JAYKKM010000379.1, forward strand.
AAATATATAGTCCAAAACTATATACCTGTAGCATTTATTATTGGCTATTGTATATTATTCTTACTATTTTCCATTATTTTATCACTATATTTCAGCTTAGTCTTTCATTATTTTATTCATATTTTTATGCTATTTGCCATTATTTTATTACTATTTTTTTCGCTATTTTTCATTATTTTATTTACTGTTTTTTAGGTTATTTTTCATTGTTTTATTAATATTTTTTAGCTATTTTCCATTATTTTATTACTATATTTTAGCTATTTTCCATTATTTTATTACTGTTTTTTTAGCTATTTTTCATTATTTTATTACTATTTTTCATTATTTTTCATTATTTTATTACTATTTTTTTAGCTATTTGGCATTATTTTATTCCTATTTTATTACTATTATTTCTATATTTTTAAACTATTTTAAATATTTTTTAAATATATTTTATTGCTATTTTGCAATCTAAGTTTCCTTGTATAAGAACTATTTTAAATGGCTTTTATTGCTATTTTAACCCTATTAATATCCAGTGTTTTGGCACAACAAAAATTGTTAGAGAATAAAATAACTTTAAAATAGCCTATTTTTGTTTCAAAAAAAACATTTAAAAACAGCAAAGTGATAGGTAAAAAAATAGTATTATAATAGGTTTAAAATAATATTACCATTACCAGAAAAAAATAGCTTTTTGTAGGAAAAAAATAGGGGGGAAATAGTGTTGGTTTTCACAAGGGCTGCACAATTAGACTTGTAATATAAGCTCAGGATAAAATATTTTCAGCTTCAAAAAGGAAACTGCCACCAAAAACATATACATACTGCCATTGGCAAAAGTTAAATGGCGATATGAACACATCCAATTCAGATTTGCTTGATATTTTGACAGGTGATATTGAAATTCTGGTAACAAGACATGTTTATTTGATTAATGGTCATGGCCTTATTCAATACCTTATTAAACTGCATAATAGCAAAACATTTGAGGACTATGCAAAAATATTCTTTAAGAACAGTTACTCACCACATTGATGAAAATGTTAAGTGGGTTGATGTTACTTTTTTTATACATATGTCCAGCAATCAAACAAAAATAGCGAATAGCTAGGACTAGAACAAAGCACAAATAAGAGACCTATGATCAAGATGATTTACCACTGCCACAAGTCTGGGTAAACTTGAAATAAAGCATACCTTGTGTCTTGGTTTGTGCGTTAGTTGTGTCCTTGAACCCATCACTTGTGACTAAGGCACATTCAACACGTTCAGGCAACATAGTGCATTCGAAATGCAACCATGAACATGCTGTGATGCAGGTTGTAACAGCTACAACAAGCTTTTAGTAGTGTGTAGGGACACAGATGTGTTATTGCTCTTAGTTTCATTTCATAGGACAAAAATCAAAGATGTGGAAACTTGGGTGCTTGGTGGAACTGCTAAGAAAAGAAAGTGTTATCCAGTGCACACAATAGCTCAACAACTTTACCAGCAGATGATAAGTAATCTTCTGGGATTTCATGCACTAGTTGGTGGTAAGCTGTAGTGTCGCTTCCTATTGGCAAGAAAACGATCTGGCTACAGCCGCGGCAAATAGAAGTTGGAAAACAGACTCTTGGCTTAGAGTGAAACTGGTGGGTGGCAAGTATCTAAGGGAATCCTTGACGTAAAATGGTTAACTCTACCATCTATGCCAGTATCCTGTGGATGTACGAAAAAATACCACAGCGCAGCTTGTACCCTGTTTGTGGATGCTATGCTCAAGCTTGTAAGAATCGAATCGGTTTGTCAGAAGACTAGACTGTTCTTAAATATTCCTGAGACTATTAAACATAATAAAGTGTAAAAATCTCACCGTAATATTTATTTATTCCAGTGCTTTCCTTGCAACACTTCCATGTTTCATCGCGTGTGTTTACCTTGCGAAGCAACATCCGGTCTTTTGCGCTTGCTTATTGGCTGACGGTTCTGAACTGGCCAATCACACTAAAGCACTTGTGGCATAGCAACACGAAATGGCGGACTACGTAGAATTTGAAAGGCGAACACAGCGAACTTCGGAGGGTTTTTATTTCAATATGTGCAACTTTATCGCTTGGGGAGCAGTGGATTCTGATTAAATAAGTTCTTATCTTTTGATTTAAGCAAAAATTACTTAGTTCCACGAGGGGTGCAACGGAATCTGTTTTATAAGCATATTTTCGATTCTCATCCTACGGCCTATAACCCCTCCCCCAAACAACCGTCAGCTATACGCAGGCTACCATTCCCACTGTGTAGTTTAATGGGAAGATGAATGCTTTTTAAATGTGTTAGAAACTCTTCGATGTCGTCCTTATATCTAGGCACGAATGCATGGCTGTCGTCGTCCAATCTATACCACCATTTAGTAGGATCGCGAGCTGATTGAATGGCTTTTTCTACGATAAACTGATATATTGGCAATGATAGCACTTACAGGTTACCCGATGGCACAGCCGATTTCACAGAAAATCCCAGAAAATTTGTTTATAATAGGATTGGTTGTAAATGAAATGAGCAGATTAAAAGAACAGATAATTCAGACGTACAAGATAAAAAACATCAAAAAGCTTGTTTCCTAAATGACCTGAATTCTAAAGTGGCCCAATACGGAAACAATGAACACCATTCGTTCGATTTCCCAAATATATCCATACATGCAAGGAGAATATTGGCAAAAGATAACCTTTCTTGAAGCGTGGCATTTCAATCATTGAAACTAAAGTAAGAAATAAACACTATACAAATTCAATCTATGTATAAATCCTGATGACCATTCCTTTATTTTGACAAAAATATCTTGACAGTTATGCAAAAAAATTAAAACGTGGCTTAGACTACAGTGGAATCAGAGAGCAGAATGCACATTAGATATATCTGTATTATATACCAGTTTATACCGTTTTTGAAAGGGTAAAACCCTTCTTCATAAATGGCTGAAAACTCAAAGCTAACATGCCCTTATGCAAACTGTCGATCCGTTAATACTATATTCGAAGACGATAAGACCGGTATGACATGAGAATTCTAAGCGTATTCCCGCATTTAATTATAAGTTGTTGATTATCCACACAAAGCGCCCTGATCATGACGAAAACAATGTCTCATTCCATGAGGAAAATAACGTCAACTATCTAGAACGAAAATATTTAATTCATATTAGACACGTGTAATCTGTTGATAAAAACAACGTCTTAGAATCTAGGGTTTAACTTCCCTAGACTAAATTTAAATAAGTAAGACAGTGTATTCATCTGTTGATTAAGAAAACTACCGTCTTTAAGCCGTTTTTTTCATACTAAGCGAATTTTTTGGGTGGAAAACCGACTTAAGACCATTGTATTAAACCGTCCATAGAGCTCAGATAAAACGTCCACCGGTCTTTCCACGAATGCTCGTGTTTGTTTTAGACGACGCCGTTAATGTCCCGTGTCGACTAAATGCCATAAAATTACTAATACCCGCTAAATTGATTATTTAAATACACTGAAGTGTTTTTGAGCACCAGAATAATATCGTCTGAAACGAAGTTGATCGGCATTATCATGAGACTAATTGACGTCTCCCCTATAGACGCGAATTTAATTTGCTTTAGACCGGGCCTTAGAATATATTGCATAAGCATACGCGTATACTGTGGTCGACGAAAAGAAGAAAGGAAATGACTGTTGTTAATTTTAAGTTTCTGTCGTCTGATGTGAAATTTGTCCGTGTAATGGTGACGCGACGAAACGAATGACTGTTTTGAATTTTCAATTTCTGTCGTCTGACAGGTTTTTTCAAGTCGTACGCAACGTGACGCGACGAAAGCAAATGAGTAGTTTTGGAATTTTTTAAGTTTCCTGTCGTCTTACAGGTTTTTCAGTCGTCCGCAATGGGTGACCGCGACGAAAGGAAAATGAGTGTTTTGAATTTTAAGTTTCTGTCGTCTGACAGGTGTTTTTCAGTCGGTCGGCCAATGTGACGCGACGAAAGGAAATGAGTGGTTTTGAACTTTTAAGTTTCTGTCGTCTTACAGGTTTTTCAATCGTCGCAAAGCGTGACGGCGACGAAAGGAAATGACTCCATGGTTTTGAATTTTAAGTTTTCTGTCGTCTTACAGGTTTTTTTCCAGTCATCGGCAATGTGACGCGACGAAAGGAAATGACTGTTTGAATTTTACGTTTTCATCGGTCGTCTTTACAGGTTTTTTCAATCGTCGCAATGTCTACGCGACGAAAGGAAATGACTGTATTTGAATTTAAGTTTTCTGTCCGTTTTTTCACAGTCGTCGTAAGCGCGGTAAAATCATCTTATTTTACATCTTTCCAATTCACATATATATACACGGACGAATATTATCAATTTAAAAAAGAATTATTCTTCCCATCAACTGATCCGAAACCGCCATTGCGAATTTGTGATAATAATATAGTCATTCAATGGTTTACCGTTTCTAGAAGGTCGAGGTTTCATAACCAAAGGATGGTGTTTTACCAAAATAGTAGAAAAATTATAGAGGCAACGAAGACCTGCAGCGTCGTCATGCAGAAGAGTGAAACGTAAAGTGGAACGGTGAACCCTTTCGAGTTTTCGATTCGTATTTTAACACTACCTATCCGGGACTATATCCATCTCGGAGACGTGTCTTTGTATAACGTTTCTAGTGTAAAACGGTCGATCACTCGATCATGCTGAGTTACGTATGCATGTAGGTACCTGTAGAACGAGGCATTCACATGCCTCCATAGATTATCTCCGTCTTGGGACTATAATTGATTTTATTTAATCCATCGAAGTAACGTTGTTGAATGATCTTCGAGTCTAAGTGAATTAAATTATTATGACGTATTACTCCCGCAGTTTTCATGTACGTCCTTTATCGGTTGAAGTAGAATTAATTTGTAGGTGAGATTGTGGAAAACAATTGAACATTGTCTCAATAAGGAACACACTAAAAAAATTGGAATATTTTACCTCCTATCCGTATATAACAGTATGCTTGTTTTGCAGCCAACGTTTCGTTGTTCTTCAAATCTTTGTTCTTTGTACTGATAATATAAGCCTATAGAGAATTTCCAAGTGGATACGTAGTTGGAGAAAATGTTTCGTCAGGCATAGAGACATCGATCCTTAAAACGCGGGACGATAAGAAGCTTTAGAACTATTATAATTTTAAATAGCTAGGACAATTCCTTTATTGTTAATTAAAAAAAAAAGCTACCATCAAGCTGTGCCCAGCTGCACACAGGCGTCCAAAAATAGTCCGGGCACACATTCGGAGGCCAAATACTTCATGTAAACAAGAAGTATTTTCCATTAAGATTATTAACTTATTGGAATGTTATATTAACTTATTAAATTATTGATTATTAACGTTTAGGCCACTTTGGAAGCCGGTCTTCCAGAACAGTCGCTCTGCAGCGTCATGTGAGACACTTTCCTCCCCTAATCAATTACGATTTAATTGCCTACGATTAAAACCAATGGCGTCCAAACTTCGAATATGTTTCAAGCCGATGGCATGTATGCGTCATTGAACTGGAACTAGTTTTATGCCGCAAAAGGCATTTCGGGAGAAGAACACATGGCGGCCATAATGTAAAAGAAAACGTTTGCATGAAGGTTTTGTTAAAGATTGAAAATGGAAGGAAGAAAACGGCACGTAGTTTGACAATGTAAGCTTTATGTTTAATACCTCAGTCATCTATATTTATTGAACTTATTCCGAACCTTTTATAGCATATTTATAACGTAACATTGTTTTTTGTATTTATTTATAGCTTCAGATGTATAATTACAGTACTATATATTAAAATAAATCCTGCAAAGCGAAGCTATGTTCCGTGTAAATGTCGAATTAAAGGAACCATTGATCTGCAAATATTTACTCGCTGGAGTATTTACGAAAGATTTGTGAACTGAAAAGTGTGAAAATTTGTATTATGTTTTAAAAACGGTTAGCCCTTCAGAGCGCGTAGGCATCCGTTTGTACCAATAATACATTAAATTACAAAATTACAGGATATACAGGATATAAATAATATACAACAGACAAAAAAATAAACAAATGTACATAAATCCTTAACTAAAATTAAATCTATTTAAAAAACTCAAAACCATTACCCGAATACTTAAACTTAGTTGCCCGAGAGAATAGCCTTGAACTGCTTTAGAGTGAGCATTTATTTCTTTTAGTATCTTTTGGTAGATTATTCCAACAGACTAGCACCAGAATAAGCAATACTTTTCTTCATAAAATTTTGTAATTGGGTTTTTGTACGGCGTAGTCAGTGTTATTACTGGCGTAGACTATAATTGAATTGTTGTTTACACTAAACAAAGCTGGTCATCGGCTATTTGGAAAGTGTGTTGTGTTTTATTTTATGCATAAATAATTAATTTGTTTAATATTTCCTTCTGTCTTCCAACGATTTCCAGCCTAATTCCCCCAGCACGAATCGCTTGATGTCACATTCATATGAATCTTCCCAGTAATGACTCTTGGCATGCCACTATTTTGCATTTTTTGCAATTTTATTCCCTTGTAGACCAATACTACAATTGTCCCAAACAAGACTAATAGTCAAAATGTGGGAGAACTATAGCATTGTACACATTTCTCAATATTGGTTTAAGGAACAAACTTTTTCATGCGAAACGAAGTCATACCGATATCCTTTGATGATGCTTTTAGTAACAACATTATTGACATGGTCCCTTTACCATAAAAGTTGTTCATACTTTCGACAATAATAACCCAAAATTCATGTGGATTTAAGGTATGGATGTTCATATTTGAATAATATTTGGTTTACACAATTGGATCCAAGAGGAGCAAGTTTAGAAAAGGCTAAGAATCATTCGCCGTGCTGCAAAAGGGAAAGTTGAACTCGAATGCATGAAAAGAATGCAAAATGTTATTTAATTGAAGCTGAACGCGGACCAGTTCAGGAAATTGAGGAAGTGTTAGAAGGAAGTAAAGGATGCATATACAGCTTTAGTTAACCAAACATGATGGATTATGGCAATGTTTTTATGTGATGAGGAATAACGATGATGCCGAATGATTATGTTAACAAACGGAAAAGAACAATCAAACCAAAGTTTATGGAGGAGTAAATACAACCAGGTATTAATCACCGAAACAAGTGAATCCACTAGTCCCCAGCCATCCGCTGAATAATCGTACCCGTAAACCCTTGAATGCAGCCAGTATTCCAAACTGTAACAAATGAACAGCCTGTTGAACATCCTCCCAGTGACAATGTAAAAGTGAATGTGCCCATCAAAGTGAATCTGCTTTTGACCAAACCTATGAAGAATTATGTAATCCCGCCCATAACAGACGCCTTCAAAGTCATTATTTAATCCATGTAAAAGGCATAAAAAGCCAAAACTGCCAATATTACTAAGGAGATGCTTAGAAAGTAATTTTCATATTCAAGTCTGATTTTTCAACATGCCATAGAGAATAACTGCTCAGAAAGAGACGCTGATCACTATTTCTATCATACGGTCGTGTCAAGGCCCGGAGCCTGCCAAGCTAGTTGAGGGAATAAATGACAACTGATCTCAAAGCTAGATGGAAAGTACCTGGAACACCACAATTATGGAGTATCATAAGGAGTCAATCTCGGATACAATCACTGGAAGAACTTGAGAAACGGGCCTCAAGAGCATGGAAAATAACCCAAAAAACCACACATCCATTTCCTTGATTGAACGAAGATGACACCGGATGAACTTAAAGTCTGGTCGTCGCCATATTTTATGTACAAGATGTGGAACAAACCATCATTGGCTAATTTAGTTAAATGGGATGGAGGATGAAATGGACTGTGCGAATACGTATCTGGTGGCTACCAAATACAGAAAGGGTACTGAACCACGTCGGCAAGGGTAGTTCACGCTGTAGGGTACTGGGAATGGCAATCAATCGGCTGGAGGATTCAATGGTGATCGGCCCCCGACCATTGAGCCCAGTAGTGCCGCGACAAGCAGAGGAACCAATGTTTAACGCTTTTGCAAAGAACTACACTATTTTGATCAATGTTCCCCGATTCAAAGCCAATGACACCCAAGAAACGATGGGAAATTGTGAAAGAGCAAAGAGCATCGTTTTAGTTGTCTCAAGCGGGAGTTAAAGGTCACAGCAGCCTCAAATTTGCCTACGGAAGAAAGAGTGTCAGGACAGGAAAACGTGACGGTTCCATCTGTAAAAAACCGCACCATAAACGTCTTCACGACAAACACAAGTCCAGATCAGAAAAAATGTTGTATTGATCTGTACAAGACAATTGGGAAGAAAAGCCTGTTTCTAACCTTTTTATTGTCTGCCCACCGTTGAAAGGCGCCAACAATTAAAGTGTGGAACGGGCAAGTGTGTTTTATGACAGCGGTGCGCAAATCAGCATGATTAGAGAATGCCTTTGCATAAAAAGAAGAACTCGAATTAGAGAAAGTAAGCCTGCAACAATTCTCATTGCTACAGTAGGGAGAACACTGAACAGGAACTAAACACTAAGTTTGTACAAGGTCCCAATATTACGCATCCTACATGGTAAGCTAATTCAAACAATCGAAGCAGTAGGTATTTCCGCAAATCTCACAAGACACTGCAAACAATTAAATAGCGACCAAGTTTCAGAAATGTTCAGCTTACGCCAAAAAATGAAGTTCATCGAAAGCCAGGACCGATTGACATTCTTGTTGGCAATAAACTATCCCGTCCTTTCATACCGGTGAAACAAGATTTAAAGAATGGTCTTTGCTGCTCGTAAGAGTCCGTTAGGATGGGTCCGTATTTGGTGTAAAGTCCCCCAATGGATCAAGTCCTAAAACGTAAACAAGTTCTCCATGTTAGAATTTGCCCCACGCAGTGGAAATAAGTAGAATTCTGGAAAACCGAACAACAATGGGGTATGCTGTGTCTCCTTGTACGTGTGAAAGCAACAAAAAATGTCACCACAAGACCGGGCTGAAATGAAGATAATACGAAGAATCGTGCACGCTCCAGATAATAAATGGGACTTTGAAATACACCATTGGAAAATGAGACCCGACAGAGTTGCCCAACAACTACACGCAAGTAGTTCCAACAAGATGTAAAGCACTGAGCGACGCCTGCGTTTCAAACCCAGAATTATTCCGAGTGCTACAACAGCCAGATAAAAAGAAATGGAAGATATGAAAATCTCAAGGAAGCTGACAAACGAAGAGGTTGAAGAATGGGAAATGGTCCTGTGCATTACATATCCCATCAACGCCGTCGGTGCGTCCCAGAGAAAAGATAGAAAAGCTAAAGTTGAGAATCAGTTCATGGCAAATCTAACCTGCATCACGCCTTCCGCCTTATACGGCCACCGTTCATGTTTACCATCCTGCGATTATTTCGGTCCAATAAAGGTGAAGAATCGGACGAAACACAACAATGAAACCATTACGGGGCTTATAATAACGTGCATGAACACACGGGCTATTCATTGCGAACATCGCTGTGGACAGCAAGTGCGATGGACTTTTCTTCAAGTTTCTAAGAA